>JAWWMA010000100.1:55863863-55895601 GCA_035041425.1 Mionectes olivaceus | reverse complement strand
TGGCCCCCCCCCCCCGAGTTCAAAGTAATACCCCCACCCCGTGATGAATCGGTCCCAGCTGTTCTGACTATGACAAAGACCTGAAACTTTTAAAATGGAAAGAAACTTACTTCTTCCTCCTGGACTGATACAAAGGGGGGAGGGATGTTTTTGTAAATACATAGCGCTTTTGAATACTTAGTGGTGGTTTTTTCCCTTTAATTAGAATTGTTGTATATGTAGTTGTTTAGTTTTTATTTTTCTAGTAATAAATCCTAATATTATTTTCTCCCCAATCTCTTTGTCTGCATAAACCTTCTCTCACCTTAGAACAATTTGTGGGGGGTGTGGTAAAAAAAAATTGTCCCTAGACAAACCCATGGCACCTCTCACAGAAGGCAAGGCAGAAGTGACCAAGCCTCACCTCAGTACAACCTCTTTTCACGCAGTTGTAGAGAATGATGAGGTCTCCCCAAGTCTCCTCTTCTCGAGACTAAACAAACCTAGCTCCCTCAGCCGTTCCTCATCAGCCATGTTTTCTAGACTCTTCATGAGTTTTCTTGCCCTTCTCTGGACATTCTCCAGCACCTCAATGTCCTTCTTGTACTGAGGGGCCCAAAACTCAACAGAGGACTTGAGGTGTGGCCTCACCACAGCACCCAATACAGGGGGTCAGTCACTGCCCTAGTCGTGCTGGCCACACTATTGCTGATACAGGCCATGATGCCATTGGCCTTCTTGGCCACCTGGGCACACTGCTGGACCATGTTCAGTCAACAGTCAACCAGCACCCCCAAGTTCCTTTCTTCTGATGAAAAGGACAGCCTAATGCTCAGCTCAGATCAAAAATGTATATCATATGCTTTAATTTATTGAGAAAGAAATAGAGATAAAGATTACTGTGCTGTGGTATAACCTGTGTCTTTCTTGCATCTTAAATAAATATTTTTGCCTAAATTAGAGACACACTGCTCAAGACACAGAAAGAGTGTTTTCTAACATCCATAGTTCACTTTTACTCATAATGAGAAGAGTTAGACTTGCTAAACACAATATTGGATTGCTACTAGCAACACAGGAGAAAAAAAGAAAAACTTTGAATCTCAATGAAAAATTATTTTGAAATAGAGTATCCTTACCTTAAAAACTCAGTGATTACACTACTTGCTTTTCATTTCAATTAGCAACACTTCATTAGTTTTCTTTCAGAAATAACTGAACTAAAGTAAATGTTTTTAGGAAAAGCAGATAGAAGTCACAGATAAAAAAAAAAAGAAAAGAAAAAGTCCAGCAGATGAACAGTACTGATTTTGACAAGGGGCAAACAGGAAAATCTCAATCATTTTACTATGATGATTTTATAGGAGGCTGAATATTTCCCAGACATAAACATCTACATTTCTTCAGATGAATTTCACTGTATGTGTTAAAAAAATTCTGGTCTTTAGTCTCTGGGTACTAAGGAAACAGAAAACAAATAGTAACAACCTTGAAGGTTACAGTGATATCTCAGTGAGTGAGCTATTGGAATGTAAATCAAGTTATTAATAGCAGTTTTTAATTATATTATGATAGTCCCTACAAAATCTAGCTGAATATCAGTACCAGCTGTGTTGGCATTTTACAGACAGATGAAGAAAATAGTCCCTGCTCCAAAGAATTCAAAATCAGAATTTTAGGTAAGGCAGCAAAAACGGTCAAACTAGACTTGTTGAATCAAAAGTGAGTCAGAATGATAAGTTAGCAATAAAACATGAGGTTAGCAAAGTAAGTGGAGACTTGGGTTTTTACCTGACAAAGAAATTAGGAAAAAAAACAACTTTCAGGGAAACTGTCAGGGAATTGGAGTCAAAACCAAATAAAAAATGGAAATTATCCTGTTCGAAATAGCTGGGTGCTCTCTCCGTTACTGCCAATAGCCTCCAACACACAGACTGCCTCTGTTTTCCTCCACTGCCTCATGACATCCATGCAATAGCCTCCTCGGCACCACAGCCCGCATTTCACGGCACAATGCTGTGGCAAGAGAAGCACAGACTATGATAGCATTCCTCAAATACCCTCCTCAAAGAGCACACTGGGAAGGAGGCACCTTTGTAGGGATATTTTGATGCAGTTTTTACTTTTTTTATTCATGATTTCAAACACTGAAATGGTCCTGAAAAGGTTAGTGAAATGACTACATTAAAGGACTAAAAAGACAAGTGCAAATGAATGGCTGATGAAGAACATTATCTCTATAAGCAGGTGAATATTGACAAATAATTTCAGGGAATATTAATGTTGCTTTTCTTTCAAATCCATTCACTTCTATTCACAGCCATCTCTTTGCACTGCAGGAATAATTTGTCAAAACAGGGAATTTTAAATTCATACTAGAGAACACTAGAAAACAGAATTGTTATTTATAGCTGGGAGTACTTGTACCAGAAATATGACTGATTTTTTTTCTGGCCAGGGAACACAAGAGCACGTGACATATTTGTTCAGTAAAAATCAGTTGAAATTTAAAGAACAGCTTCACTTTCTGTTCCAGCAGATGAATAGTTGCCTTCAGAAATAATCCAGCAAACAGCTTCTACTCAATAAATCTGGAAAAATGCCACATAAATAGTGAACCAGGAAAAATAGTTTTGACCGCTTAATATTAATCTAGAGGAAAAATCAACTAATCTCTGTGTCAGAATCATTAAGCAAGCAGACAGGCTTGCACTGTAATGAGACTGTTCTTCAAATAGCAGCAGGTCTCATTTTGTCTAGTTGTGGATCTCGCTAACTCCAAATTTGCACTGTAGCGTAACAAGACCCAGTCAGGCATTAAGCAAGGAAACTAGCATTTCCAAGGAATCATTTATAGATGAGGAAATTAGCATTTCTTGAATAAGCTACATTTAGCTGAGGAATCAATAAAGAACCCATGAATTATTTCATGTGAAGAGAGAGCTTCTAATAAAATGCATGTAAGGTAATAACACTATAACATCACAAAGGTAGGGATAAAAACTGTTTTATAGTTTTATAGCTTCAAAATCAATATTCTTGCTACTAAGACTGTAAATTTCAGAAGTTCAAGAATAATTCTGGCTTGTCTCAGACAGAGAATAGCAGATGGACACTCCATGAAGTGCTCTCCACATCTCACATAGTTTTCCTCCATGATATGTACAAGCATATTCCTTGTCTTTTTTAATGACAAAGTTTTTAAAGTTCAGCTTTGCTTAGAAAATTACCTATGGCTACTTTCAAAAACATGAAAAAGTGTTTACTTTTTCAGAACAGAAGAGTGTAGGTTTCAGTCATGTATTTGTTGCTCAAGTGGTAAGTGCAAAATTAAAACCAGTACTATATGTTCACACACGATTTCAAACATTTTTTACTAGAAGCAAATTCAGGCAACCCAGGCATACACTAGAAAAATTGAAAATATTAAGCAAAATTCTGAGATAAAATTTATGTATTTATGCATTCTAAATGGAGTCTATACTACTTGAATAGATACACAAAATAATAGCAGCTCAATTTTTCAGTTCTAATGTGCAGTGATTAAATATGTGTTCAACAGGGTTCTAAAAAAACCCTTGCCTACAGAGTGAAATCTATGTTTTCCTTTTCCTCTGACTTCTAAGAAAATCATAATAGTTCCTAGCTTAAGAATAAGTGAACAGTTGCAGTCATACTCCTTCTGTTTCTTTTGCTATTAATCAAGAGAAACAGAAGTCTACATTTTTCTGACTTGCTACTGCCAGTAATAGTGGTGGAAAAAAACAAGTGACATAGAGTAAATTATTGGTGCTGCTTCTTCAAATTTGTTTCCAGAACCTGACCTTGCTTTTCTTATTCCTTATTAAAAATGTGCATACAATTAGTACATACTTTCTCTATTTCCACTGTAAACCTTATATGTGTAAGAGGCTGTAAACCTTATCAGTGCCATTCCACTGACTCTACAAGTAAAATTATTAGGAAGCATGTATTTCAGTTGTGGGTACACTGGGATATATTTTCTGTTAATTGTTCTGTACTCTTTCATAATTATGCTTGGCTTACTTAGCTTTGCCTGTAATTAGTAATTTTTATTAAGCCTGATAATTCAGTCTAGCTTGTAATACCATATAAAACTAGAAATAAATATGTAAGGGAAAAAGTTTGGATGTACTGAAAAACTCCTTTGCAGTGAACTAAACAGGTGAATAGGGTACCCTCAATTTAACTCTCTAGCAGCTAACAATCATGGGTAGATTCCTGCTGCATCTGAAATAATGTGACTTCATTGAACCTATCAGTGAAAGATGTCTTTGCCTTAATTACGGTGCAAGAGAAACCATCTGCTGAAATCAACAATACAGAGTTATTTAACAATGAATTGGAGGTAGTGAGATAGAAATAAAATAGAAAGAAAAGAGAGAAAGAAAGAGCACTTCAAAATCAAATAAAGTATTTTAGGTAGGACTATCGGCGAATTAATGAAGAATGTCATTTGATACAAGATTTTTTAAGAACTTGTCAATGGATTGTATAAGAAGTGAATATCTTTGTCCTACTTAGACAAGACAAGGGCATAGATTGTATTATCCATTATAATACAAAAACTGAAGCAACCCTTTGTTGCCTGCACTAGCAATTTAAATGGACTGCTTGTGAGATTAGCTTTTTTTTCATCTTGTAGTCTTGTGATATTGTATTCAAATCCATTATTAGACTAGAATATCATCTTTTGGGTCTTAGATTTTGTTTTAACTGTTTTAATTAGACAATACTAAACCTATATTTGATTATCTCCAATGTCCTTTTATGAGCTAATGTAACTTTTTTGTTACTTTATGAAAATACTAATGAGTATATTCAGTTTATTCATATTGATTTCAGTTGCTACTCCACGAGATCAAAAATGTACATTTTATTCCCCTTATTGGAAAATTGATGAATGATGTTCTCAACTCAAGTAGTGGATGTGACAAAATTTCACCTTATAATATTAGGTGTCTAACAAACTACTTACTGTGGAGAAATCAGGACAATATATTTTCCCAAAAGTTTTCATATTGTTATCTTCATGAAGAGCTTCCATGTGATTAATTAGAAAATATCAATCTTTAGTTACTATGGACTGGGATTAGTTGTGCAGCTTAACAGAGAAGTGAATGGAGGTCAAAGTTAAATGAAAATTGAACTACTAGAAAGAATTCTTGCAACCAGTATCTAAGTGGTCCATTTTACAAAAATACTTTATAGACATAGTCAAAAAGGCCTATCCTCTCTGACCAACTCTTTTCAGTTATAAACAAAAGATCATATGCTTCCACCCACAACCTCATGGCAAAAGGTATCTGAAGAATGAGCCAACAGTAGCTCGTAACTTCAGTGCAATGGACATCACAGGTAAAGTGAATGAGGCAGTAGAGAGAACAAAAGAAAAGGGGGGGGGTGGCGGGGACCAGCATAAAATGTATAAAAAAACATTAAGAGTCTTATTCTTGCTATAATAATAAAACAAAAAAAAATCTAAAACAGTAAAAAAAAATTCAAAACCAACCCTGGATCAAAAGCAAAGAGAGATAAAGAGATAAAAAGAAATCTCAGGCCGAAGACACATTTCTCATGATGTCACTGGAAGTACAGACTGGAAGGACTCCAAGAGGTCAGACTGTCTGCAGATAGGATTACCTACACCTACAGCACCTACCTGATCTGGATAGACCCATGACAGCATCCTTTGGAATACCTGTGGTTATTTATGTACATCTTCGAAGCACTATTTATTTCCTAAGGCTTTTTTTTTTCCAGACCGTTTACTTCCCATACAACCCTACTTCACTTACACAACAGTGTGACCTCCATTCAAGTAAAAGATACTCAAATACAGTCTAATATAAAATAACACCTAGATGCTGATATCTGATGTCAAGCAGAATATAAGAAAGTAGAAACTGACTGAATTTAAAGCATGGTGGATTAGTAAATACATCATTTAACCCTCACTAAATACTTTATTTAGTTTTCCAACTTTACATCATTTTCAGTGTTACTTGCCATCAAGTCAAAACTAAAAACAGTGCAGAGAGTATGCTCCAGCATGCTCCAGAAATATCACACAGTCATGTGG
This sequence comes from Mionectes olivaceus, assembly GCA_035041425.1. Lineage (NCBI taxonomy): Eukaryota > Metazoa > Chordata > Aves > Passeriformes > Tyrannidae > Mionectes > Mionectes olivaceus. The sequence continues at coordinate 55,889,519 of JAWWMA010000100.1, read as the reverse complement.
TGGCAGGGATATTGTCGCTTCAAATGAAATAAAATTAAGTGTGGTTATGTAAATGATACCAAGCCTAAACTGCTGGAAAAATTTAAGATGGATAAAGTCCCACTAAAGCTGCACCTATCTCCTTAGATTCTCTGAAGGCGATAATAAAACATCAAGATATGTAAGGTTTTGTGACAGTCCATACAGTTTCATTCTGATTTTCAACTTGAAACAGTTTCAGTATTTTAAAAACAATGGTACCTACTTCTCCTAATTCTCTGAACACCACTCAAATTGGTCTTCTCAAAGCAGCCTAATACAAACCATCGAGAGTCAATGCCTCAAAGATTTAGAATAATAGATCATATATAATATCATGAGTTGAAAGGGACCCGCAAGGATCATCGAGTCCAGCTCCTGGTTCTGCACAGGACTACCCCAAAAATCGCACCACAATTTAAGAATGGTCTATTAGTGGCACTAGTTTTAACAACCATGTAAGTAGATTTTATACAACTGTTTAGTAAGTTGATTACTTCATGATAGCAGAGGTGGGCCCCTGCTCCAGACTGGAAGACCTGCATCTTTCCCACAGGACATGTGCCTGAGCCACCACAGAACAGACCATACTGAACAGCAAAACCCTGCCCAACTCTGGCCTCTATGTTTTATATTATTTGCCCCAACCACATCTGGCTAAAGGCGAATGTAAGCACTTTGGGGCACAGCACTTAGGATGGTTTTGAATCCCGTTTTGAAACAAACTCCCTGACAAAAGTGATAGCATAAATATTAGGCATCACAAGTTCTCCTTAAATATTATTTTCATTGTAATTTTTATGCTTTCCATATTATTAGCTTTTTAATCTTCAAAAGGCACAGAAGGTATGAAGATCTTAAGAAGAGAAAACTATTAAATAATGTATGCTGTAATTGAAAAGTAAAAGCCAGACAGTATCAAGTGTGTTCCAGGCAGTATAATGGCTTCATCTGTTCCTGAAAATGAGCCATTATATTTCAGCAAATGCATGGTCACGAATCTTAGTCTTGCACATAACTCTGTTATGATGTTTTGTAACTCAGTAGTAGATCTGATAAAAAATAAAAGTATTTCATATTGTGAAGCATATTTCTTTCAAAATGAAAGAACACCACTTCTTCCAACATCTTCTGGAGGAGAAGGAAGTAGGAAGTTAAGTAGTTGACAATGTTGAAATAGCCCATCTCTCAACTGCAACTAAAACTGTAACAACTGTATGTATAGTAATGTAAATGAAAAATAAAGATGGCATCAAATGTTTCAATTCTGTCAAGCTAAAATAGCCTAGATAAATTGAAGAGTATTATTCTTGATTCTTCCTGTTTCTGAACTTGACATTATCATATTTTGTGCTTCTTTGAACCAAAGAAAGATGTCAAAATTACAACATTCTTCACAAAACAGAACTACTGAACAAGAGATTGTCACACAACTGTGCCTTAAATATTCAATAAATTCATAAATAAATTCTTCCTGTACTGTCTTTCCCCATGGCTAGATAGCACTCTAGGTCTACATTAACATAAATACACAATGTACATATGTCTCCTGCTTGCTGATGCACAAACTAACAAATTTATCTTTAAGCTCATAATTGGGAAAAATGAGCTTTTAGCTAAAAAAGTAACATTGTCTCCTATAAGGGACGGGGAGTGGGAGGTAATCAAACATTCCATACAACACACACCAAAAATTCTGACCACTTTATAGAATTCATAATAACTCTGTTAGAGAGAAACAGAATTATTACAGTGTATTGGCATTGACCATTTTCTCAGCAATAAGCAGCTCTTCTGTTGCACTGTTAGCATAACCTTATTGTGAGCTGGCAGTGCTGACACTTTAAAAACAATTACATCACCGGTGGTTATAAAAATCTTAGAGTAATGTGACAACTGTCAAGGCAAGGAAGGTAAATAGAGAAAAGTTAATTTTCAATGGATATAAGATACCAAAAAAAAAAAAAGGTGCAGAAATAGTAATAAACATAATAGCTTCAATTTGGTACTGAAATTTGGGAGAAAAAATAAAGACACAATATCTTAGTATTTCTATCTGTAGGAATGAGCAGAAAGGGTTGTTGTCCTCATCCAAAAAGCCTCTACAGGTTTGAATAAAACAGAGACATTTCTATATGCACTGTTAACAAGTGCAACACATTTCTGCTATTTAAAAAAAAAAAATACAGAGAAATTTCTCCTGTGCAGCCTGGAGGCCAGACCACTTATCTGAGCTAAGATATAGATGAATTATTTCCTATTAGTTGCCTAGTGAACAAAGTGAAACTGCTTCAATAGATCAAAAAGAGAGTAGATAGTCATCTGATAATTGGGATCATTCACAAGGGGATATAGGAATGTAGCTAGGCAGCAACTTTATCTGATTCTCCTGTGCTCTAGAAGACATCTCATTTACTGAACACCATTCTTTTTGGCATCTCTCTCTCTCTCTCTCCCTTTCCTTGTATTTTGATGAAAAATATTCAGATATGAGGCAGCTAAAGAGCTGCCATTGGTAGCATCACTTTTTTTTTTAATTATTATTATTATTATTGGCAACATGAATTGGCATTTGCTGTGAAAGCTCACAATTTGCAGAACATGCCAGCTCTAATTATCCTAGAGCCTTAACTTATCACTGCCAAAATGAAGGCAAGATTGGCATGCCACTTGGGTGTGTTACAACACAAGGTCAGACATTGCTACCGCTGTTACTGGAATTATCTGTGGTACATAAAAATAGCAGAACAAGAAAAGAAAATCCCTACTAATGGGTAAGGAATATTTAATCATCTAACAGTGGAATTTTCCCTTCATTGATTACAGTAATGTCCCTACTTGTCTTCTCCCAAAGAAAACAAAAACATGTACACATTAACATCCAAGCCTGGACAATTTAGATATATGGAACATAAAATCCATAACAGAAAAAAAATATTGCTAATTTTAAATATGTTTTTCCCAGAAACTGAAGCTGGCTTTATAACTACTCAGAGTTGTATTTTTCATTATTTTTATATCAATAATGGAATTTAAAAGAAAATTCTGATTATGAAGCATCTGCAAGGAAATCCTGGAGTTCCACTACTCCAGTGGGAGGTGTTACAGTAGATAGACCCTCTGGGAGTTTCCAGGTGCCCCCTCCCTTCCTATGCGCTAATTCATGGGATTTCCTCATAATTTTATCCTGAATATAAAGAATTAATTGATTTAATACTTTATGAAAAAAACCACAACAACAAATCAAACAAAAAAACAACTCAGACCCAACAAAACTTTGTTTTTGAAACTCTAAAAATGCTTTTTTTGAAATAAAGCATGGCAAGTGACATGTCATTTCAGAAATACAGATTATGAAAAGTACATGAAGCCTATGTTCTGTTTAGAATTCAATAAATTCCAGCCTTTAAATTGTGTTCAAAGTATTCTGTTTCAGCCGGAAACCTAAAAGTCTGCAAAATGCTCCAAATGAAGATTGTAGGAAGCAACAACGCTCCACAACAGAGCATTATTAAAACTTGTATTTTTTTAAAAGGTCTTTAATTAACAATAAGAAACCTCACCTATTAATAAGACAATTTATGTTACAAACTACTTCTGGAAGAAACAAATTAAATCAAAGAAATCAGTTTTAAGTAGCTTGAGAAACAGACTTAGGAAACAATACTGAATTGGCCAGCATCAGATAAAGCCCCAAGAAATACTTAATGAAAAGGAATAGATGATCTGTGAGGCATACAACACCTCCCTACCAGCTGCACTCAAAAGCAACAGAGTACAAATCTATTTGCCTAAGAACTGCAGCAGTCTCAAATCCATAGTAGATGTTGGCTACATTTAACACTGATCTTGATGTGGGCATCAGGGAGCGAGACCAGCAGAGCATCAAAAACGGCTTGTCTCTAACAGCCTATTCAAGTTCTTAAAAAGCTGCACCCTTGTAGGTACAGAGGTTGCTGCAACCCCATTGATCTTACAGAAATAAACAGGATAAAAGGATAAAGATGTGTGAATACTGACGGATCAAGGATCTGCGATAGCTAGTCTGCACTACAAAGAAAAAAGAACATTTTAGCAATCCTTTTTGCCAACTGCTGAGTCTCACAACCCGTTATCAATGGCACATTTAAAAAGGCATAGAACAATGAATCTGTAATACTTTGTTGAAGAATGGTACTATAGCATCAGGGAAATCACCAACAACAATTAAATGTAAGCACTGGTATACATTAAATATCATTCTGAATTGATGTCAACTATGTCAAGGTTATAAGCCAATCTATATTACCCTGAGAATGCCAAACTCCAACTGGTTCCCAATTTAAAAAGTGCTGACTGTCTAGGAATTGGCTGAGACAGGACAACATAACCTTGTACCTTACAATGTATTTTTATATGCCAAGGACACCATAGCAAATAAGCAACTGGGAAGGAAGGGGAATCTTCAGCTGCCTATTGATTTCAGGAATCTCAGATTTGGAAGTCCACTATTAGTTAACTCATACTTTACTCCTTCAAGGAATGAAGAAAAGATGTCATTCTGGGGGAGAAAATGCCTTAGAATTTGTTGATGGTTCATAGAACAGACAACAGCATCCCAGGTCACAGGAGAAGGGCATAATCACAATGCTACATTTGAAACTGGATTTCAGTTGACAAAATTGCAAGCTGAGAAAGAAACATTCACTTACAACAGATAGAATAGCAGCCTTTACTGATGCCGGTGCACTTAGTATGATAAAAAAAAGCTAGTGTACAATATCTTTACATGCCAGCAAAGACAGTATACGAGCTACTTATGATAGAAACACATCTTGAAGACTGGTATGAAATAAAAGACATAACATGTCAGGTATTTCTCTGAAGGTATGCACCTTTTATTAGTTTAGTTTTTCTAATGCTATACTCTATTTTCTGAGCCATTGGCTCATTGTTTCTTCTTATGCTGATTAGATACAAGGACAGCAGATCTGTGCCAATGCTAGATCACCTTTTATTATTTTTTCAATTACCAATAGTTTATACCATCACACTTTTAACCAGGTAGTATTTTAAGCCGCAAATCTCTTACAGAGACATGCCTTGTTCATGGATTATAATAAAACTTCACATTGAGCACTTAAGGATAAAAATGCCTTTTTTTCATTTGAAGAGTTTTTTTTCTAAACTAGTCATAGTAAGTAGAAGACTGAAAGCCTAGTAATGAGCTACATCGTTATCTATCCATTTAACACTTCTATCCATTTAAGAGATACTATAAGTGATTTTGTCCTATCTACATAGTGGTGTTCAACTAACACTAGTGAGCTGAACTCTTCTCCCCCTACTCAAGAAATCAGCAAGAAACCTTTCAAAGAGCACAACACAGAATACATAACTCTGTTTTTTGTGTACAAGTACTTGTCTGCTACAGAAAACATCAGAAAGAGGTAGAGTCCTACTTAATCATTCTTTTCCTGCTACTCTAGAAATGAGAACATCATCTAAGGTAACTGAATGCTAGCAGTATCCCTGCAAATCTCTGGCTCAGTCATGGAACAGATTATGTCAGTTACATGCTGTACATTTGAACTGAAGAGCAACTTTAAAATAAAAGTTAGAAAAAGGTCATATTTATTCCCAATAAGAGCTTTTCAGCAGAGTTATCTATTTTTCCTCTTGCTAATGAATGAAATGGGTCACAAGGCAAGTCTTCAGAATACTCCAGAGTTTCTGTAGGTAACATAGAAAGTTCTCAAATTTTCACTGGTACTGCCTCATGGAAATGATCTGAGGTAAACTCAGAGAGTAGATCACTGAATTCAAAGTATTAAAAGGTAAAAATAAGGAAGCTCTACCTTTTTATTCTCTCCAGGTCATACACTTTATTTCTTCTGCAGATAAGTAATTCTTAATGCTATCACTGGCCAGGAGCTTGAGTATAGCTCTAATAGCCAAACCTCAGAAAGTCCTCATTTTGAAGTGTTCGCTCTCCAGTGATTAATGGGTGTCTGGGCTCTGTGCCCAATCTGTGGAGGGAGATGGACAGTTCAGATGGTGCTGCTAAGAGACATAAAGGGGAATGTGGATCTGCTGACAGCTAGTCGATAGGAAATGTCAGGGCTGCCCTTTCCCTGTGTCATGAAACAGTCATCCCACAAACCCCACATACACCCACACTGCCTCTCCATCAGGATGAGTGCTCCCACCATGAGTGCAGAGCCACCCGTTCCATTAGGCACTCAGTCTGGCACAAAAAAAATCACATCAGGTCAGGTAGGGTAGTGTGCCAGTGCCAGTTTTGTCCTGTGCCAACCCTGTCTGAAGCCCTTCAGACCAAGGAAGCAAGGGATTATCTTCTTCGAGACATCAGTGGATGACACAGTGGGTCAGTTGGGTCTCCTTGGGTCTGTTTCCTTTACTAAAATAAGGCACTGCTATTATAGGGGGAATTTTGCAACAAGGAATAAGCTTGCTGAGTGGAATAACTTCACATTCTGTAGCTTTCATCTGGGATGGTTTGTAAAAATACTTATTTAACTCAGCAAATATGCCAATTTTAGAAAATCATTTTTGTCTCTTTCGTTTCCAGTTGTAAGAAAAGAAACTGAAGCATAAGTCTTCTTGGCATGCTTGTTTGTTTAGACTAAGCAAAAACAGTCACTAAAACCTCCAGTGTCTTGCATCTTCAGCTACAGACTTGCGTGACACAGAGCTATTAATCCAGTACCAGGCTCTGACCCTCCAGAGCCACTGCCTGTGAGAACAGAGCACAGGTTTTATGTGTTCCCAAGACACCAAACATAAAGGAAGAGGTGTGGGACTGAAAAGATACTGGAGAACAAATGCCGGGGGGATATTTTTCAGAGAGAAGAAACAGCAGGAGGTCACTCAAGTACCTCTGTAGCTCAATTTAAAAATAAATTACAGCATGATAAAATTTATCCATGTAAAACAGCAGAAAAGTGAAAATGCTGAAAAATATTTAACAGAGCAGTATCTCTGTATTCCTAAATCAGATTTGCAAGCATAAATCATTCAGTGAAAAAGAACAATATCAGGCTCCAAAATAGTATCTCCCTATTCTGCTTATCTACTGGAATACCACACAAGCAAAATGTTAAATACACGCAAAAGGAGAGGGAGAATGGTGCAAATCCTGCACTTGTAATACTTCACTCCCAAATATAGTGAACACAACATCTTAGTTCAGCTGCTGCCCAATGCTGCCTGACAGGGTCTGTGTGTATCTGACCCTACTGAAGTCCCCTGGGTGGCTAGAAACCTGCTTTTACACCTGTCCCAAACTGCCCTAAGCAATCCAGAACAAAAAGACTAATGAACATTCAAGAATTAGAACAATGCAATTGACCAGGCTTCATGAGCAGCTAGAATACTCCTTTGTGACTTATTAATTACTCAATTATTACATGATAATAACATTACTGGAAACATGGAGATGCCTGTCAAAACTGGAGTCCCAAAATATATGCACAGATTAAAGGATGGTCACTGTTGAGGGAAACAGAAGGGAAAAAACCCCCAAACCTACAGCTAGTTGAAGGTTACTAGCCTTCAGAAAATATTAAGCATCATTACTTTATTTTCCTAAACAGCCCAAACAGCCATTATATCATACATATTATTTCTGTAAAAATCTGCCATTGTTTCCATAATAAAAGAATTAAAATATAGTCAAAAATATTTACACATAAATTTAATAAAAACACTATTTAGCAGAATAAGTAGAAGTCACATTGAACATACTTTTGCTCTTAGAAATTCAGAGAGACATTTTCTTCTGAGGTGTCACCAGTCTTGTCTCTTTTTCATCACACTGATTCTGCAGAGTATTTGCAATGACAAGAACATAGTCAGAAGAGAAGACAAATTGAATTTTCAGCTTCCAGCCACAAACTGGATGTCAGAGTAGTGAAAGCAATTCAAACACCAGTGATATTCTAACATCACTAGTAGAGTTTTCACATATCTTAAACTAAAAGGTAGTAGTCACAGAAAGTATGGCATATGAGAGTTTTGATACTGGTTTTCTAGACAACAGTAGCTAACAAAAAAGACCAGTTATAAAGAAAAAGCTAATTTATGGCCATGTTTGCCCTCTGTTGCCAGACTTTGTTTTGGGATTTTTTTTCCTGTCCACTCCTCTTCCCTAGGTGTACCATGCATAATGGCTAATATAGTATTACACTTTTTTAATATATTTGGCACTGGAACATGGAGCTAGAAGTATGCTACTGTTCCGAAAATCCTTACTGTCAAAAGAACAAAAAAGGTAAATTAAATGAAACCACTCAAAAATGTATAATAAGCCTGAAATTCAAGCTTTAAATATCTCGATCTATAGTTCCTTGATGATTCAGCAAAAAGTTAAAGTTTTTTTAATTGGTAGGGAATTATTTTGCACTACTCAGATGAAAATTCACCACTGGGCTAAATAAAGAACTTTATCATTTATACGTTTCCTTTTGCATTTCAGTGCTGATTTCACACACCAAACATTGAACTATTTTTCTTTCATTGTATCTTGAAACTATGAGAAAGAGACTGATTCACTACATGAGGGTAAGAGTTCAAACAAAAGTTTTACCTCTATAACAAATAATGCCCTAGTGTACTGCCAAGATTTTCAGTTCTTAGCTCCAACTAGGTTGCTCAGCACAGACACGTAGTTTTAAAATTCCAGTGTATATGAAGAGTTCCTATCCTCAGCTGTTTTTCACAACATGTTCACTTCACACAAAGTATCCACAGACATCTAAAAAGGTTTCACAAAGGCAAAATCCAAAACTGTCACAATTCCTTTCTCATCCTAAAGAACACTAGCAATTAGTTTAGAAAAGACAGCATGGGAATTGTATCACAAGAACAGCACCCAGCATACCTGCTGTCAAATGCCACCACTTCTAAACATTCTGCTGAGGCTAAGAAAAAAAAACCAAACTATTAAAAAAAGTACTTCTACGTCAAATATAAAATTACTTAACTGTTAAACAGAAGTTGACAGGAACTAGTGACTTAATCAATTCTGTTGGCAAATAGAGAAACACTATCTGTAAAAATCTTGATGTTGATCAATCTTAATTTTCACTACCTCCCACAGGAGCAACAATGCGAAGGTAAAACAAAAAGAAAGCAAGCATGTAAAGTTCTATTGGAATTAATTTTGTAATTATTTTTTAAATTACATATCTGTTCCTGCATTTATTTCAATGAAATTTCAGTGTTGGTATTACTTCTATTCATACAAACCTTTGGTATCTCATTTCTAGTGCCTTGCAGTTACTACGCCCATTAAGAATGCCTCAGAAAAGACTGATTTTTTTTTTAAACTATTTTTAGAAGACCAATAAACATACATACTTGTGATACACAAGCATTAACAGGAATATAATAAGAAATCCAAGTTGGGCTAAGCTGTGTATTAAGTTACCAAAACTGACACATAGGAAAAAAGAGAAAACCACCTTTATGGGTGGAGGTTGGTTTTGCCCTAGGCAAAATAAATAAATGATAGGAAAAAGAATGTTCATATGACTGACACTGAAAGAAAAACAGTGTTTTGCTTAATTCACCATAAAGTCTCTGCAAGAAAAATGCAAGTTACTTGTCTAGACTCAGTATTTTAAAACCTCTTGGTGTTCAAAACAATACAGCAGTTCTAGAAGTTACCGCTTGCCTTTGAAATTATATTTCAGTTGCATTTTCTTTCATTTCCTTGTTAAAACATATCTGTCATTATATTTCCCCAGCTGGAAAACAATCCTCATGTGTGATGCCCAGCTACTTCTGAGACAGATGAAGACATAATTCATGTCTTCGGCTGATGGAAAAATCGATCATTCTGATGAGAACTACTACATGGTTTTCAATAATGTGCTTTGGACATCCCACAGGAAGGTACTCTTGAAAAGAGATTCATTTTAAATTATGCACAGCCATATTTGTTCTCCAGGTTCAAGTTTTGGTCACAAATCCTGTATGTCACTATCTTAAGACTATGAAGAAGCATCAACTCAACAGTGAAACTTACAGTTTTCAGTTGAGATAAAACACTATCTGTTTATCACGAATCATTGAATACTGCCAGTCATTTTAAGTAGCCTGGACAGATAAAAACTGTACATAGGACTATTTTCTTTGGTTTCTATTCAGAGGTGCAGTGAAGATTAAGAACCTTTACACTTGAGGATGTAGCAATAAGTATATGCACATTTGTCTGAACTACAATTGTTCTCTCATGTTTTGGTTTTGTGTTGTTACTTTTATTTTTTCCTTTTTGTTTGTTTCTATGGTTTGGTTGGTTTTTTGCTTGGTATTTGTTTTGGTGGTTTTTTTTTTGATAGTCACATCTTTCCTCTCTTCTACAGGCAGTTTTGTTGCACAAGGCCTATGGTTCTGGCAAAGACTATAGCAGTTCTATCACAGCTAGCCTTCAGGCACATTCATTTTATTTACAGTTGGTTTCTTCCATGCATATACGGGGCTCTACTCACAGATTCTCACACAGAAGCACCCACTTGGATTCTAAGCAGTATCTCCAGTACTGCCTACCCTTGGGTCATACAAACCCAAGACAGAAATGACATCAAATACACTACATGGCAGCAGTTTCTGCCAGGTCAGTAACAAGTTGCAACATTTATTGGAAAGAAAGGCAGTGCACTTACAAGACACTGTACTAAAGTAAGCAGATGTTAAGTCCAGCTCATTGCTATTGGTTCTGAAAGCAGAGAGGATGGGGGAAAAAAAGGAGATGTTTTAAAAAGATAGTAAGTAATAAAGAAAATCCTATGAGCCTAGACACATGGAAAGGTTAAGGCAAAGCATGGCCTAGGTTAAGAAAGGTGAAAATGGTGAGAAATAGAGCATGTTCCCAGTGCAGTATCATGAGGAGAGATTAGCAGTTTAACCACAGCCTTCACTCCTGCTTGGAAGCAAGGAGCTCTGACAATCTCTGAATTAGGTTATATTCCTGTTCTTTCCAGGTCGCAACTATATATAAATCATACATTACACGTGTGGGATAATACCACCGTTATTTGGAATAAACTCCATGAGATTCAGGTTAGAAATAACTCATTAAATATAACTTGCAACTGTTAAAGCCATTTTTACACTGCCATCTCAGTTCCTCAACCCCCTCTAAACAGGTTTATACAGTTTGCATCTTACTCTCTAAGTGGTCAATTCAGACCATTTTATCCTTACAAAGCATACCCGCCTTCCTAATTAACTATTAAAACACTATTCCATTGTCCTCAGTGGGAGCCATACTAGAAACCTACTTAGACAAGCAGCGTCCCAGGTATTTTACTGTACTAGAAGGTTGTCAAATTAGATTAAAATCAATTCCTCAACCTATGGACATGCGGGGAACTCTGTATCATTTCAGTCCTGATCTTATCCAATAAAATGCCCAGGCGAGCTAAGGCACACGACACACTGGGAAAATAAATAAATAAAGGCAACAGTGCACATATGGTCTACCCAGCACAGCCCAGCATAAGTTCTCCTTTTCTACCGCTCAGATCTTTCTGAGATAACTGAGAAAATGCTCTCGCAAAATCCCACAAAATTTCGCAGGCACACTGTTATCCACATAAGAGAACAGAGAGAATACAGTGGTTTGAGGATTTTTATTTAAAAAGCTCTTCACTGCAACTGAATATTTTCTCCTCAAATCTACAACTCAAAATTTTATCAACTGAAGATCTAATAAATTATCTTTCCACAGTTTAATAAATGATTATTTAATTTAAAAACTGAAATACCCCTTTTGACAAACGGTAGCAAAGCATTAAAATTGTTCATATCCACCTTCTATGTAAGCACTTTTCTAATTCATTTTTCCTGTATAATGTGTTCCTCAGCTTTCAATTAGTAATAATGCACTGGAAGGACATCTTGTTGCTTTCTTTAATGGACATATCAATAAATACTGTATTTATAATTACTGCAGTAAATTATAAGTTTCCCATTTCAACTGATATCTGGGCATATTTTGCCAGGTAGACTAGCAACTCAGGTTCAAATTTATGTTTTAAAAATTTACTTTAAAAGTGTTTTTATGACAGCATAAAACAGCCATAACATTATCCTTAACAATTTCTGGCCTAGCAGCTACATAAAGAGAACAACAAAACCAATGAAAATCTGTGTGCAAATCTAAAGTGTTTTTTTAACTGATTTCTTTACTTGCAGAGATCTGTAGGTATTATGAAAACAAAGAAAGCAAGAATTTTACAAGGCATGAGTGACAATATGATAATATCTTTTAGTTCAGTTACAGTTGTGACTAATTTAGAAGTTAAAGTGTCATTCTGTACTGGTCACCATTAATACAAAACACAAAGGTACTCGAGTGGATTGTGTTTACCTTGCAAAGAACAAACGCAAAATTGTCACTCTTGCAAAATTTGTAAAATGTTTAAATTTGTAAAAATACACCGGAAAAGAACTGAACAACCCCATCCACGTGTTCCCCTTCAGTCCCGTCACCGCAGGACCCAAAGGGAGCTTGCACTACGTGCACTCACTGTGTGAAGGACTCTGCGTTATCGCAGTGTCCGAATGGTGAACCATGATGCAGACCCCGGGCTGCCGGAACAGCTCTTTGGCCGTCATCACCTTCTCCCACGGCTCCTCAGCTCCCGGGAGGCATCAGGACAACGCGGTGAGCAGCCAGCACCTCTGGCATGCAAGAGGACTGAACATTCCTGACCTCCCCCCCCTTGCCTGACAAGGGATGTATCCGTCAGGCCATTACCATGTGAAAGATAAGTGGGCTTTCTGCTTGTGTTAAAAGTTTAGGATGGAAGAACAAGGCTTTATTTTGCAAATGTGTAGCCAGGAGTAATGCATGCAAGCTCTCTAGCAACCGCGAAACAGAGAGATATTGCCAAAACAGCTTAAAAATAGTGAATAAATTAGATTTTTAAAAAATTATTCAAAAAAATTTGTGTTACGATTCAGCATCAAAGACATGTTGACACAGTTCTGATTATTTTCAAAACTGATTGACTGGTATTTTTTAGAAATGTTACTGCAAGGGTGAACCCACCTTCCTGGGTCTACAACCAAATCTCCCAGGAACAGGTCCATTACCGTAGAAGCCAAGTAAACACTTATGTAAAGATGAAAACATCACCCAGCTTTTGAGATTAGGGAAATTTGTGTCCGGCTATGTTCTATATTTCCATGGTTTATCTCCCAGAGAAAAAACCATCACCACACAATTACTCTCCTGGCGCAGGCACATAAGAAAGGCAGCTCAGTTTGCAGTCTTAAAAAGTGAGTAGAAAGATAAAGCAGGAATCTTTATACTCACAACACTTCCTATTTACTGTCCAGGGGAATGGATTATTCTTTCTATGAAAGTGATTATGCCTACACCATAAAGTAGGGAATTAAGAAACAGAATACTCTATGTCTTGCTTGCATTTCAGTAACTGCTTTCTCTACAAATGTGCTGTTCTTTTTCAACAGTATAATTATTATTCTAATGTATACTATATATATAATGTAAATATATTATGTTATATAATTATTGTAATATAAATATTATATAGTGTTATTGTTATTCCAGTAAAGCCTTTTAATTGTCTCTATTAGTTCTGTGTATTTTCCTACTGTTGTAGATAATTTACAAGAGTGAAAAATATAAGCTTGAGTTTTTGTCAGTAATGGTTCATTTGGATGAAATGGATGTTCCATTTACCTGCAATGATATACACTTTTCTCCAAAAAAATTTTTCCTTGAAACATACTAAAAAGTATTGCATCACTGACTACAATTTACCCCTCTAATGTTAAAATATGCATTAGTTCATATAAACAAAAAGGTTTACATGAAATAAAATCCATTAAAATTTCCCATTCAGAATTTTGTAAATATTTTATTAGGTTTCTGTTTACTAAAACACAAGCAACAGACTTTTAAGTTACACAATAGAGAAGAACACAGCACTTTGGCTCACATATACCGATATGAGACTGGTTTTTGCTCTTATGATAATGCTTTTATTCACACTCTCACTTATATTGTGTAACACTTTATTATAGAATTTAGGTATCTTACCTTCTTATTTATGTGACTTACCTTCAGTTCTACCCATATACACAAATTATATTTAGCAGACTGGAACTACATTATCAAGCAAAATATCAACAACCTCAACACCCTCAAAGAAACTGCCTTTACATTCTCTAATTTAAGAGGAAAAAGAAAAAAGGTAGTAGTTCAGGTTCTGGCTCTATAAAGTCACAGTCTACAGGTAAAATACCTCACTGCCATAGAGACAGACTATCCATTAGCCAACATCCCAATCGAGTTAGGGAGAAACACCACCAGCACTGCAATCTTACCCAGGAACAAACTGACAGCCAGCTCAACTCCCAGGCACAAAGGGAACACGCACTGCCTGCGTGAAACTGGGCTGAGCAGCCTTCTGCTCTCAAAAAGCTAGAAGGTTCCTCTACAGCTATGCTGAGCAGGGAGCACTCTAAGATTTTTTTAATTCGAACTGCAAGCAAACAACACAGGTTTTGGTTTTTACCCTGTAGATAGAGGTGGAGCTGGTCAGCACATGTCAAGCATATATGACCACCTCAGTTCAGTGCGATGACAGGCACTACTGCAGCACAGAGAGGAACCCCCAAAGGGGGAGGGCAAACCCCTCCGGCATCTGAGATACAGCTCAGCAATGAAAGGAAGTCAGCTGTGTAATGCATACACATGCAAGTATATGCACACTAAACAACCATACGAACAATTCCCCATTGTTTGCATATTTACCTAGTGCTGCTAGGGAATACTTTTCGGGGGGAGGGAAAGAGTGTGAAAAAATTTGGACTTTTGATATTTCTCCTTGATGCACACAACATGATTCCAATCACAGTCTTTATGCGCAAGGACACAAATTCACTAATTTATACGTAAGACATATTTTTCAAGCATGAGTTTCCAGTAGAAATAGGGATTTTCTCCTACTTCCATTTTCTTAATGGTAGGAAGGCAGAAGACATTAATACAGAGGCTTTGTTGCAAAATTCACAGACTTTGTGTCATTAAAAAGATGGACTTTCCTACATCTTCTTTCCCCTGGAGTTACTTAACAAATATCCTTGCCTCATCCCTTATGAGGCAGACAACTCATATTTGGTTAATGTATCTCTAAAAGGCAATAAAAAGGTGTCCTACTTTAAGCTAATTTAGTTCCAAATTGCCACTCAACTTGTACTGGTGTGCTTATTTGCAGTACTTGACTAATTGACACAACTTTATAGGGCTTAGAAAATATATTTTAAACTATCTCCTTGGAGGAAGCGAATTAAAATTAAACGAAAAGAAAGCAAAAATATTATGTCAACTCCCATTTCCACAAGACTACTCATTTAGAAAGTTAAACTGTATAACACCACCATCGACAAGAAAACCCCATGTCTTCTAGACACAGCCCTGTTAAAGTAAAATAAAATAAAATCAATAATTCAATCAGTAAAGGTAAGTGTTTTCATCCAACACCACAAAGTACCCACCTAACTCATCCTCTCTCCCTTCCCACGCAATTCCCAGTAATCAGTAATCAAAAGTCAGTAATCAAAAGAAGAGATAAAAACCCTTGAATTCTCAAGGCTGTATGGGAAACTAAAAGTTGTTCAGTTTTCTTACAGGGGACAAAGGCCATCTGTATACCTACCACAGAAACAGCAGGCTATTGAAGTAGAAGTTTTCTTCTGTTGTCTGGATAACACAAGTGCCTTTTTACAATAATTTTATTTAGGAAAAAATCATGATTCAACATTATAGAGATACACAATACGTGTACTATTGGCAACAGACAGAACAAGGAGAGGACACCTAGTGGTGGTCTGTGATACTCAGGGTTGGTAGTATGGAAGCAACGTACGAAATTTTTAATGCAGGACCTGATTTGGTAAAGCTCTTATACACTTAATTTTTAAGCTCTTTAGTAGGACTCAGCACTCCTGCAAGCTTGGGTTTGAGCTTTTAGGAATCAGCATCATTCTGATTACCAGAAATAAAACAGTAAAACCAAAATATGATATGTCAGTGTGATATGCTCAGAAACATGTTTCTTTAAGCACCAGTGCTTTTATCAACAGCTAGAGTGGATATCGACAATTATATAGGTTTATGAGACTCAAAAAAGTTTGGCAAATTGAAAACCAGATTTCGGTACAAACTAAACCAAATTAAGATATGGCTGCAATTTACAATTTTTGCATCTTTTACTACATGATTTTTTGAAAAACTGAATCTTTATTGTCCATCTTGCAATAAGCATTATTAATTTTAAAAATTTTTCTAGTTCTGTATATTCAAACATCTGAGAACAAGAAAGACTTGAACCACATTTTTAGAAGAATAAATTCAATTTACTCATACATTTACTAGGTCTTGTCCAGTGATTAGAATATCTGCAAGCAGAACTACTGAAGTCTAAGTTTTAAGTAGCTTTTGAAAAATATTTTAAAGGATCAGTAAACTAATGGCATTGAAAAATGTAAAGCAAAGTGGCATAACATTTGACATGCAATGATGTATTTATTTGTAACTGTTTATATCTCTTATTTTTAATTGTTCATTGATCTATGAGCATATTTAGCTAAGAATAACTTACTAGTTGCATGTAAACCTATGTAAAACATTCAAGGGTCAGCAGTGTTGTCAGTCTCATAAAACATAAAGTAAAGAAGAATTAGGTCCTGTACCTCCTGTTCAGTGTTTCTAGGAACCTAAGCTAAAAAAAAAAATCCAAAACAAATCCCCTGTCACAAATTACCACAAAAGTACAAATTCTGTACTCATCAATTTAAATATATTTTTTCTTACATTTTATAGCATATAATTTAAGTAAGTATATGATCTAGATGTCAACAACTGAGTTCAAAGGACTGGAATATTAGATATTGTAGTTCAAAAGCAGTTTTAGGAAAGTGGGCATTTGCAAATTCAGTAAATTATTTCCTGCCAAGATATCTCCTGTCCTTTTCTTAAAGTTTTGCTTCCTATTTCCACTGAGCTGTTCATTTGGATAAGCAATTAACATCCAACTGATATGAATACATCAATCAGATTTCATATATATTGCACCACAGGCTACAGCTGCTCCATCATAACACTTAATGCAGAGAAAGCTTCTGCAATGCATACATTATTTACCTCCATATTACTCTATGTGGCTGTTAGCAGCTTGATCTTGATTTAATTGATTTAAATTATGTGGAAATAAATAAAGGAACCACGTTTCACCAGTGTCATATAAAAATCTTTTAAATTTTTAACTACTCATCCTAAAATTCAGAATATTGACCTTGAAGCTGAAGTCTTAGTGATACTTAAAAGGAAAAGCTCAGATGATGTCAACCTCCCTTTTCTCTCTGAGGATGCAGAAATACCTCAGTGGGATAGCTGCCTTATCATACAACTTGATTTGTTCATCAATCAGTTTTCCATGAAGTATCCTCTTGGCATGTTTTAAAGAATTAGTTTGCTGACTGTCCTCTCAATATTTTTGACATAAGGTTCACTATTCTGGATCCAAATACATATATTTCAGATTCATCTGCACCACATTTGAAACAAATATGTTAGCCCCTAAGTGAAAAAGTATTAAATCCTTTTAACCTCACCCAAACAGGCTTCACCTCTGTGTCACAAAAATTAGTTAACAGTTGCTCTTTGTTGTCCATGTCCAAACACACACATACAGAGAACATGAATATCAGAAGCAAAGTCTCACTGACTATACCTATGGGACCATCTAGCCATTAATTCCCAGTTCTGCAAAGGTCATTCTTACCCAGTTTTTTTGTTTGTTTGTTTGAAAATATTATTATAACACACGTTTTCTCCGAAGCCATATATGACAATCCATGACCTCTTTCATTTCTGACCTCTGTAAAATGCTAAACAAAAATAAAAACAGACTAAAAAAAGCCCTTTCTTTTGCACAGATTTCATTTATCAGAGTCTGATGCAGACTACGTATTTATATCTGTTCCTGCATGTGAGAATCTTTTGAAAAGCATCCAACAAAGCATCCACTGCTCTATTGCAAGCTCAAAAAAAAAAAACAACCAAACAAAACAACCTTCCTAAGGACATATTTCACAAATTTTACTAGTAGAATCAAAGGTGGAGTTGCAATCAAGCAGACATTAGCTAAAGATTCAATGAACCAAACATCAACTACTGCTGGTTTGGACTATATCCACTGGTCACTTCTAGTCCCACTTAGTGGCCAATTCAACTATTTTTATCTAGAATACCTGATTTCTCTTTGAAAATATGCAGAAGGGAGCTAAAAAAGGAATTAATTTCTCTGCCTAGTAGGCAGTTATAGCGGCAAGCTCATAATTTGAGCTGCCAGAAAATAATGTCATTGAACGCATTTCAGAAGGTTGTCTCTTTGTAAAGCAGAGAGGAGACAAAAGCACAGCTTTATGGTAGAACTGCAAAACATGCTTAATCATTCGCCTTAGTTAAACTGAGCACAAAACTACAGTGCTTTATTTCTGTGCAAAAAAACTATTACACTGCTTTACAGGGACGCAAAAAGAAGTAGAATTCACAAAATAAAAAATAATGGCCTATTTCAGGGGCTATTCTGAGAAATAACTATAAATTTATTTATATAGACTTTCGATACTTAGGATGATCCAGCATCATGTCACTTTAAAACAATCTGATTTAATTGTGAAATGGAGCTGCATTTAGGTGTCTGTTAAGCCAGAAAATGCATACAATACTGGAGATTAGCAATAGAAAAAGCACCAGAAATTGTTTCAAATCTTCCCTCAATATTAATTTTATTTAATAAATCTCCATCAAATCGATTTATGTAAATCAACTGTAATAGTGCTTCCATGATAATGGTGTACAAAATAATTCTTATTATGCTTACTTCACGAAAGGTTTAGAAAACAGCAGTGTTTTTTCCTATAGTTTTAACACTTCTGCTTAAAACATTATGATATTTAGAATTACAGAAATGAGGACAGGCAAGTAAAAAAATGACTGAATCATGGTGGTATGTGCCAAAGCATTAGACACTTCCTAGCCATGAGTATACCAAATTAGGGAATGCCATAATTTCCTGGAAAAGGCAGCATGCCAAATTGGCAGCATAATCTCATGTCTGGAAACAGTGGAGTTGGCAGTTCAGAAGACAATGACTCAAAATTTGGACTACCTATTTTTCATAAAAAAGGCCAGTATTTCATATATTCAGACTATATACAGACCTCAAATAAGGAGAATTCTAGGAAATCTACTAAATAGTATATTATTTAAATTTCTCCTACAATAGAAAAATATGAACATGTATTTTAAGTTCTCTTGACTACAAGAGTATTAACTTAGTAAGTTCATGTGCCAGTCACCAAAATCCAGTGCAGATTTAGGTGTTTGTTGAAATTCCTAGTATTCTCACTAGGAATTCATCCATGCTTATTGTGTTGATGGTCCCAAACATATTTTGGCCTCTGTCATTAGCAGGGAGATGATGGTTACTCTGTGCTGTTTTTTTTTCAAAAAGGCCTTTCTACTAGCACACGTTTGTAATTACACCAAGTAGTGAGTAAAACCTCTATTACATTCTTGCTCTTGTGTACCCCTTCAGAGAGATCTGCCTAATATTCTGTAGAAATAAGATCATAGTGAATGATGTTGTAACAATATAAATCTTACCTCTTCCCACTGGTGTATGTATCTAATCAGTCTTGAAAGGCGCAATAAACGTAACAGGCTAAGGATTTTTGTAAATCTCACAATACGAAGTGCTCTTGCTGTCTTGTAAACCTCTGAATCCATTCCTTTTTCTACAATGAGAAAGATATAATCCACTGGTATTGATGAGATGAAGTCAACCACAAACCAGCTTTTTAAGTAATTCATCTTAATGATTTTAGGGTCCAGTATGATTTCAGAGCTGTCTTCATTTACAGTCCCAGTTCTAAAATTCATGATCAAGTCCAATAGAAAAACAGTGTCTGATGCCACATTGAAAATAATCCATGGTGTTGTTGTTTGTTCCGTGAAGAATGTGATTCCAACAGGTATAATGACAAGATTTCCAACCATCATTATGAGCATGATTAAGTCCCAGTAAAACCTAAAAAAAAGGTAAGAAACAGAATGGTTGACCTAATATGGTAAAACACACCTATAAAATGCCATCAACTTCACCTCCAGATTTTGTTAATGCTAAGTTCTCAATGTTTTAACCCATTCAATATGTCAGTAAAGACAGTCAGTAATGACAAAGTAATACATTTCATTAGGTGCTTTTCTTCTCAAGAATATGCTTTTAAAATAAGGAGTACTATAGTTTATGATTCCATGGCATATTACCCACTGAGAGGTGTGCATGTGTGTCACTCAGCAGACTTAGGCATACTCCTGTCAAAACCTCTTGGTGATGTTATATAGACAAAACTGATGTCTTAGGCCAATCAGAAGTGTTTTAGCAATGAAATAGGTTTTTTAAGACTTCTGTGCAAATGGAAAGCCAAATATCTAATAGATAATATATTAAATGTTAGTATCTCTTTGCAACTGTACTCATACCATTACAGTGCTGGAATAAAATTACAGGAAGAGAGAAAATAGAAACAGTAATTAGATATCATCAAAACTTTCATCCACTTTTTCAACCTTAACTGAACTTCCATGTATCTCATAGTCTACCTTCTCTCAGAGCCAGCTTAGAAGTCTTAGCAAGAACAGTTACAATTTGCATAGCATAAAATGGGTACTGCATGTCATCATTTTGCTCAAGAAGTATCTAAAGGCTCCCCTCTAATACTATTAGAATAATCACACTCCATAGAGATGGTAGAGAGCCAGACTCATAACCCTAGTATTTATTATAGGAACGGTGAGTAAACCCACCTCTTACACAGATTATCTATCCTGATAGAAGATTTCCAGGGGGTGGTAGTATATACCTGATTTTAAGCAAATTATGATAAATCCCAAGTGTTAAATTGTCAAAGAATGTTTTTCAATAAAAGAACTGAAACTGGACTTGAAAAAGCCTAAACCCAATGCATAACCTCTTGTGCTGCCTGAGAACATGATCAGGTCAACTAAAATTGACCTGAAGAAGTACAGAAACGAATCAATAACAGCTGCCTAAGGACTCATTAGACTTTCTAGAGGAATGGAGACAGCAGTGGCTCCACGACTATCTCTCTGCTCTGTCCCTCCATTGTAACAGCACCTGGTACAATGGGCATGTGATGGACACACTATCATCATATCACTTCAGCGCTGACTTCCAGGCCACTTCCATCATACTAACACCACCCTCCTGACACGCAACAAGGTTCATCTTGGTAAAGGTTCATGGCAATCAACAATAATGATAGTTTAGTTGTCCACCAAACATTTCAGAATCACAAGGCCAGTTTTTGACAGACTTGCACAGAGCATATGGATTACATTAGATTTCAGAGATTGCTTCTTGTATTCACCAAATGATCATAGAACCAAATAATGGTTTGGATTGGAAGGGATCTTAAAGATCACCATATTCCTCTCCCCCAACCATGTACAGGGACACCTTCCACTAGACCAGGTTGCTCAAAGCTCCATCCGGCCTGCCTTGAACACTTCTAGGGATGGAGCAACCACAGCTTCTCTGGGCAATCTGTTCCAGCACCTCAGCACCCTCACGGCAAAGAACTTCCTCCTAATATCTAATCTAAACCTACTGTCTTCTAGTTTGATTCCATTCCTCCTTCTCCTATCCCTATTCACTTGCATAAAAAGTCCCTCTCAGTCGTTCTTGTGGGCTCCCTTCAAGTACTGGAAGGCCACGATTAGGTCATGCTGAAGCCTTCCCTTCTCCAGGCTGAATAATCCCAAAGATCCAGGTTTATAAATTCTGTTTTTTCCATGTTTGCTTGTGCAAATGCTTCTGAGTTTACACATTGCTGATCTGAGAACATCAATAATTAAATGTAGCTGTAAAACACGCTAAAGGAAGAGTAACACAGGATTGAGAATGGCATGAGAATGGCATTTCCAGTTTTAAAACTGTTCATTCCATGAGAAACCTAGAGAGATTAGGCTTAACTAGCATTTGAGAGAAGAGGGTATTTGGCATAGTACCTCTAACCAGTACTCAAAAAATGCATGAAATAGACTTTAAAAATAATTCCCTGTGTATCGCAATGTGATTTATGTCTTACACATTCTCAGTCTTGCAATAAATATGAATACTAAGTGCTAAAAATGTTCAGTTTTATTGAGGTTGTATGTGGTTTTGTTTAGCATATGATGGTATTCACCGTATCTGGCAAAAATTTCCAAATTTCTTTTATCTTTTCTTATTTCATGTAATAACCTTCCCACTGTGCTAGATTACTTTTCAATAATCTGGAATTACCATACACAAGGAGCCACTAAATTCTTATATCACTGCTACTATGACTGACAGGTAGAGTTACCACAAATACTTTTACAATGCTATCAAACTATTTCACAAAAGTGTTCTTGAAGAATAAACATCTTCAAGAAATCTTGAAAATGGGTGGAAAACAAACAGAAAATAATCACAAGAGGTGCCCTTGTATCTGTCACTGACTCCTAGGCAAAGCATTGCTAATTTCAGACTGACCTCTACCTTTCATCAGCACTGGAAGCAGTTACACAACAAAGGCCAACAAAATCCGCACAACCACCAGCCACCCAGCCAACGAAAGAGATAATGCAGAACCAGGTGTTTTGAACCTACAGTAATCCACGGTTTAAAGGATCATCTTGTACTGTGATTATGCAAAACACATAGGAGTTCCTGATGTTGAATGTCAGCAGAAGTGGTAGCATTAGGGCTAAAATAATACTGAATGCTATGGACTACAAGATTGTACCACTTCCGTATTTTGATTTTAGACCACAATACAGTATAAGCTGATTAGTTAGTAGGAAAAATCCATATTATTTTTCATTTAGAAATGTATCAGACATTTTCTTTTAGGAAAATGTTTCCAAATGGCATTATATTGGCCATGTCATATTTCTTTTTCAGGTGAGAAAACTAGATGTAAATCCCTGTATTGCCCTTCTTTGACCCGTGCAGAGAAAGTAATACAATGCGTTCCTTGCCTGCAGTTCAGAACATTCTATCATTCACATAACAGAGAGCAAACTGTAAAGCTTCGCAAGATGGTGCAAGGAGCTGCTACTGAGACACAGAGATAGCCCTTTGTTTCAAACCACTTTTAGCTTTTTTTTTTTTTTTTGCTACCTCCCTCTAAGAAAGATTATGAATCTACAACTTACAGCCTCTAAGTTCCAGATCTATATAAGGTATTGGAAAATGCTGATGAAAAGCAAGGAAACGATAGCTCATCTTAAAAAAAAAATTCAAGAATGAGGATAAAAAAAAGACAGTCTGTGGGTAACAAGATCTTTCAAAGCTCAAAATGAGAAGCAAATACTGACCATGGTTCAGCTGAAGCTAACTCAGTGGATCTACAACTAGACGACATAAATAGAAGGTGCAGAGGTCAGCACTGCACTCCACTGAGCTACTCCTGAAATTTTTTAAATGCTCCAAAATGGCTCAGAGGTATAATACCTCTAGATGAAAAAAAGTCTTCAAGTATTAAAGTACAAAAATCAATTTTAAAGCACATTTTTTCAAAGTTTTAGAAAATTATTTTATACAAAAATATTTTAAAAAATCACACTAGTTTTTACTTTAGAATTCTCAAATAAAACTAGATGGATTCATAGCTGTCTTTCATTAATCTTTTCACTCATAAATTATTTATTATTATTTTGAAAATATACAGTAATAACAGTGTTTATTCAACTTCACTGACACAGGCTGTCCTGGATAGGATGGACAATCTGCTCAAAATGAGTGCCTATCCAAGCAGCAATAAAGAATTATTTAGTAATAACTAATCACTGCTTGTATTAAGCTTAATAACGTAAGTTACTATGAATTCTAACAGGCATTTTATTTTCCATTTTGTATGTCCAACCCAGAGAAAACTGAATCTTAAGGAAGGAAATTTCATCTCAAAGTTAATTCACTGCATAATTTGCCATATGAACAAATTCAGATTTGCTTGCTTCGTTATTTCCCATTGCTGCCCATCAACAGCAAAGACCCAATTTCCATGAATCAGTTTGAGATATGTCGTTTGAGATGTAATTACCTTTATGGTACACACAGACTGAATCAGCAGAAGTTGTCAGGAGTCTCACAAACCACACAGCAGAGTGAATGGCAACTCTAAGGCAGAGAGTGCCATGACTTGAGGCTAAGTAGTCAGGACTTTGCTTTAGTTTAAGTTTTCTGAGTTTCAAGAAAGATTGTAAAAGTCTAATTTTTTTATTAAAAAGGAGCAAATTATATCACTAAAACTTCATTAAATTCAGTCATAAATACTCGTCAGCCACTGTAAACTGGAAAGTCTTTCAAAAAGATACTAACTCAGATTGCTTGTAAAATATCTTTGAAGCCAAGCCTGATGCATCAGAGATTAGGTTACCTGATCTCACATTCACTCTGCACATTCAAAGAATGAAGAACTGTAAAAAAAAATTTACAAACTTTCCACAGAAAGCTTGCTTCCTCTTTAGCAAAATATTTTGATTGACTAGCAGATGCTCAGTGAAATGAGCACTGACTTTTTTTTCTCTCACCCTCAAACACAGCTTTATTTCTTTTGACTTCATGGATCATCAGTTCACCTAACAGAGAAATCACTGTCCTATATAGAACAAAACAGTCTCAGCAGAAATAATGTTATTTAAAATTTTATTATACCATGCTGCAACAAACATCAAACTTGGTATTATTATGTCAGAATTTGATTCTCACAGGGCATGCTAGCTTTTTCTGGTTGTGCAACTATATCTTTCTTCTAGTAAGAAGAAGGAAAGATAAACATGCCTGGAAACATCTGCAACATGCAGATTATTACTAGAAATGTGTTGGAAAGGTCAGGAGAATGAATAAGGGACTGGTTTTTTTAGATGACACAATTCTTTTAATGATTGCACAGGTGTCTGTGCTTGAAAACTTTCTGGAAAACCATCACTAATTTTTCTTGCAACCTTAAAATAAGGATATCCTCTTCTGACCAGCTCCCCACTTCCATTCACAGAATAGTACAGAATCATAGAATCAACCAGGTTGGAAAAGACCTATAAGATCATCAAGTTCAACCCTTGATCCAATACTGCTGTGGTTACTAGACCATGGCATGAAGTGCCACATCCCACCTCATCTTAAAAACCTCCAGGGTCAGAGAACCCACCACCTCCCTGGGCAGCGCATTCCAACTCTCTCCATAAAAAATTTCTTCATATTATCTAACCTAAACCTCCACTGGCAGAGCTTAAGAACATGCCCTCTTATCCTACTGATAGTTGCCTGGGAGAAGAGACCGAACCCCACCGGGCTACAGGCTCCTCTCAGGGAACTCTAGAGAGTTATGGGGTCTCCCCTGAGCCTCCCTCTCTCCAGGCTAAACAACCCCAGCTCACTCAGCCTCTCCTCACAGGACTTGCGCTCAAGTCCCTTCACCAGCCTCGTTGCTCTTCTCTGGACCTGCTCCAGCACCTCAATATCCTTCCTGAACTGAGGG
>JAWWMA010000100.1:55845227-55859094 GCA_035041425.1 Mionectes olivaceus | reverse complement strand
CCATAGTATTTAAACAGATGCAATGTTAATTTAACACTTCTTTAAAACTTCCCAATTTGCATGCTGCACATTCCAGTGTTACCACCCTTTTGACAGCATAGTGCTTTGCCTGCTTTTCCAAAACAAATCAGATAATTATGCAGCTAGACAGAGCAGTGCACAGACAGACCTGATATTCACTTGTTTAAAACAAAAAGTAAAACCCAGAAAAGCAAGCAAAGTAAACAAGAAAGAGCATACATTATGCTCAGAGATGTTCTAGTTACTGGCCTAGGTAACTGTGATCTTGCTGGTTCTACTTCTGCTCCTCTCGTTGTCTTTTCACGCTGTCTACCCTCTAATGCTCCAGAAATCTCCATGCAAACTGGCCTGAGGAAAGCCTCTCTTCTGCTGCTGCAAGTAGCTCAGCAAAGGGTGCAGATTTGGAACACAACCCAAGATTCTGGGGATGTAAAATCCGTCTCTGACATTTATGAACATTGGTCAATGTAATGGAATGCAATGGTTGAATGGCCTTTTTTGCCAATACAAGGAAACAAAGAGGGGCTTTTTTTCAATTAAATGGCTTTGGTTATCCTTAAAAATAGCAAGCAAAAAAATTTCTACTTAAAAAAATTGGTCTATATTAACTTAATGGATTGTTTCTTGGTCCACAAAACAGGAGCTAGACTGCACTATCAAGTACTCCAGGAGATTGCCTTTACATGCAACAACACCTCTTCTACTTCCCGTACACCTCTGCCAGCACTACAGCAGGTGATTTCCAATGCTTTGTTGCAATTAAAAAATGAGGGGTTATTACATTTTATCACGCAACAATGAAATAGATGGTCAAAATCCACTTCTAAAAACAGTATGTATTAAATTTACAAACCATGTGTACAAAGCATTTATTGAATTACAGCAGATTATTTGCTTGAAACACATTTGTTAAATATTTTGTTTTAATTTAGTTAGGTTATTAAGCCAGTGGACCATATTTGAAATCAAGACTTAGATCAGTTTAAAATTCTATTCCATCTTCATTGAGACAGAATCATCTGAAGTAAAGTTGTTATACAAAATACGTATACAAGATAAAAGTTTTTTCCTCCACAGTGTCTTTATTTATTTTTGTAAGAGAGAAAGTCACTTTAAGCTTCAGAATAACATGTCAGTTTTCAGGCTGAAAAATAAAAGATTGATAAAGATATCAAGATCTGAAAATTTATTCAAACTTAACCACAGGCTTTGTTATACACTTCACCTATAAATATTTATCACAAAAAAAAATATAAAAGGGAATTCTTTAATAATCTGCTTCTCCACTTTTTATTTTGGTAGAGTGTTTTGTTTTTCATGGATGACTTTGAAGTCTTTTCGGGCAAAAATTCTTTCTCCAGTCTTTGGATGTTCAAAGATATTCCATATTCTTTAATTCTGGTCTTGACATCAGCCACCCACCACAGGTCAAGGGTTACAGGGGAAAGTGTTTGCATGCAAGTAAAGTTGCCTATAATTGTAGTCACTGATAAGTGGCTCTAAAATAAGCACTCAAAAAAACTTTGGTCAAGGGCCCATGACCTGACCTATAAACAACCGCAAAAATACCGAGAAAGCTTTTTACTCATACACTGATAGATGACTGTTGTTTTGATACAGCAAAACAAAAAAGAGCTGCACTTTCTGTGGTGAATAAAACACCAGATGTCCATCTTTATCTTCTATCCATATTCACTCAAAATGTAGTTGACTAAATATAATAAATAGGTTTCTGGCTTTCAGCAAATGAAAACATTTTACTTTGGAGATCTCATAAGGGGTTTTAGCCACAAGCCAATATTGCTCAGAAAGACAAAATCTAATTTAGCCAAATATTTATGCTTCATTCTTTGGAGGACAGTGAGTTATGAACTAATCAAATGTGTTTAAACTAAAGATGTGTAATAATTAGAACTGCCAAAAAGATGTTAATAATTCATTGGTGGAGAACAGCAAGAAATTGAGGGTGAAAAATTATTAACAGAACTTTTTCTCACAATCTTAGAAAATATATTGATCTCTAAACTGCAAATCAAAATATATAATACAACAGAAATGGAAGCTGAAGCATATTTAAATTATTCTGACTAGTTCTGAAAATGCACAGCACCCATGGGTGACATTTTTTAAAAATCTGTTTTACCATTTAGGGCTCCGTATGGCTGGAATTCTGAAAGATATTCAGGCATGGAGTACAGATGCTTACAAGTATCTAGGCCCTGAAATCCAAAGATAGATGGGCTTCTGACTTCCATCTCGAATCTTCACCTACCATCGTACAGATTTGCACACTCTGCGCACAGCACTGGATAAACCTGAGATTTTCAAAGCCGCTCTAGAAATGGAGAGGTCTGCACTGAAAACATGAAACCAAGTTAAATATCATATTCCATTTGCTCATTTTGCCAGTGGCATAATGTCAGTGTGCACATTCAATGTTAAGATGATCTGCTGTTCAGTAACACTCCATGGAATTACAAGTCAGTAGCCCCAGCAGGAACATCTGCCACCATTTTATGCAGTCGTGGTACCCGCACTCCTGGACTATAAAGCAAGCTCTCCTTCCCTGAAGCAAGTCTGAACTCTGTCGTGATGTGAGGAACAAGTGTGGGAGTAGAAGTTCAGTGCAGCTCTCCCATCCTTTCCACAGAAAGATAAATTTGGTCTAGCCTGTAGAGAATGTAAAAGTTGGCTGCAGCTTAGAAATTACAGAAACAACCACAGTCACACTGAGCAATGCCTGTACAGTCCTGCAGAATGAGGGGGGTGGTGGTGGAAATTGTTGAATAACATTGACAGGTTGTATAATACTGAAGGAGTATTCCTCAGACCTGTCTTAATGAAAATCACCTCCTGACGAAAGAAAATTAGCCTGCGTGTGAAAAACAGAGCACAGTATACAGGTAGACTACAGAAAAATCTAACTTTAGGAAATTAAAAGAGATAACAGTTTAAAGTAAAGCAAGGAATTTAAAACTCATGGCTAGTACCTTTAAATAACAATGTAAAAGCAAAGAATTAATTGGATTCAGTCATAATTTGTCATTTGTCATATCTACCTAAATAATACGCATACAAAATAATAAAAATATTATATCCTGGATTTAATTTTTTCCAACACCAAAACTCTTGAAAATGTTTTTAGACTACTTCTTCCATTTCAGAGAGATCAGCCATCACAATGAATTCACTAGTTCAATAAATAAACAATAAAAACATGTACAAATCCTACTCAACTTTTCAATACCCAGCAGTGTATCACTGTATTTAATATTCTGTTTCAAATTTCAAAAAACACATTTAAGTTAGCAAAAACAAGCATTTCAGATATTTACTGACAGAGTGCATGCAATTAAAAGTCTGTTTTGGTCATGTGGGCACCTCATGGTTAGGTTACTCATCTCTCACTTTTCCCACACAAGTGATATCTCTGCTTAATAAGCCATCGGATTTCAGACATTTTCAATTTTGACCCTTTTTAAATGCTCTGATAGATTGCCTACCATCTGGCAGTGCTTACTCTTGATACCATACTCTCTTTGCATTACCGAAGTGTGCTTCTTATAATTATATCCTTAATGTGATAGATGTCTGCAACTAAAATTCCCATGCTGGCAATATGCAGGCTGAGGGGACAATTTCAGCAAAGTACCTTGTTACTAGGTGTATGGTAACAGTATGTTCAATTGCATCATGTTGTAATGCTCAACACAAAGCTGCTAACCTGCCCAAGTCAAAGGAAATAGAAAATATTCATGCAATTTTTTTTAATTGCTACAAGGCATCTATTTACAAACTCCACGACACTGTGAAGAATACCTAGACTAACTTCTTCTGCTCGTTTGAACAAACAGCTCAGTATTTCCCAGCTAACAGACTGGGCAAGAATGGAAAAGTACATGGCAGAAAAAAACAAACTAAAAAAAAAAAAAAAAATAAATGAGTCATTTCCGTTTATTTAAGGGAATGCATTATACCTTCAGGAAGAGAGATAGGAGGACAGAGAAAAAACAGAATGAGGAAAAAGAGAAATTGTTTTCAAAAAATACTCTCAGGGACTACATTCGCATGCTCCAACTAACTTTCAAATGCTCATTGACTATAGTAGACTTCACTACCTGAAAGTTACACCGTAAGAATTTCTATAAATAAAAGACAGAGAAAGAAGGATTCAGTACCTAGGCAGCCACACAGACAACCATTTCCATGAATGCTGGACACACAGCTCTGAAAAACAGCTCTTCGGTATGCTTGGTAAGCTGGGTATATGAGAAAGGTACCCAACTACCAACTGAAGCTTGAGGTATATGCTTGATTTACTTTACTACCGATGTTTTGATTCCAAATTTGTGTCTAACAGACTAATCTCTAACTGGAACAGGAAATCTTTGTGTTACTACTGGGCTTGTCTGGCACCAAAGACAAGGTGAACCAGAGTGACAGGGAAGCCTGGCTGTTATCTTCACTAAAAAGTCAAGTGCAAACAAGCCCATATGCAGTCATCCCAAGGAACCTGTAGACCAGGATGTGTTTGGGGAACACAGAAGCTTGAACACACTAACAGGCAGTAATAAGATGTTTTAGGGGGTAGTAGTCCTTACTACTTGTGTCATAATAATTTCTCTACCAGACCGAAATGATAAATCCTTCTGGAACAAACAGCTAGACAGAAGTGATTCAAGAGCCTGACAGAAAACCTCTCACTAACTGTGTGAAAACTCGATTGCATCCCCACAGTTTTGCAGTCTTACTTTTATCTCCTGCGTAGAGTTGGATAGATCTTACTCTATGTATTATGTTCTCTATATTTTCCATAACTTTTACCTTGAAAAAGATAAAATAATCATTTATTATTAGGACATCATGCAATATTACCCTGCATTTACTGCAATCCACATATTTGCATAAAGTCAGATCATTTCTGAACCACAAAGCCTATTGCTGCAGCCATGACATAAAGAGAGGAGCTTCTTAGAGGATTTGGTAAGTTACTGTAAGATACAACAGAACCAGCTAGTATTTCCACACTTTAGTCTGACATGAGAGGAAAAAAACCCTGCAGTCAACCAGAGTGTGATACGTACAGAATTGGAATACTGATATTGTCAGGATACGTTTTATTTCTCTGGGGCTCTTTATATACTGGAACTTTAGTGCAGGTATAAGATTTAGTGACTTTCAGACTGAGAATTGTATTAAAAAGAGTAACACCACCTAAAAAAAACCCTCCAGTCATAACAATTTTTATGTATATAGGCTATTTTAAAATACATAATTTAGAAATTCAACCAACAACAACAAAAAATAGCTTTGACAGTGAGCATAAAGAAACCTGTTATTTTTCAGTTGAAGACAAAATATCTTAACAAGAATTTTTAATAAATATGATTTCTTAGAGAAAGAAAACTGTAGCAGCACACTAAATTCTAATAATGTATCAAATTATTTATTGAATAAAATGCCTCATTAGATATTACAGATACATAAACAAGAGAGAAGTTAATAAAATAAGATTGAAATCCTATTCTTACCTACATAATGCAACTTTAGTTGTTGGAACTTAACTGGCAAAAATAAAAACAGTTTTGAGGGGTTTGTTTTGTGGTTTGTTGGTTGTTTTTTTTAAGATATAATGGAAACAGGATGCAGTTCTTTTGTCATGAAATGAACATTTTCTGAACACAAGTTTACTCCAGACTTATTCCAGCGCACTGCACTACAAAGCAATAAGATTATTGAAAAATACTATGCAACTTGCCTGAATCTATCATCACATTAAAAGATATTAGTAGAGATTTCATAGAAGCTAAATGACAGTGTCCTTGAGGTAGTACTGACATTGACTCCAGTTGATACAGTTTTTGGTCATTAACATACCTTACTATGTGTCTAGAATGAGCTCTCCAATAATTAGAGCTGAATACACTATGATTTTTAAAATTAAATCATGCCTCTGGGAAAGAATCAGGGAATAGACAGCTAAAGGACTTTCAAGCAATTAACAAGAACTGTACTGCCAGGTTAAAAATTAAACATTGCAAAGTAGGTTAAAACTTTCCTCTCAAAAAAAAGATGTATATTGACATAGAAAACAGCTCTCAGGCATGCTGTTGAGTGAAAGCAGAGGTGGGAACAGATACCTCTTATTTACAATCAAATTAAGTAAATTTCTCTACAAATTTTCATATTCTACCATTTTGTCTAAAAATAGTATTTTGCCTTCTTATATCTTCAAATCTGAATCTCTCAGAAAAAGATGACAAAGTTTAATATTACAGCGTCACTGATCTTAGGTAGGCAGAAATGCAGAACTAAAGACCCATACATTTTAAGTGACCTCTGAACTCATACATCTCTGTTTCTGCTACTCGAGACTGAACAATCAGAAACTGAGCCACTCAAATTTTAACCTGACTACATAACAACAGAAACAACAAGGAAAAAAAAGGAATTTTTCAAACACTATGCATCTTTCATTTATCTCTGTAGTCACCAAACCCCCATACCACATCCTAAGCACACACCTTTATTTACTCTTTCATGCTTTTACACATCATTCCAATTCACAGTTTCCTTCATATTCCAAAGTCCAAAAAACACAAGATAAAGAAAAACTTTTATTGACACAATTATAAGAATTTTTTATTTTGATAAGCTAATAAATAAAGTCCTAGAACACTGCCAAAAATATGTAGCCATGCAAAAATAACCAACTGGAATAGGGGAATCCGTACTTTTTCCCCACAGGCCCAAGCATAACGATGATCTTACGAGATCTAATTTTTTATTTTATATATATATATGTGTGTGTGTGTGTGATCACATTTAACAAACATTTTTTTTCTCACTGTAGACAGGAAAAAAAATCAGAAAACTGAAGAGGAAGTTTCATGATATTGACCCAGGTTAAAGACTCTAATATAACTATCGCAGAACACCATCTTTTAGATTACCCATAGGAATTCTGTAACATTTTGGATTTATTTTATTTCATTGTCGTTGCTTTTTAAACATATCTCAAAATCATGATGAACATATTTGCCTTTATTTAGACTGTGAAAAGGTGAATTTTTAAAATTAAGCATCTTGCAGAAAAAAGATCTACTTTTGTATGTATTTATAGGTGCTGTCAGTGATCTTCAAAACGCCCCAAGTTAAATTAAAATTAATTCAGTGAACTGAGGAATTATCTGAGTTACACTCGTTCAGTTCTTTCTCTGCTTTAAGCTTTATTCAATGTTTGGGTAAGTAACATGACCGAAGTGTGAAAGAAGAGGCAGTGAATAGACTGATACTCTAGGACTAGAAAGAACATAAAGAAAATTGGCAAATGTTTAACAAATAAGTGAGCTCAAACTAGGCATTAGTATCCTACATTATCTAGAGACAGAAGGATGTCTTATGAATAAAATGAATCACTTTCCCTGAATAAACAAAGGCATAACCCATCCCACATGCCCTAGAGGTAAGTGGCTGCTGCACCAACCTCAGGTGGACTCCACTGGCTTCCTTGGAGAAAATTTCAAAGGGGAGAAGAATACATGGCCCTCATGAGTCCAAAAGCACAAAATACATTATGCATATGCATTTTCTCTCACACATGCTTACAACTCTTGCAAAAGGAAATGCCAGTGTCTAGTTTTAGTCAACTAGATTTCATAACAAATGAATCACTGATAACCAAAGACATTATTCAATATGAAAAATAATGGAAACTGGAGATGAAAAACAACCTAATGAATTTATAGCCTATATTCCATATCAAGGCATTTCCAAGACAATATTTCGTTCCTTGGTTTTGTTCCTGCTTTCTAAACATCTAACTTAGGTATTTGTTGCTGCAGTTTCACTCCATTACTTTTATGCAATTTCCTTCCTCTTTGCAACATCCATTTATGCATTTGAGGACCATTACTGTATTTCTCTTCAGTCTGCCTTCATAGGCATTGCATTTTACCTGGGTAACTATAATTAAGCTTAATTATATAACTTAACGTCTGAAATAATTTTCAGACATTATAAATGCACTATTTAGATTAATGATACAATTTTGTCATCTT
This sequence comes from Mionectes olivaceus, assembly GCA_035041425.1. Lineage (NCBI taxonomy): Eukaryota > Metazoa > Chordata > Aves > Passeriformes > Tyrannidae > Mionectes > Mionectes olivaceus. The sequence continues at coordinate 55,851,013 of JAWWMA010000100.1, read as the reverse complement.
ATGTTTGCAGGCATTTATCTAAGTAAAGTGCAAAAATTGTTGGAATGCAACAAATAAAAAGCCTAGCACTGTTAATAATCCTTTTAGTACTAAACAGTTCTCAACATGTAGCCACATGCAATGAGGGAACATTCAAGTAATAGTAGTTTAAGTGTACAAAGTTTTTCCTTACTAGAACTAGAAATTACAGTTCTCTCAATAGCATTTGAAAATGAGACATGAAAGAGCCCTAGCCAAAACTGTGCTATTTTTTAACCTGTTTGTGCAAGGAATTTACAGTATATACTACAATTAAAAATCCATGACTATCAGTTTATTAGCAAATAATTCAAAAATCTCAATACAGCGGTAGAACCTCAGGACAAATCCTGAGCAGTAAGAATTAAATTACTACCTTAGGAATCCAAAATTACAGACATTTCATACTCCTACACTACCAGTGACATAATGTATCCATTAAAACCCACACTAATTTGTATCTGATATATTTAATATAAACTAACATGATTTATATACTCCATGTTGCATACATATATCTCCATCAATTACATCTAAGTACGATATAATACACTGTCTTCATCGCATATAGTATTACATTCCAACTCCACTGCTCTATGTAAATCCAAACATGTAACAGCTCACAAAAAGATAAATCTCATTAGCCTCAAAAGAGACATTAGAGACGTGACAAAAGAAAAGGACAAAGTGCTTACCCTAAGCCTCTTAAAATGCAAATGCTAGGTATAACAGGCAGAGTGAAGACTGGGTCTGAAGAAGAAGAGGTTTTGAACCAATGCACAAATTTTAGAAATATGATTGTTAGCTGCACAGTCTACCAAGTTAGGGTGATTTATTGGTGCTCAAAGAAAAGTCCAAAAGATAGGTGAAAATTAAAAAGAAAATTGATTCATAAAGGAAATGTAAGTTCAAATGCTTAAAAAACCTGAAAACTATAATTAAAAAAAACAACCAAACAAACAACCAAAAAACCAAAACCAAACAAAAAAATACCATGAGGCACATTAATAAATGGTAATTGCGACAGTTTGACATATACTTACTTGAAATTTATGCTGCAAATATGCATGACAACATGGGTGGGTTGCATAAAAGTGCACAATATAACCGAATGGTTTTTAATAGCAACAGATGCAAAAATAGTCTTTGGTAACTATCTAGACATACACATGCAAATATTATTGTGTGTTTCACCCCAATTAAAACCAGTTGAAACTTGGTATTAAATTACTCACAAGGCATTACCAACAGAGCTTTCTATGACTTACAAAGATTTATATGATAAACCTCAAGCATTTACATGATCCTCAAATTTGTATAAAAAAAGATTTTGAAATTGGAATGGCACAACAGCTAAAAAATTCTGGCATACTCTTCACTGTGCTCTGAAATTTTCTGTTCAAGTTTTGGAATTAATGTTGGGGGTTTTTTTCTTAATGTTATCATTAAAATAAGCCTTTGAGTTTCTCAGGTATATATGAAGTTAACCAGAGATAAAATTTCAATAGTTTTATCTTAATTGTTGCAAATCGGTTCCTACTTTGTATTCAACTACACCTGAAAAAAGACCTTTAGCACTGCCTGCACTACTACTCTGACAGACAACACCACAGCAGTCTTACTTGACTTCATCTTGAAGCCAATTATAATTTTTGTTCCCAATTCCAGACAAAGGCTGTTATCAAACATCAAGCTAAATACTGTAACCATCAGAGTGAGAAGGCTACATTTAGGCACACACATATTATTTCCACTCACTCTGTCTCATACATTGCTATTTCTGTCAAAGGATGCCACTCCGGTAGTATTTCTGCTTTCTTTATAGATTGCTGCCTACAGATGCCGTTGCCGACATGGTAATAAACTCAAGATGCCATGACAGTGGCAGTTTTTCCATGTGCCCACAGGCCAGGAGGGAAGGAGACACTACAGGGCTGGACAAACAGCCCAGGCATACGCAAGCAAGCCCTCTAAGCATTAAAGAAACTCTGACATGCCAAAGGACACTGAGTAATTCATCATTTGAAAAGTCAGCCACGTACATTCCCATTAACACCAAAAGGCAATTACAAATAAAAGTCACAAAAAGACCATGGTCACCACAGCTCTGCTATGAAACAAGTAAAATGCATGTGGCAGCAGCAGAACCATGTGCAGTTGCTCCCATCTCCTGCTGGCTTTGTGATGCTTTCATCTAGTGGTTGCAAGGCCACAGGGCTGGACCAGTGATACCTCCTGCGGGCTCATTCTTCTACACATGAGAACAGATGGACGGAGGCATTCGGTATGTTACAGAATGCACTCAGAACTGCAATAAACTCTGACTGATAAATTCATTTTTGTGAGTCGTGCAATTACACAGAATTGTTGTCCAAGTTCAGAGACACAGCAGTCACAGCTGCAAGGAGATAAACAGAGGCCTTGTGCTGGGTTTGATGTGCATTAGGTGCTTGGTTTACATAACAGCTTCCAAATTACACATTAACCTCAGAAGCCTAGAAAAAGACAACCAGGAACAAAATGGTCCCCTTGTGGAAAAATTACGTAATACTTATTGAATTTAATACTCCAAGGGTGTATCTGCCAGATGAAGAGACAATTTTTCCCTGAAACATAGGCAGGATGGAGAACCATAAAACTAGAGACAAAGTCCTACAAGGATGGAGGTAACCAATTCACAGAGCATCAAATTTAGAGACAGAGCTTCCACACTTTGTTCATACCAAAAAAAGGGAGAGGATGGTACAGGGATGCTGCCCACTCCTCTGAACGTCACAACAAAATAATGCTTGGTGTAGGCAAATATACTATTTTTATAAAAAACATGAGAATGAGGTAAAGAGATATAGCCAAATGCATCAAACTCTCCCCAGGAAATGCACACAAGCATCCAGAACTAGGAGGGAAAAAAAACCAAAACAAGTCCACAGGAGCCTATACCAGAATTTTCTCACATTTTACATGGTTAACCCAATATTCTCCTACGTGTGCCTATATTTAAAGTTTACTGGGATGTCTGTTCTCACATGTGCCACAAACACCCTAATAATAGGTGCATTTACAAACACACTTTACATCTTTTCACTTGGATATCATACTATATTCAGCTTTTTACCTTTCCCTTGTTATTTTGGTAGAAAATTTAGTTCTTTCCCCTGATGGTATCTATGTCAACACAGTGACACTGGAATGCCCCTGTTTCTTTGGACGTTTCAAGGCTAAAACATCTTCGGATGTTTTAAGATACACTAGCATTATTTTGCTACAAAGTAACATGCAAAAAATAAATTAAGACCACTCCATCATACATACACATTTATTCTGGTACAGAGATACTTCTAGGAGACACTAGCATTGTTGTAATTCCCAAATAAGAAGGTGAATATACTATATAGTGCAACTCTTCACACATTCACACTGCCACCCAAAAAGAGTTGTATCATTATACAGTAGTAAGTATTTCAGGAAAAGAAGAAAAAAAACCCACCTCATATTTCTCACTAAGATTGTCCTACTAGCTAAAAAATTGGGTCTGGAGCAGGCCACACCATACAAACACGAATGAAAGACTATGCACTTTATTTAAAAACCACACAGTTCCATTATAAAAGTAATAAAACCATCATAAAATCACCAGACAATGCAATTAATTGAAGACTATTCAGACAACAGGCCTGAAATGGATGCAGTGTTGCTTACTCCTATTGAAAAAAATAGGGAAACATATGCTACAATCTCTAACTCTTCCCACTGGAAGAACTAGGACAGAATTAGGAGATATTTCTGTAACAAAACACTTATTTCACACAACAGCTTAAAAAGTTACATGCTGCAAAACATGACGAATAAGTTCCTATTGCACAAAACACTATTTGGGCGTGCAACTCACTCAAAAACGGAGCTTACAACAAAACAAGGGAAATTACTCACAAGAATAATCTCATTCATTTTAATGGAATCCTCATGTGAATAAAGTTACTCATGCACACACACGGGTAAGTAAGAGACTATCAGACCCTCTTAATCCCCTGTGCATGCTACCACAGCAGCAGATGTGACCTGCTACATCCCTCTCTGACTAGTAGGCTCTCTCCCCCCCTTAATGCACCTGCTAATGCAGCTGAGTTGGCATGAAAGGGGGAAAAAGGTACTTCAGGAAAAGAACGAGCGCAGCTTATTGCCTTCTGGGAACAGGAAGACAAGCAGGGTTTTGAAGCATGATTCCAAGTCATAACTGAGTGCTGCCATGCTCCTTCACTCTGTAGTTGTACTGCTCTCGAGCTCGACTGCAAGGTGCTAGCACGGCTCACTGCGTAACACCTCACTCCAAATAGTCCCTGAGAAACTTGGACTTTGAAAGTGTTTCCTTCCGTTTCCACGGGAAGCATGTTCTATTTAATCCAATTTTTCTTAGAATATCCATGTAACCACTGAACATTCTGGATTTTTCCTTTTTTAAACGGTCTCCAGTGCAATTCACTTTTCGTACAGACATAGGTTGTTCAATGCAAGCTGTTGATGAAATACACTTAATGACACCGATAGTTCCTCAGCAAATATCATAGAGACTGTTACATTTACAAAGGCATATAGCCAGCTGGCATAGAGAATGCAATTAAACAACTCTAAGCCTAAAAATGTAATTCTAAAAGGGAATATAACTTTTTGGGAATTTATCTGCCCTGCTTTCTACATGACTATTCCCATCCTGCATCCATGCAGCTTACTATTAAAGCAATGCTAATTTGGCATCACATTTACCTGCCTCCCTACAAAAACACGGTTTCCCACACATCACCTGGATGAACTTATTTTACGCAGATTGATTTAATACTCTGATTAAGATGCGCTTCCCTCACGCAACCCCTGGAACAAGTGTTTACACGCGGTGCTCAGGGAAGGGCAGCCGTGTGCAGACATCCAGCGATTTTATTGATGCTGATGCAGCTGTGCAACACCTCGGCGAGCTCTCACCCTCTGGGGCAGAGCCGTGCCCGACGTTCCGCGGCCCCGCGGGACGGACAGACCTGGACGGCCGGACGGAGGGCTATAAAGCTCTCCATCCTTCCTCAGGGGCTGCGGGCGACAGCCCAGAGGGCGCGGGGCCTCTGTGGCCGTCCCGGGTGCAGCACTCTGGAGAGCGCCGAGGCGGGCCGAGACCGCGGCAGTCCCAGCACGGCTCCCGTGCCCTGCCCCACCGCCGAAGTTCGCGCCGGCCGAGGTGCGAGGCGGCGGGGCCACCCCGCTCCCTCCCGCCGTGAGACCCGCGCTCACCTGAAGTCGCTGTAGGGGTGGATGATCCAGAACCCCGCAGTTTTAACCCTTTCCTGCTCCTTCTCGACCGCCTTCTGGCTCCCGAACATGCGGAGGGAAAATTTATTGACCCCCGGCTGCAGCATGGAGGTGAACTGCCGCTGCATGAAGCCGTACTGCCGCCGGGGTCCCTCGGCATCCTCGAAGCCCACCACGGGCTCCTCGCCCCCGCCGCCGTCCACTTTGAAGCACACCGAGTTGCCATGCTCCTTCACGCCGCCGCTGCCGGGGCTGCTCTGGGCTTTCTCCGCCGGAGCCGCCGGCTTGGCTGGGAAGGAGTTAGCGCTGCCATCGTCCCGGCTGCCGGCGGAGGAGCTGCGCTTCCCAGCCTCCATGCTGCGGGGCGGGCGCGCCCCAGCCGCGGGAGAGCGCGGGGAAGCCTCGCCGCCGCCCGTGCCCTTCAGCGGCGCGGCTGGGCTCGGCCGCCCTGGGCTGGGCTGGGCTGGGCTGGGCTG
>JAWWMA010000100.1:55805402-55830989 GCA_035041425.1 Mionectes olivaceus | reverse complement strand
AAAAATCCAATGCGCAGGCTGGAAGGTGTAAAGACCTTCCCCGGATCTTCGCTCGCGAAGACTGGCCATTATTATCTAAAGAGGGAAGTTAACCTAGCAATATTTTTAACTATCTTTAAGAATTCTGTTATGATTCATGTATTTCTGCTGTTTAAATGAGATCCTACTAGTTTCAGTTCTACAGGATAGACTGGGTCTAAAGCCTACACATGTCTGATAATCTTTCCTAAGAAAATCTGTGCGCTTCCCTGACCCAAAGTGTCCAACAGGACAAAGACATCAGAGGTAAATCACCTTTGTGGGGTGTAATGGGCATCAAGAAAACTGTTTGAGCACTGACCTGTTTGAGCACTGACCTGTTTGGTAGTGCTTTTTGTACTGTAAATGTTCTTCAGCTTTTATCATGTGATGCCTTGATCCATGGTCATTGAGATAAAAGGTGATTTTTTTTGTTGAAACTTTGAAAGAGAATGCAGTCATGCAGGTCATCTCACTTTCAGTCATAAATCAAACAAAGCATTCTGTGACAAAAAAAAATTTCATACTGCTCAAAATTACTTATCTTGCTTATACAAGATAATCAATTCAAACCTCAGAGGGAGGTCACTGCCTGTGGTCATACTTTTAAAGATATTATACTGGCGTCTAGCAGGAACATGTAACACTGCAGAGCTTGCAGGATTATTTCTGTAACATTTAGAATAAGCAATAGAACCCATTTTAACCATGTTATTTTTTAAAAAAGTTTTTACAATCCAATAAATGAACTGCACTGGTAAGCGGTTTCCTGAAACTTTTAGGTGGCTATTGCATACTTAATTTTTCCTACCTACTGTAATCTACTCTGTGATTCGGAAAAATGATAAAGCTTATGTAGTCTTCTTGATCACTTGGAGATCATGCAGAACCTCAGGCTTTATACACCTCATTAACTTGGGAAATTGAGATCCAAATATTAATCTTACAGGGTTCCATCCCTCCAGATATATCTTGGGTTTGGGTTAGTCTTCTGTGTACAGATACTATGGCATGGTTTTCCCCATGGAATTAATCTTAGATAGATGGTATGAAAAGGTTGCAATTTAAGAATTTCTGTTCAACAGAAGAAAGAAGATGAAATCAAAGCATTGTTCAGGAACTCTTTTTCAGTAAATTACAAACATATCAGAATATGATTAAATCTAACTAGATTATTCAATGCTAGAGGGTTTTTTATTGTTCACAAGATTTATCTAGTTTTCTGTTCCCCAAATTCTTTTTTTCTAAAGCCTCAGTGGTGCAGTGATAGGCAGAAAAATATTCCATTTTTCTTAGAACTACTTCCCAGTACAAAAGAGCTACAGTATTCTCAGTTTAGTCTGAAGTGTCATTTCTGAACAATATACAGTGCTTTGCCTGTTCATCATAGTAAGCCATCTTTGTATACCCCAAAACCTATTGTATGGACATCTATTCAGTCTTTCATATTCCTTCCAAACTTTCATTCAAAATACGCTAAATAGTGGTTCTATATAAATTAAAATTTCAACCACTCTTAAGAGCATTACTAGAAATATTTGAAAACAAGGATTGCACATTCCCTTTGCTGACCTGGGTTACCTGTATAGCTTACATCTCTTGTCTCATGTAACCCTATCAAAGGCAGCTAATAATCTGACAAAGCTGTTGATAGCAATCAATCCATGAGTTCAGCACTGAGATTTTAAATTTTCACTTTTCTCAACTAACTTGGCACACCCCACTGGCTAAACTGAACATCACATATGATTATGTACTGTAAAGTACAATTTTAGGATTCTACTAAATGTATCAGCTACAAATCCAGAGGTTTCTCTTTCACTTCTAATATTAAGCATGCAATATTTCTTCTTAAATATCAATGTATATTAGAAATTATCATACTGAAATCAGTGGAATTAATGGTCTCATATTAATACAAGTAGCAGTACAATCTAATTCTGTCATACATTTTCATTTTTTCTCTGATTCATGTGTCTTACTTAGATTTTAAGTAGTAGAGTCAAATTCAAATGGCTAGGAGATTCTATGTGCTAAATTCTATAAATAAACTATGAGGATGAAAATCTTTGAGCTAGTACTCTTCCTTGCAGATTTAATTCAATATAGGCAGAATAACACTGCCAAAAATTCTCTAGGGAAATGCTGAAGTTGTTAAGTTTCAGTCTTTACTAATAAGATTAAAAGGTTTTTGTGTGTGTGTGTGTTTTACAGGTAATTATTTAAGTGTCAATGATATTTTTAATTATGGATAATAATATATGAATGATTCATTTGCAGTAGCGTCAAAAGGTCTTCCTCTTAAGGTTGCTACACAGAATTTTCCTGTTACAACAAAAAGACTGCAACTGCCACTCCTACTTGAGTAAAAATGTACCAAAGCATGAAGAAATTCCCTTAAAATCTGTCTGCCGTTCTATCTGTGGAATCTCAAATCACAACTCAGTGGGTGCCTTGTCCTTACATCAGTGATAGCAGAACACATATGATTATTATATGAACAGTAAAGGGCTCATGGTACAGACTTCACAGTCTTATGTATCACAGCTCTTTTTATGTTCCATAGACTTTCTCTTCATTATAATAAAACTGGGTGTAGCTGAGGGCATTGGCTTGAGAATGAACTCTGAAAGGGGCTGACCAGGGCTGTGTAGCTGAGGACCCTCATAGCCTGAATAAATCATTTAGCTTCCCTGGGCAAAGTATTCCCTTGAGGATAAGTGGAAGCTGATCTGCCAGTTGGCATTTAACTTCTGAAATGAATAAAACACTACCTGGTATCCTCTAACATCTTCTAGTCTGTTTTATCAACTGCCAGCAAACATTTCAAGTTAGCGTATCACATTCTATAGGCAGCCAAGAGATAAATTCTCTCAAACACAGTGTATTAGGATAAATAATATAACATATTATTTGAAAAATCAGTAGATCAAAGTAAGTGGTTTTGGCGTCTCACAGGTCCAAACAAAAAATATATTATAAATCAGATTAAACACTAGAATTCCGTGAGAAAAGTCTACCATATAACAGTAATTATTCATTTACTTGCTTTGTCCTCCCTTTCCTGAATTTCCTATTTGAAGAGTATACCAACAAGAAATAATGCTGATACTTGCATTCAAAGGCTTTTTGTCATAACTGCTTTCTAAACCGTAAGCAAATCATAAAACTCACAGGAAGTGAATATCAGCACCTTTCTAAAATCTAAGTAATAAAAAAAATAATTTATGGGCATACTATTTGTCAATAATGTGTGCACTTTTCTTATGACAAGAGGTTTTCAAGATTGATTGCATAATTACCAAAAATATTTTTGAAACATAAGAAAATTGCAGTGTCATCTACATCTGAAATGCCTGTTCAGAAGGGGTTGAATTCATCATCACAGATGTTCACCAACAAAAATAAGACTTACTTTTTCCCAAATTAAATAACCTTTTCCTTTGTAATTTCCCCAATTAAGGTTTTGTCCTCAGAGCTACCTCACTGAGAGTGACTCCACCCTGTGATGAGATCTTCAGTGATGATGTGATTTCTGTGCAGATTGTGCACTATTGTCCGTAAAGCTTTCTGGATTTCCTACCTATGAAATTAATTGAGTTGTAAAAATCCACAGGCAAGCTAGTACTACAACAGTTGAGGATATGGAGATTAAATTTTAAAAAAGGCTTGAGCTTCTATTCTTTAGCTACTTCAATGGAAAATTAGCCGGGTCTTCTTGGAAGTATAATACTGGAAGGTCAGTGGATGAAATAAGAGCCTAATTCTGTGAATAACAGTGGGGTATAGATATCTTTTTCTCACTCAGGAATGACAGCTATAATCATAGGCTTCCAGCTTCCTTCTTTCTGGCTCAATAAATATTAAATTCCTTTTTTTTTGAAAATAGGAGTTGCTCTCCTATTTTCCAAGCAGGTAGCAGACCTTGTGGGGTTAAACACCTATTCAGACTGAGAAAATAATTTGACTCAGTTCTCATTTTATTATAAAGAGTGGACACCACCACATTTGCTGATCAGTCTTGCTCAGAAACAAAATTGGTTGATGAAAATTGATTGCTTTTTGACAGTGAATACACTCTGTTGAAGCTCTTGACTTGAGAAGAATTCAAGAGGGACTTTTAAAAATCTGTTTGACATTCATGGATTTTTGAAATCTGGCAGCCATTGGCAGCCAGTCAGTCATGGAGTGGGCGTTGCCAGGGGCACCACAGGTGATTTAAATGACTCCAGGAAATGCAGTGAACAGGAGAGGGTGAACAGGACATAGTACGCCAGAAGGACAAGGCAATTATTAGCTGCAGGGGGAGCAGGAAGAGCTCAACCATCCTGCCAGCTACTGAGGTGACCTCACTTGTTGGGATGTTTTCCTTTTTTTTTTTCACTTGCCCAACTTGACTAGACCCATCAATGATTTACACATGGTTGAAAACAATTTCTAGCAGGAGCGTGGTGACCCAGACAAAGTTACCCAAAAAGCATGCAGCTGCCCAGATCTCTGTCTGTAGGGAGTCTCTGAGCTTAGTGTTGGTACTGAAGGACAGCAGAAAAGGCATCTGTGTGCAGTGTAATCCGCTCTGTCTGGTGTCAGAGCTTAAAGAGGAGGGAGAGAGGCTGAGAAGTATCATGGAATGCAAAAGAGAAAGAGAGTTGTGGAGTTGCATCCTTCCATGTTGAGAGAAGCTCAGCAGATAGAAACTCAGGAAGAGCTGGAGGAGCCCCACCCCTCCTACCATCAGGCAGAAGGAAGAGATCTAAAAGATGGGGGAGAATGGAAACAGCTCCCTGCTCAAGGAGGTAGAAGAATCCCCTACCAGCCTCCCTTGCCTTCCCAGGTGCCCTCACAGAACAAGTATGAAGGCCCTGGATCTCAAGGGTGAGGCAGATGACAGTGGAGAAGGTGGTCTATCTGGAGGGTCTACTAGATCAACACAGTCAACCAGATGAAACTCAACAGCAGGTATTAATTAAAAGGGAAGGATAGTTGTAATGAGTGATTTGCTTCTGAGGGGAAAAAAGAGCCCTGTATGCTGACCAGGGCCAACCCACAGGGAAGTCTGCTGCCTCCTTGAGGCATAGGTAAGGGATATTACCAGGAGACTCCCTCAACCAACTCAGCCCACTGATTACTACCCACTCTTTGTTGCCCAGACTGGCAGACACAAGTTTGATAAGAGTAGTATGTCATGGTTTTATTTGTTCTTGGAACTATGTTGGAATTTTTCTTTTCCCCTGCCCAGTGTATTGGGGGTAGATATCCAGGCAATTAAGTGTCACAGAAGCAAAGAACTAGTAAGGCTGCATTGCCTCACTTTGTCTCCAGGGAAACAGGGGAGGGGTTGGAAAGCCGGGAGGAGAGGCTGGAGGTAACTGGGGGGAGCGACCGAAGCTACCAGAGCTATCGGGAGTGCTTCTCTTTGTAGCTGTGCTTCTGCTGCAGCTTTGAGCTTTTTGCTTGGATTTCCATCAGAAAGGGATGAAAAACCATATCACCGTGCATCTCAGTCAGCGGAAAAGAGTGAGTTCTCCAGTGTTTGGGAACCAGTTTCTTCCCTTCCCCTCCCCTTCCCCCTTTTGGTGAAGGGGGAGGACGTCCATTGCCCAGCTCTCCCCAGCACTTGAGAGACTTCATGTGGTGAATACCAGTGATCCAACAGCTCCCCCTGCTGACTGACTCAAACAACTGCAGGCTCCACATCTCCAATGGTTCAACAGCGCCTCCTGCTGACTGTGGTTGTAGTTGCTCCAAAGGGTGAGAATGGAACATTTTTCACTATTGGGTTTATTTGTTTGTCTTGAAGGGGATTGTTTCTGGTATAGGATTATTGTTTGGGTGTTTCACTTGTGTTCTTTAATTGTTTCTGTCAATGCATATATGCCTTTCAATAAAGGGCTGTTATTCCTACCTGGCTATAATTTAATTTTGCCTTTCCCACACTGTTCCTGTGCTGGTTTAAAAGTTAACCAGCAGGGGAAATGAACTCAACTCAAAAGAGAGATTATAAGTCAGAATAACAATTTAATAAAATAATACAATAAGTACGATTATACAGACAAACAATCGGTTTGAACCCACAAACCCTAAATGTATAACCGAGCACCCTGGGTCATGAACAAAGTGGGTTCCTTGGGCCCCCTGAGTCCAAAGTAAAAGGAGAGGGGGAAAACCTGTTGGTGAGAGTGCTGGTGCAGTCTAGTCAAAAGTGGTGACTGCGGTCCAGTTGAGGGTGGTGGTCTCAGTCTGGTTGGGAGCGGTGAGGTGCAGTCTGGTTGGGAGTGGTGAGCTGCAGTCTGATTGGGAGTGGTGAGCTGCAGTCTTCCTCTGGATCCCACGAGTGGGTAAAAAGGTTCCAAAACTTCAAGTTTATATATTCTCCAGTTCAGGCAGTAATACTCAGTCTTTCCCTTAAGGTATGAGGACATCTTCCTATCTCACAGGCCTCTTAATGCCTAGTTTGTAGCCTGAGGAGTCAGGCTGCTCTGGGCAGAGGGTGTAAATGTTCTGTTGATAACAGTTTCTGGGAAATGGCATAGAAGGCTATAGAATACACAGGCTTGGGTTACACCCATCTAGTAATGAATTGGTCCCAGCTGTTCTAACTATGACAGTTCCTCAACTGGAATATCTTAATTTCAGATTTGTAATTGCTTAGAGGGAGGAGTTTTTGGGTCTTCTTCATAAGTCATTCCCAGCAAAACACCTGTGTCCCATTTAAACTGAGACATAGTACCAGGGTAATCAAAAAGAACTTCAAAGCACTGGGTCACCTGGTTGAAGGGACAGGAGCACAGGTGGGGTTGTCCTCAAGTCCTCCCATAGCAGAATGAGTGCTGAAAGGAACAGAAAAAGCCATGTGATCAATAAGTGGCTTAAAGACTGGTGCCATTGATGCAATTTGTGGGTTTTGTGATCGTGGGGCAGCTCATACAGCACCAAGGCTGCTGGAGATAGGCAGGATTCACCCATCTAGGAAAGGCAAAAAGATTCTAGCCTGTGAGTTGGTGGGGTTGATTGAGGGGTCTTTTAACTAGGTTTGAAGGAAAAATGGATGAGACCAGGCTTGCTAGAGATGAGCATAGAGGTGGCATACCAGAGTCAGGGGCAAAAGCAAGAGCCCAGCTGAAGTGCATGTACACCAATGCACACAGTATGGGCAACAAACAAGGGGCTGGAAGCCATCGTGCATCAGGAGAATCATAAAGTAGTCACCATCACAGAAATATGGTGGGATGACTCACATGACTGCAGTGCTACAGTGGATGGCTCCAAGATCCTCAGAAGGGACAGGCAAGGAAGGAGAGGTGGTGGGATGACTCTGTATGTTAGGGAACCTTCTAACTGTATAGAGCTTGAGGATAGGGGTGATATGGTAAAGTGCCTATGTGTGAGAATCAGGGGGAAGGACAATAAGGCAGACATGCTGGTTACAGACATCTGTTACATCTGATTCAGAAAGTTCCTTGGAAAGCAGCCTTTAAAAAGAAAGGGGGCCAAGAAGGCTGGACATATTTTATGAATGTAATCTTGAAGATGCAGGAGCAGGCTGTCCCTCTATGCCAAAAATGAGCCAACTTGGAAGAAGACGAGCCTAGCTGCACAGGGAACTTTTGCAGGAACTTAAGGGGAAAAAAAGAGTGTGTTTCATCTTTGGAAAAAGGGGCAGCCACTCAGGAAATGTTTAAGGCTGTTGTTAGGCTATGCAGAAATAAAATAAGAGAGGCAAGAGCTCAATTAGAACTTAATCTGGTGGTTTGTCTAACAAATAATAAAAAGTATTCTTATAAATGCATTAATAACAAAAGGAAGCAGAAGGAAAACCTCAATTCCTGATTGGATGTGGTAAGGAATACTTTTTCCCTCAATAATATTTTCCTCACCAAAGATGAGGAGAAGACTGAGGAACAGATGACACCAAGGTGGTGACATCTTGGTGGTGACACCAAGACTGTTGATCTGCTGGAGGGGAAGAAGACTCTGCAGAGGGATTTGATCAGGCTGGATAGGTGAGCCAAGATCAGTGGCTGGAGGTTCAACAAGGCCAAGTGGCAGGTCCTGCACTTTCGCCACAATAACCCAAGGCAGTACTACAGGCTGGGGGAAGAGTAACTGGAGAGTGGCCCAGTGGAAAAGGACTTGGGGGTGCTGGTCAACAGCAACTGAACACAAGCAAGGAGCATGCCCAGATGACCAAGATGACAGTGGCATCCTGGCTTGGATCAGCAATGTTATGCCCAAGAGGTCCAGGGCAGTGACTGTCCTCCTGTACTGGGCACTGGTGATGCTACACCTCAAGTCCTGTGTCTAGCCTGTGCCTCTCAATTTAGGAAGGACATGAGGTGCTGGAGCATGTACAGAGAAGGTCAGTGAAGCTGGTGAAGAGTCTGGAGCACAAGTTCTATGAGGAGCAGCTGAGAGAGCTGGGGTTGTCTAGCCTGGAAGAGGCTCAGGATTGACCTCCTGAAAGAAGGTTGTACCTCGGTGGAGATTGATCTCTGCTCCCAGGCACTAGAGACAAGACAAGAACAGTCTTGAGTAGTGCCAGGGAAGGTTTAGATTGGACATTAGGGAAAATTTCTTCACAGAAATTATTTGATATTGGAATGGACTGCCCAGTAAGATGATAGAGTGACCATCCCTGGAGTTGTTTATGGAAAGGGACATGGTGCTCAGTGCCATGGTCTAGAATACATAGTGGTGCTTGATAAAAGGTTGGACTCAACAATCTCAAGGGTCTTTTCCATTTGAATTGATTCTGTGATTGTTAAGCATTATTCTTGTCAACACTTCTACACTCCTAAATAAATTAAGGAGATATATACAAACATTTTTTAAATTTTTTTTTTGTAATTTGCTTACCAGATTTGCCTAGAATTGAAAATGGAAATTATGAAATTAAATTAATAATCTACTTTGAAACTATGTTCTTTGTTTCCTCGTGAACTCAAGAAGTTCTGACACTATTAATAATTTTAGTTCTAGTTTATGAACAAAATATTTTAGATATATATTGAAATAAATTCTGCATATGCATCTAACTGAGCAAAGTAATACTGTTCTAAAAACCCTTGTTTATTTTGAACAATAACTTTTCACCCATTTGAGCGATAATGAAATATGAGATTTGTAAGTAGTAGAGTCTGAAATCAAATTAAACTACTCTGATTAAAACTGAGAGTAGGTTTTGGCTTTTGATGTAGTTTTTATTACTGAACATCAGCATAAACAAAGACAGATTTGGACTCAAAATCATTGTTGTTAGTCAAAATTGGATATAATAAGAATATAGTTTCATCATGATGATATTACTAAACTACTGACAGTTTGAGTCGTAGTTAGTTCAAGGTGCAATGTGAAGTACACTAAAGCCTTAGTAGAATGAAGACAATATAACTTCAGTTTTTGGAGTTTTTTTGTAAGTAAAATGCACTTTAGTTTAAGCTCAATTTGAAATTATTGATTACGTATAAAAATTGAGCAGGAAGAACTGTCCTTCCAAAGTTCACATTGCTGTGAACTTTCACTTTACTCCAGCCGTGTTTTGTTTAGGAAGCAATATATACTGTGGTCAAGTTAGGGATAGTAATATATATCATTAAATTAATTTTATATTTATATAATTAATAGATTGAGCATGGAAAATAATTACATTTCCTTATGGAAAACGAGAACTTACAAGACGGGCTATGTTGCTGTTTTAAGTTGATAAAAATTAGCATGTTGAAGGAGAATTGCACATTCTTGATTGTAGCTCCCCCTTACTCCCACACATTAATGTGTAATTCAAGTCTTGGGTATTACCAGCTCAGAAAGTAACCCTAAATTACTGTCTGGTTGTAGCTTCTCTTGTTCATCCTGTTGTCCTTACTAAACAGAGTAAATCAAGTCAGTGGGGCTGCTCAGAGCATTTTATTCAAGGGATAATAAAATCCAGCTAGATTTTTAGTGTGACTCATTTTTTCCATTCTTATCCATAATTCATTTGTGCAAGTGGGCTTTTCTACATTTTAATAAACAACATGAAAGAAAGAGCTATTCTCATGACATTTACGGAACAACAAAGAAGTGTTGAAATGTTTACAGTAGCCCTTTCTTATGATATGTTTAGGCTGATTTCTCTGATAAAGGTGATTAGTCACCCAGTGAACACCAAGCATTTAATGCTACAGCAGTCTCGATTTTTTATTCTCTGAAAAACCAAAATACAAAGAAAAATATTTTATCACAATATCATTTTAACTGGTGATTATTATTTAACTGTTTGTATACAGTTCAGTAAGTAAAATAACATGATAAAAAGGCCCAGAAATTCTCTCAAGAAAAGTGGTGTTCAAGCAAAACAAGAGCAAGAAGAGAGAAATGCTACTATATTGTTGAAATAACAGCATGTGGCATCCAAACCACCAAATCATTTTTTTAAAAAAAAGTTGTAAATAAATGTCAAAAGCATCTGTTTACTAACATTTTTAGTTTAGTTAGTGTTCAAGGCTTTCCTATAGGATTGTTGACCACTACATCCAAGATTTTATATATATGTATATTCGAGAGTCTTTCTGAAATTGTGCTGCATCTGGTATACCATTTTCAACAAAACTAAGTAAATCTAAAGAGAAAGAAACATCCTTAACTGGCATGGATCAATAGGGATATATTAAGACATTAGGTGGTGTGCCAAGCACAATTCTAGAGACCACTAAATAATGAATATGTAGTACATCTGCTACCTCCCAGTGGCTAGGAATGGGAAGTGTTTCACTTAGGAGCATTGACATGAAGGTATACTTCAAAATCAAGGGCTAGCAAATGAGTTGAAGTTGATAATATTTATAAAAACACTATTTTTATGTTTACTGTAATAGATTAGACTTCAGGATATGGGGTGGGAGTTCTTCTTTCTGTCAAGATACAGGAGTAAAAATTTAGTATTTCTGTCTATTAAAAAGACCACAAATGCAAAAAACTGAAGGCAATCTGTCTATTGCCACTTCTTTAATGAAAATTGCCTGCAAATTCATCACTGATGTTTTGTACTGTAGTTGCAGTCCTCACTTGCTTTTCAACCTCTACATAAAGGTCATTCATCACCTGAATGAGTCGGGGATCTTTTGAAACCAACGGCTTTTTTAATTGCTGGAAGTTACTTGAACACCCACTTCTCTTTTGTGTTCCTCATAAATTATTGAGAGGTATTCAGAGCCATGAGGATTGGGATTTTTACCAAGGTAGACTTGCCATTTACACTGTCACATTGGGAACTGAGCATCCAGATGTGGAAGGAAAAAGTTGTAGTGATTTATAAATAAACAGAAATGTCAAGGAAATTGTGTTCAAGGAAAACTTATTTTAGATCATAAAGATGGAAAAGTGGCCCTAATATATTTTTCATTATGCTGTGGAAAATTATATGTTCATTAATCTTGAAATGCAATTGCTAAGTTCTCAAAAAGATTTCCTCGCATCAAGTAAATTCCCAGTGATAACATATAATGTTGCTGAAGTCTTTCTCACGTAGCTGATTATTTTAGCAGAGTAATAATACATCATGTAATAACGTTACTGTGGATAAACAAAATTCCACTTTCCTTTTGTTGTCAACTTTATGAATACTAAATATACAGGATTTAGCTTAGTTGAAAGGATTCTTTGTGATCCATCAAAAAATTACCTCTGTTGTGCACTACCATGCTTCCTTCCCAATATTTCTGGAATTTCGACTTTTGGCATGAGAAAGTCATTGCCTGAAAACTTTCAGTGTGCCTTTGAGTTAAGTTTTGGGGCTATTCAAGTATAGTTAGCTAAGTTCTGTTTGGTCCCAACTTGGGTTTATTTCTGTGTTTCTGAGTAAAACAAATGCTATTAGTGAAATAATGTAGAAAAAGCCAAATTAACTTACAGAAGAGCAAACCAACAGACAGACTTTTTTTTGCTGCATGAGCACAGAATGGCAATTTCACAGAAATTGATATTCTTTATGAAAAGTGTTAGTAGGACAGAAACATCTCTACTAACTTTCTGCTCTAAATATCCTACTCTGCTAATACAAGCTTCATGCACTCTTCCTATTCTTGTCATTTAAGTTTGAGTGCATTCAAGTAATGCATTAAACAAATTGATTGCCGTCTCTTATGTGCTTATCCTTCCGGTTTTTTTCACTAGGAAGGAAGCACATGGAGTTGGAAAGTGTCCCCTATATTTTTATGTACTAGTGGTGTGCACAAATAGAGGTATCAATCTGACTGATCTGTGTGTCAGTCCGTCTGATATGACGCCAGATTGTGGGAACACATTTTGCAGTTGAAACAGGAAATTGTGAGGTTTGTGACAGTCAATAGTTCCCATGGTTGTAGTCATGGGCCAGTCTGTGGGAGTATATTATCCTCTGAAAACACAAACGAGCTCTGTCTTTTTTTCTAGCACTTCATTGTGCTAGCAGATTGAAGTTGTTAAACATGGTCCTTATGAGAATCCAAACATAAGTGTAAATCAGTGAAATACCAAAAAATTCAAAATTGCAAATATGACTTGGAGATCAGTTTCCAAATTGGGATATTTAATAAAATTCAAGAATTATTTTTCTATTCTGCATTCTGGGAGTTTAATTTAAATGTCTTTATGCTGATTTTTAAATCTGTAGTTCTAAATCAGAGTACAGACATGTGTGGCATTCATGCATTTAAAAATAGGAATAACTAGTTTACTCCTAGTACTATATTTTTTCATTTAATTGGATTGTTAATTATGTAAAATCATTGTAAGGTTTAAGTTCTTATAATTTGTGAAAATAGAGTAATGTGTTTGTATCTTTAGTATTTCTATTTCCTCAAGTATATTTCTCCATTTCTATCCTGCCTTGAATTATAAGGCTGGAAATTCCCCTCTGGTGTAATTTTCCTAATCATTTTTACTTACTGAAACTAGTTAAAACAAGTGAATTTAAAATAAAAATCTTTTCTACCTGATTTTTTTTTCCTCTCAGGTGGAGGAACCAAGTGATTGTTTGTTATCATATTGTTCTTCCACTGTCAATGATACAAAAATATTTATTTTATATTTATTAGATCCTCACCTCTATTTTTGTGTAGCTACAGAGATAACTGTCACAACAAGTTAAATGAACCAATGTGAAAACACAAGTCGTAAAACTGGCAAAAGCATATGAATTACCTGAAGTAATTTTTTGTATTTAATTTCTAAGTTTTAAATCAATGAATTCGCATCACATTTATGATCATATTTTTAAAGAATTATAACATTTTCATTTGAAACTGATATCTATTGAAATGCCAAAAAGTGGAAGTGAATAGTGTCAAATAGTAGGTATTTCTTAAGAAATGCATTAAGTAATAGTTGGAGGTAACCTTTCACTGAAATACATCATAGCAATAAAGATGAAAGGTGTTAAACCTGATTGGGATTATTTCTTGGTGAGGTAGGAATTGACAGAAGGTATAAACCAATTACACTATGTCTAGAGATACAGCTTACAATCAGATCGTGCCCCCAGTACTAATCATCCTTTGTACTGCATTATAGTTTCTTTCCTGGTGCGTTGGATTTTATGTGACCACTGACCGGGATTCTTGTTCAGACTCTCTAGTCAAGCACTGTGATGGTGGTGGCCAGACCAGGTGACTGTCCATGCAGTGCCCTCACTGAGTCACGCTGAATTCACAGAATCACAGAATGGGTCATGCTGGAAAGAAGACCTGTCCAAACTCCCTGCCCAGGCAGAGTCGTTCCAGAGCATATGGCACAGGACTGTGTCTAGATGATGCTTAAATACTTCCAGTAAGGGAAACTCCACATGCCCTCTGGGCAGTCTGTTCAGTGTGTGGTCACCTGCACAGTAAAGAAGTTCTTCCTCATGTTCAGGTGGAACTTCTGTGCATAAGTTTCTGCCCATTGCCCCTTGCCACATTGCTCAGCACCACCAAACAAAGGCTGCCACCCCACCATCAGATACTTACAGACATTGATGAGGTCCCCTCTCAGTTGTCTCTTCTCAAGGCTGAATAGGCCCAGCTCTCTCAGCCTTTTCTTGTAAGAGAGAGAGTGCAAGCCCCAAATCACCTTTGTCGCCCTTCCCTTTTACCAGTCATGATTTTATAGATATCTCATGTCATCTTTTCTCCTTCTTGCCAGTCTAGGCCATGGAGACCTATTTTGTTTTGTCAATCCTTTTATAGAAGATTTTTTTTTTGTCTTTGATCATCCTTTTTACCACGTCATATTTTTGCTGTTCTACTGTAATATTCTTGAGGCAGGAGAACCAAACCACAGACACTGTTTGCAGGTGCTATACAGATTTATATCTTCCCATAATGATGTTCCTTGTTCTATTTTCTATTCCTTCCTTGATTTTGTTTGTTTGTTTGTTTATCCTTCCTAACATTTTGTTTGCTTTTTCACTCCTGCTTTGCATTGAGCTGACATCTTTATGAACATTTTCATTAAGTGACTTTCTTTTGTAAGCCTTTTTTTATTCTAACATTTATTTTCTGAATGGTAGCAACTGCCTCATAAACCTGTTACTGTGCCATACCCTAGCTTCCCAATCATTGCCATGGCTCACATTACTTTTTAGAAGCTGTGTCTCTGGCAGCGATATGCTTATTTACTAGACTGACCATCTAACAATGCCACTAATAGGGAGGCTGTTCCAACTCCACCCCTTAAAAAGAACAATGGTAAAGAAAATTATAGAATCGCTGTAAATTGGATATCAGTGGGGCAGTGAAGCTCAGGGCCTCTTCCTTAATCAGCACTGCCCTCTGATGATACCTTAGCGAGTAACTGCCTGTCAGTCATGATTACAGACAGATGATTTCCTCACACCCCAGCCAAAAGCCCCACATTGTATTGAAGGCTTGATCTCAACAATCTGCAACTGCAAATTGCAATGGAGCATAGGTCATTCCAATTGTAAACACAAAACACAGTTACTGCAGGAAAGAAATGTACAAGTGAGCCAGAAATAATGAGTCCTTCTTTACAGAGAAAAAGCTTCATGAATTGTCTCCTTTTGACTGCTGCATATTCTATTTTTGAGACAAAACTGTTCCTTGTTTATGATGAAATGAAATCATTTGATAGACAGATGACAGGCATACTGTGTACTAGAAGAGCAGCTGCTTGCAACACCATAAAACATTCTGGCAAAATCAAGGATATTGAAATCAGCTGCTAGACACTTTCCAAAGTAATGCCATTATGTTTCTATACTAATGCTTGAGAGTACAAGTCAATTTCTTAATAGTAAATCTTTGCATTTTATTTCATAGCAGCTGAATTAGGCATTTTTTAACTGCTTTGTAAGAAAATCTTCATTTTTCTGTGAATTTAGAAAGTTATACCAAACACCAGAAGTTTATTAATGACTCCATTATAATATCCCAATGCTAAGAAAACTAACCGGTATGAACTTCTGAGTTAATTTAGTATCTTTTTTTTTTAATTTGCTTGTTGCATGTGTTTCTCTTTAATTACTAAATGGACCATATCATTTTAGGTGTATAATTCTTTGAGATTCTTGAGTGATTGGTAGAAAAACACCTTCCCTGCTTTGTTAGAAAGGTAATTGCGTACTCAAGACCTCACTTTATAAGGTTTGAATCAAAATTTAATTCACAGAATGTAATGTTCACAGACTCCAAAAGAGAAAGTCATTGCATATGCATGGTAATTATGTATCTCTAAAACAACAAATACAAATGGGAAGTACAGTCTGACAGGTCTAGAATTCTCTTTATATCTTTATAGAGAAGTAGAAGCAAATGCTGAAATACTCCTCATCCAGGCCCCACAATTATGAGGTCTTAACCAATCCTTCTACTCTGGTTGGTTTTTTTTTCCATGTGTTTGGTTGAGCTTTTTTCTCCCCCGAGTTTCATGCTTTGCTGTACTTGAGATATAGGTCAGTAAGTCTGTGGTTCAAATGCCCTATTTCAACTTCTATTTGGCTCATTTTACATTTCAACTTATGCTTTCTGCCAAGTTATTTTCTCTAGCTTGTCATCACATTAACTGCTCTTCCATGACTGGCGTGAGGTTGGTTCATTACTGCTTACGACAGGTTGTACAAGAAGGCTATGTTAAAATGGCTGACCTTGAAAAGTGATTCTTTCCATGGATCTCATGTTGTACTTCCAAATGATTGTGTTCATGATTATTCATGGGGTTATACTTGCCAGCTGCCTATATAGTTTAACAAATCAATGCCTGTGATACCTCTGCTACAACTCACTTTCTTAAGAGAGCACCTGCAAAGCAGAACACTAATCTTTAGCATCATCTCAAATCATCCTCATTTTCTTCACTTATCTTTTACCCCTTAAGTGGATCTCTGGTTTGCCAAGGCTGTCTTAGTGATCTGTTCTGTTCACATTCCAAAGTAGGTGGAATTTCTCTCTGGAGGTACCTTTCCCAGTAACTGTAGTGGGGGGAGTCTAGGTAAACAGTTTATACTACATTCCTAGTATGTTGACAAAAGTTAGGAGCAGTAAAGTCCCCACTTCAAATTTAAGTCCTTTCCAATGTATAAATATTTTGTTTTGGAACATGGACATAAGCATTCAGAGATAAACGAAACTGGTATGGTTGGAGGGGGGGATGTTTTTCTCTCTTTTTCTTTTTTTTTTTTTAAGGAATGCTTATTTTAAACCTGCAGATCTTTGGTAATGAGGTAAACTGACATTCATGCAATTTCACAAAATAATGAGAAAATAAAGTAGAATTTGCATCTCTCCCTGCTTGTTCATAATGTTACCCTTCTGGATTTTTATATCAAGGTGGGAATGAGTGGTAGTCTGTTTTGCATGGTGGTTACTCCAAATCCACATTAAAGCTTCCTTCCAAATCCAGCTATTTTTGAAGCCTTTTTCAAACAGATTTACAGACCTTGTTGTAATGTGAATGAGATAAGTGACACAGTTGGAAGTACCCCAGTACAGTTTAACAGCTACTACTCTGCTGTGAAACTGTAATTGTTCATCCTACTTCAAAGATAAATTATAATGTAAACCTGTTAGCATATGAATAAAAGGCACTTAAAATAAAATTAAGGTAACTAGTTATCACATAATCCTATGCTAAATTAATACAATCAACCGAATGACCCATGGTGGAATCCCATAGCCACTGTGAAACTGGTAGCATAGCCACTGTTAGTTTTCCTTTTTCCAAATGCTGGAGTACTTCAAAATTGTATTTATGACTACATCAAGCTGTTGACTTATTTAATGTACAAAATCTTTCTAAACTTTAAACTCATAAATAAATGAAAAGCAGAATTGAAATTCTTAATAGAGTTTAATGCTGTTATCATATTTTTTAAATAGAAAATGTTTTTAAACAGAGGAACAGTAGATAAGGAATAGTAAGTTCTTTAGGTCAGTTGCTATGGAAATACTGTATAAATAAAATCAATCTATTGGATTCCTATATTAGATAAATTCTGAGCAGCACATAAAAAATGAGGGAGAGAATGTTTTATTTATGTGATGTGTGCAGTGCTCAGGTTTGAAAACAGTCAGGGGGGAAAAAAGGTAAAACCTTTCTTTGTTTCCAAAGCGAACATGTGGAGGTAGACAATTCTTGCTGTAATGCAGGAGTTTACAAGCTCCTCAGATTACTTAATGCCATACAAAAAAATCATAAGAAAAATCTCCTTTTCACTTTTTTCGTGTATGAGTGGTGTTTGAAGGATACTCCTGGATGAGCATCACCAGGGGTGTTACTAAAGGAGCATCAAAAACACTGCAGGCAAGAGAAAGAAGTAATGATTGTGCTAAATTTGTTTTTGAATTCAGTGGTTTAAAGTAACTGACTGTTACATGTCTTCTAGCAAAACACATTTTTGACTGTAAGATCTTTTTGATGCTGTTTTCAAATGAGCAAGAGCATCAAACTTAGCACCGAAAATTGGCAGAGCTTTTGCATATCTCTCCTTCTTACACTATGACAAGAGGCTTTTTAAAATAGTTTCAGGGAAGTCCATTCATATCTTGTGGAATGCAAGAGAAATTATCCTTTTGCTACTATGCAGATAAATGCTGCTCATGGTCCAGTGTATAATCAGCAGAGATATTTCTCCTTTTCCCCAGCTTATGCAGTCATTGCAACTTCTGGTGACTTGGATTTCAGGAAGAGGAAAAGTCAGAGTCATGCTACGTAACCAAGACAGGTTATGTCTATAAAAAACCATCCCCCTGTACTTGCCCATACAACTCAGAACAGGTTGTCTGTCCTACTCTTCACATTTGACTTGCAAATACTATTTTTTTTTTGCATTGAAATAATAATGGGTTTCTTTGCAGCTTTTTCCATCCTCTAGTTCATGTACTGAGAGGCACTTACAATTTAAACTAACAAAGATTTGTTTCAAAGTTATTAACCAGATGAGTGTGCCTGTTTGATGCTTGCTATTGAAAATCAAAGATGAAGCATTTTTTTATAAATGCATTCATAAAATAATATAGAAGTTGGTTGAAAATGACATGTGAGGATATTGGACCTTACTTCTCCAAGTAGGACTAGCTTTGAACTTATATGAGGTTGCTCAAAGCCTTGCCCATGGAAGATTTGAAAATCTTCAAGGGACATAAATTACAGAAAGCTTGAAGCATACTTTTCTAACTGCTAGGTTACTATCTTAATGAAAAATTGTTTTTTCTGATATGAGGTATTTCTGATACGTGAACCTTTAAAGCAACAGTTTGTACCCATCATCCCCTTTTAGCTCATCTAGCATTAGCAAGAAAGGCATTGTCTCTGACAGCCTTGTAAAAGCTTTAAAATGCTTTCAGGGACCTGTATGATTTACAATTATCTAGAACCCTGAAGAGTTATATATAATTTTACACATACCCATAGAGAATCGCAGAAATTAAAAACAGAAAAGGGGTAAAGGTGCACAATAACTTTTGAAGTGAACTAGTTTGATGAAATTTTTGTTAGAAAGGATATGTTCAACACCATTCCTTTCTCATGGAATTAAAACTAATGAGAGTTTTATAAGTACAGCTAAAAATAGAGAAATGTTATTTCTTAAATTTTGGCTTTCATTACAGATTTATATTGTATTTATTTTATTCATAGCAATCATATATTATGTAAGTTAACATACCATAGAATCAACCAGGTTGGAAAAGACCTCTGAGATCATCAAGTCCAACCCTTGATCCAACACTTCTGTGGTTACTAGGCTATGCCACTAAGTGCCACATCCGTTCTCTTCTTAAAAACTTCCAGGGATGGTGAATCCACCATCTCCCTGGGCAGCCCATTCCAGTGCCTGATCACTCTCTCCGTAAAAGATTTCTTCCTAATATCCAACGTGAACCTTCCCTGGCAGAGCTTAAGACCATGCCCTCTTATCCTACTGCTGATTGCCTGGGAGAAGAGACCAAAGCTGATACCAGATATTAATAATATAAAGCGGTGTGGAGTACAGCTGTGTATGCAATTCACTGTCGGAATGTATGGAAAAGAGTCACCTCAGGGAAAACAGGAAGTAAATGCTGTTCATGAAGAGTAGAAACATTCAACACTTGCAAGACAGATGAATTACCTTAGTGAGTTAGGTAAATATGCTGTTAATACTGCATAGAAATCATAATTCAAAAAAAAATTAGTCATTGCTCTTTGCAGACTACAAAACCACAAAGCATTATGGTAGGAAATCATTTGAACATGCATCCAGTTCTAAGTTAACTGCTTTTTCTTAAAGAGGTGTCTTTTATAGATTTTGTTTAAATGGAGTTACTAGTTACAATTTAGAACTTCATTATTTTTGTAATAAATTTTAGTTTGAGACTTTTTTGTTTATTACCACTAGAACAGATTTCAGCAAAGTGCTAGTTTGTTGAAAATTTCTATTAATCAACATAGAGCTAAACTTCCCTGTGCTTAACCTGCCTCCCCCCCTCCGCCTGCCAGTGGAATGATTTAAATTTAAATTAAGATTTAAATTTCTACTCTGCTACAAATCTTAAAAGTGAAATATAAAATGCCGTGTTTTTCTAAAAGCCCTATGGTCCTTTATCTTCTGCAGCTATGATAATGAAAGTAACGATCAGCTACGATTACGGTTTCCTTTGATGGCATAGACTTGTCTTAAAAATCAGAACATGGAATCTGTGCATAGCCTACAAAACTGGGTCTTAGAAGATCCAAGAACTTTGTCATTCAGGCAAACAGTGTTTAAACAGGAGAAACTTGAAATGCACCAGTTGCCTAAAGCTTACATTTCCGGACATAGGAAAGCACAGATGGAAATCAAAACAAATTATATGTTGAGAATTTTTATATTTTGTTAGTTTTGTGCTAACTGTTTTTCAAGAGCCAAGTGTTTTGAGGAATGAGTGCAGTATGGATAAAAAAGTGACCTCAAAGTTATAAATTAGCTGGCTACCCATGAGGCCACATCTTTAGGATCTGCCCAAAAAATGTGAGATCTACAATAAAGACAATGCTTCTGGCTTGTTGCCTTCTCCCACAGCAAGCATTTAAGTTCAAAATCCTGTCAGCTGCAGACTCACAGAGGACCCTTGTACTGTGCACCAAGGGTATATCTGATGCTTCTGGAAAGAACTGACATTCTTGTTGCCTACACACATTGCATAAACACAGCTGGAAAAACCCCAGGACAGAAATGCATTGGATTATCTTCTGCAGTTGTTTATCCTTGCACTCAGGATGAATAAATGCCTGTGAGACAATGAATTGTAACTTGGGGCTGGAGAACAGATTTAGGGGAGTGGGACCTGCCTGAATCCATCTGAGACAGACATAAACTGGTTTGGTTTTTAAGTAGGTAAAGACCTTGATTGGTTAATTATGACAAGAATTGTTAAATAGGAGCTTTGGGATGGGTTAGGGGAAATCAAGCTAGTTCTAACTGGTTCAGTTAATGTAATGAGAACTTTGGTGTCCTCTATGAGAAAACACAGTTCTTTTCTTTCTGGAACATGTAACCCTGAAAGGTCTTAGTCTCCTGCCCATAATAGTATAGATAGTAATAAAATAAAGCTGAAATACTGCTGCTTGTAACAGCACTGACTGAAGCAACATCTTGTTCTCTCACAAGAAGTTGCTGTTTTAATGTATCACCTGCCAGTTTCCAATTACTCTAGCAGATTCTGTGTGTTAGGAAATCTTACTTTGATGCTGAAAGGTCCAAGGACTTTTAATCATAGGTATTGCTCATGAACAAACAGATTTATCTAGGTAGCAAATCTGACATAACACAAAAGCTTATATGTTCTTCCATGTTTTTTTAAATTTAGTTTAATATTAATATTAAATTATCCAGAAGGCAGTTTTCTAATATAAATCAGTAGTGGTTAGTACCACATCTGCCACCCAAAATAAAATATATTCTACAATTGTTAAGGAAGTTGTTTTCCTGACAAAGTTTTAACAAGAGAGAAATTGTTAGATTGAGCCAAGTCACGCACTTCATGAATTAGCTGAGAAGTATAAAATAGGAGCTTTGGGATGGGCTTTTCTCCTGCAAACCCCAGGATGGAGTGGATGGGGAAATAAACTTCTTACTCTGTGAGAAAGAATAATGAATTGCAAAAGAGAAATCAAGCAGTCATGCTTACGAGCATGAGTACTGTAGCAAAAATAAGTTTAGCTTTATATGATAGATCTTGCTTGCAGAGTTATTTTAATGAACAGGTGCAGATTTCATTATAACACTGTTACAGCTTCACTGCATTCTTTGATTTTTGAGTAGAAGTGCTTTACACAGTTGTAATTTGAGTCCCTAAAGGACTAGGAGTTCTGAATCACACTGGGGCCCTCTTTGCTGCTACTGCTAACACAGTGAGAGTCCTGTACTGTAAAGGTGGTAAAGATGAAGCAGCAATCAACAAGTAGGCTTAAGGAACAAGAAGGTGAGAATGAGCAACCAAGTTGAGCAAGATTATTTTTCAAATTCCCTCTGGATTATTCCAAATGTCTGCCATAACTGGTTAAGAAAGGGAAAGGTATCTTATATTTGATCACTTTAAAAACCTAGTGCTCTTCAGCTCCTGTTCAAACTTAGCACCATAAGGCATGTTGAATGTGATCAGGATGCAAAATGTGGCTGAAATGCAAAGAAAGGTTTTGCTAGAGCTGATAGTGATACTGAGGCCAGCAGTGAGTGTGCTCTAAAAGGTGGCAGTGGCAAATAGAAACATATACATAAGCTTTAAAGATCCAAGTCAGTCTGGTTATATTCACTGAAGTTGACAGATGTCACCATATTATGGGGTTTTTTGTTAGTTTTCTCTTAAAATTAAAAAAAAAAAAAAAAAAAAAGATTAAAAAAAGAATGATCTTAAAAATGTCATACCACTGCAGTCCATATCGGTGGATCTAGAACAAGACCCAAGAATGAATAATCTTTACCCTCTCAAATTTTGTCAAAAATGACCAGATTTTTTTTTTTTTTTTGAGAATTCAGTACATCATGTTTCTGTATGGATATATTCCCAGTTATCTATGTGTCTCTAGTGGATCTCTGAGACCAACTATGGACTAGAAACAGTCAGCGGAGTGTAATCTATGTTAATTTCAGGCCGAGAGATTCTCTAAAGGGAATTATATGCTGGTTTCCATGGGGCTGTAGTCAAGAAGTCCCCTGATTCTTGCAGGTATTTGTTCACTGAAGTGCAGGCTTTCTGCCATGCTGTCTGGAAGGAAGAATATTGTGAGTTGGGGGAACCTTTTTTTTCCAAAAAAGGGAAAGTCCATTTCCAAGTGACAGGATTCTTAGAAGCTAAAGCAGTGGGATCAGCTTTACAGACTCAGTCTGAGTCCTAATGAATACTTACCTGACAGGACCTATGAGAGCTGTGAAATCAATTTAGTTTGACACTTAGGAAATTTTATTCACCAATCTTTAACATAATAGTTTAAAATAAACCCTCCAAACATGCAGAATTCTGTATAATTTTTATTCTGAGAAGAAATGTTTTAAAAATTAAAATTATGTCAGTCAGTAATTTATGGGCTTAAAACTTACTTTTTTTCTACTAGCTTGGACTTTTTTTTTTTTTTGGTAATAGATTATTTGATTGGTGTTTGAGATCCTTATTGTCCTACATGTTAGAGAGACTTCCTTTCTCATGCTGTGGAACATTCATGCTCCCAGTTAAACCAAACTTTCTTCACAAATTTCATTAAGTATGTGCTGTATGAAATGCGAACTTAGATATTAAAGCTACATAAATAAAATTATGTAGCATAAGTAGCATGATTATGAAGCTCAGAGAAATGTAGTGTAGTAGCAGTAAAACCAGGTTTTTATCTCACAATATTTTCCTGAGGTAAATTTTAGAGGTTCTGACTTGTTTACAGTATTTGAATACTAATGATTTCCAGTATAAGTGTCTAGGTTTAAATGAGACACAGGTGTTTTGCTGGGAATGAATTATGAGAAAGACCTAAAACTCCTCCCTCTAAGCAATTACAAATCTGAAATTAAGAGACTCCAATTGAGGAGTATTGTGGGAAAGGGAAAATTAAATTATACCCAAGTAGGAATAACAGCCCTTTATTAAGAGGTATATATGTATCGACAGAAAAACAATTAAAGAGCACAAGCGAAACACCCAAACAATAATCCTATACCAGAAACAACCCCCTTCAAGACAAACAAATAAACCCAATAGTGAAAAATGTTCCATTCTCACCCTTTGGAGCAATTACAACCACAGTCAGCAGGAGGCGCTGTTGAACCGCTGGAGATGTGAAGCCTGCAGTTGTTTGAGTCAGTCAGCAGGGGGCGCTGTTGGATCACTGGTATTCACCACGTGAAGTCTCTCAAGTGCTGGGGAGAGCTGGGCAATGGATGTCCTTACCCCCTCAGCAAAAGGGGGAAAAGGAGGGAAAGGAAAAAAACCCACAGCTCCCAAACACTGGAGAACTCAGTCTTTCCCGCTGGCTGAGATGCACAGTGACGTGGTCTTTTCGTCCCTCTCTGATGGAAATCCAAGTGAAAAGCTCCAAACTGCCACACAGCAACAAAGAGAAAGTCATCGCCCCAGCTTGGCAGCTCCAGCAGCTCCGGCCACACACCAGATCCAGTTACCTCCAGCCCCTCCTCCCAGCTTTTCAAACCCTTCCTTGTTTTCCCTGGAGACAAGGTGAGGCCATTAACATGGCAATGCAGCCTTACTAGCTCTTTGCTTCTGTAACTCTCAGTTGCCTGGACCTGGTCAATTCTTCCTCCCCCCCAACACAGTGGGCAGGGGAAAAAAAAAATTCCAACATTGCTCCAAGAACAAACAAAACCATAACAATAGGGTATACATCATAGCTCTGTAAGTGCAAAACATCATAAGACACAGGGGGCTTTGGAGCAGAGTGAATCAAAGCAGCCCTACAGTAATTAACTTCTGGTCATTTGGAGAATCTTGCTTATAACATAGTCTCTAGCTTTGTAGTTCAATACAGTGAAATGATAAAAGTTAGATTACAGGAAGAGATTAACGTGAAAATAATAGGCTTAAACTCTCCTTAACCTGAAATTTACATGGAATGTTGACTAATCAATAATGTGATTCTCAAGGCCATAACAATACACTACTCACACTCTATTCTCGACCAGAAAAATAGACCTCTGTTTTCTAGAGACTTATTATCCACAATTCTTGTACCCTAGGTTAGGAATTTGCATTTTTACATTCCTAGCTCATCCCCAAATTAATGAGCTTTTTCACATTTTTTCATCATTGTGGCATTTCCTGCTCCAGTCTAGGAAACTCTAAATCGTGTAGCAGTTGTCGGTGAAATTATTTTAATTCAGTACAAGCAACTGCTTTCTTTTTTTTTTTTTGCAAGACACCTTCCACAGTCTTTTCCCCAGAGTTGTCTGACAAATCTCAATACACATAGGCTTTGTGGAAGAAATTAGTCTGTTGAAATTGGTCTCCTTCAATCAATATCATTTGCAACTGCAGACTTCACTGAAAGTGAAGACTGAACTTCACACTTGTCAATATAGTAAAATTAACATGTGTTTTGATATACATGATATTGGCTTGTAGCACTGTACTTCACTGCCCAGTCCATCTAAATAATACTTTAAATTTGGAAAACCCAGATCTAGATGACTAATGGTTTGAAGCCACTTTTTCCACCTAACATGTTTTCCTCAGGTTCACCTTGTTGGTCTTTCTCATTCTTGTATTGATTACTGTAGTGGCAGAAAGCACTTGTAAAAACAAAAATAGCAGAATTATATCTGAATTGAACTTTTCCCCATTTTACACAGTGAAATCAGATCGTGTAATGGCTTTTAAAGCTTCCTTCTCATTGTTTCCTGTCACAGTTGATTTTGCAGTCAATTCAGAGAAAACTGCTGTAGTTTACTGGAGTTGTCCTACAAAGTTGATTTGAGGCCATATTCTGCCATCTATCAGAGCAAATCTTGGTAATGCTTGTTTTACATTTGAATGTGCTGAATACTGTGAAATTCCACTGAAGATTTTTTGCCTTCATGAATAATAAATAATGGCCAGTCTTCGCGAGCGAAGATCCGGGGAAGGTCTTTACACCTTCCAGCCTGCGCATTGGATT
>JAWWMA010000100.1:55771416-55799459 GCA_035041425.1 Mionectes olivaceus | reverse complement strand
TGCAGAGACCCCCTGCAGCCCATGGAGGAGCCCACGAAGGAACAGGGGGATGCATGAACGAGGATGTGACCCCATGGACTCCCAAGAGGGAGCGGGGTCCTGAACAGGGAGGGAAGCCCATGCTGGAGCAGGATTTTACCAGGTAGGACTTGTGGCCCCTGTGGGGGGGCCACGTCAGTACAGCTCATTTGTAAAGGACTGCACCCCATGGAGGAGTGACCTATAGGGCAGCAGTTTGGGAAGAACTGCTGCCCAAGGAGGGGACTCACACTGGAGAGGTCCATCAAAGACTGTCTGCCCTGGGAAGGAGCCCACAGAAGCAGGGGAAGGACCAGCAGAAACAACAACTGACTGCAACCACAATTCCCTGTCTCCCTGCACTGCTGGAGGGGAGGAGAGAGAACATGGGAGGAAGGAGTTTTTAAGACTGTTCGATTTCTCACTCTTTGGCTCTTATCCTGTTATAAATATAAGTACTATCCCCACTTTGTTTTGCCCTTGAAGGTGATCAGTAACTGACCTCTCCTAGCTCTTATCTCTACTCATGAATCCTTAGCTGTTTTTATTTTTTTTTTCTCTCTTCTGCAGAGGGAGAATGAGAGAGTGGCATTGGTGGGTACCTGGTATCTGGCCAGGGTCAACCTGCTACAGAAATAAACCAGACTAATATTTCATCATTGATTGAAGTGGATCCTAGGAAATTGTCTAATACTCCCATACCCACTACCAGCACTTGTTTATAATTATCTTTCAATGCCTGTGAAGTATCTGCATGGTATTTAAGAATTTATGGATATTCCACAGCCTGCACAAGCAGTCTGTGGCTCCTGACTTGATAGAAGCATTTCTAATATCTAGTCTGAATATTTTTAACTACTCAATTTGTCCTACTGTGACCATGAGCTGATTGCTTCCTGTCTTTAGATGCATAAAAACATTATAAAAGAGGCTTATGTAAGCTTTGAATAGTCCAGGATAACTCATCTAAAGAAGAGAAAAATCTTTGATACAGGATTTGCTTTGGTCCCTGATCACTCTTCCTGCTTTCCTCTTGTTTTCTAGCGTTGGTCTACACTTTTGAAAATTGCAACTGAGGTCTTACTGTTGCTGAATACAGCACATAGGTAAAGTTGTGCATATTTCCAATGGTGATTCTGATTTTCCTTCAGCAAATTTATTTTTACAAAGATGTTGAAAGAGCAAATGCAAATTTTGTTTGTAATAGACTTATTCCAATATACCTATCCAGCTAAAAAAGATACCATAAATGCACAAGGCATATTGATACATGTAACTAGTGTAAAATAATAATTTGCAAACTTTTCATTACAAATGAAATACATAAAAAATTCTTATTTTTTGTGATTTTTTTGTTTGTTTTTTTTTTAAAAAGAACGCTAAATTGAGTATACAGTCTGTACTGATTCTTCAATACTGTAGTTCTTTTACGGTGACTATGTCACAAGAAATGCAAGTATAGGTCATGTATGCTCTCTGCAACTGAAGTCATCCTGCAAGTGCTAGACATCTTGATCACGTAAACTATGTCAGTTGCGGAGAAATTTCATTTTCCTTAAATCTTTTTTCACTTCCTCTATTTTATTTGAGTTGCTTCCACCTCAGCCGCTTTGCCGTGTCAGATGTGTAGTGTCAAATTACTGTTCAGAGGAAAACCAAAAATTAGTCCTGAAAAAGATGACATTCCTGAAGGAAGCAGCAAATAAGCTCAAGGTTTTCTGAGGTGCACTAGGTTAATTGGTGTCTTTGAAAAGCAGGCTGTAAGTGGATATTGTTTCAGTTAGAAAATAGATTGGGTTTATGTGACAGTTCTTTTTATGTGACTGAATTAACTCTAAGCTTCTTTATGAGCTATTTATATTGATGTACAAATCTTCCACTAGCAAAAAGAAAATACTTTCTGAGAATGTAACTAATTTGTCTTAATCTATTCTCTAGTTTAAATTGAAACAGAGCATAAGCATGGCCACTTGAATAGCTTGCTAAGACACCATCTGAACCGATTAATAGTCTTCTGCATGAAATGTCAGCTTTCTTCCTAAATAAAATAAAATCAAATGAATATCTTAATATAGAAATACAAAATATATGTAGAGTGCTTTAATAGGAACCTTTCGGTGCAGCTCACAGTAACATGAACAGAAGGCCTCAGCTGTTCTAAGTTCAACCATAAGGCAGTGCCTTAATAGTGCAATCAGTTTGTCCTAGATTCCTTCCAGCAGAGTTCAGGATGCTCTCTGACAAGCACACATAATCCTTTGAGCAGCTCTGTGTTTTGAAGTCCTCTTTTAGATTCAAATTTAAATAGAATAAGCTTTTTTTTTTTTTTTTTTTTTTAAATTCCAAGATTTTAAGTACATAAACCCAGAAACTACTTCAGAAATTATTAATATTCTGTTACTTCCATGAAGTCTGTTTGGACATTCATTTTATGCATCTGTAACATACACAGTTGTATATGTTATACAGTTGTGTGTGTACAGTTGTCACGCAGCTTTTCCTGAGGGAAAAACATGACCTTGAAGAAGTCACTTAAAGAACTACAAGAATTAGGGTTGTATGGTCTGTATGAAGCTTTAGATTTTGCATATTACTCATGTATATTACAGCAATTGTATAGAGGTGTCTTCTTTATTTGAGAACAGACTGCTATGTCTTATGTTCATTGAGTTTTTAGCTTTTTCTTATCTAGCAATTAATATTGCTGTTGCGTGATGTCATCATATAATCATTGATTGCATACCTTTTGAGTTCCTGAAATACCTCGTCCTATACTATTGTATGGCCAGTGAAACTTCAGTCCACCAAGCATACTGTCTACAGAAAACACTAGTTTTCTTTTGTTTCATTTAAAAATATAGTTATTTGGATAGTCCCATTTGAGATTTCAGTGTTGCTTTCTCTTTTCCCAATTCTAGTCACCATCTTCTTGAATCAAAATCATGATCTGAGTCACCGCGTTCCTTGAGCATCTCAAATTTGGAACATCTGGAAACTTTTTGCTTCCACTGTTTAACACTGGGGGTGATGGCTCTTCCAAATTTCAGCTTGCTCAACACTTGCAGAGTAAACATCTTTAAATATTCATGATATTAGGTAAACTGTAGTTCTATGCTGATTTTTTTTCTCCTGTTTCTAACCCTCATGCTTTTCAGCAAGAGCTGTTTGTGATAAAACACCATACTTCAGGACAAAACCACTGAGAACTTCAGAGTCTATTAGGTTTTTTACATTTAAGTGCCTACACAGTAAGTAGTATTTAGGGTAAGAACCTGCACCTTTGCAATGCACTTCCATGATCTTGGTCTATGCTTTCCTCTACTAGCGAATCATATGGAGTCTTGTTTTCTCTTGTAAGTTTAGCTGCCACAATTTTAAAATGTAAGTCTTCTCTACTCTACTGCAAAGAGGTGCTCTAGAAACAGAGTAAATCAGAAGTCACTGGGATTAATGGATTAATCTTTTTAAAAAATATGTAATTATGTAAGTTAATTCTTGCACAAGTTAGGAATTTTGTATTGACTTTTCCTTCCAGATCTCTATAGTTATTGCAAAGAAACTTGTAAGTAAGCTGTGATTTATGGGTTAAAATGCTTTGATCTCTTCCAGAACCTGTAGTAACTCTCCTTTTCCATGACTAATTCAACCAATACTTGTGGTATTACAGCCTAAGCCAATGTAACTAACAGTGTCATTAAACTTGCTTTATTTGCCCTGTACCAGGCTCCAATGAAATGATTAAGTTTTTGCATAACAATCTGAAGAACATCTGTTTGGCTGAAGAGAGATCTTTAATACTGGATGTAGTCCATGTTCTTTTATATCAAGTAATGTACCAAATATGTGTGAATGTGGTAAGCAGAAGAAAAAAAAAAACAAACACACAAACTCTCCTAGTTCTTAAGAAAAAGAGAAGGCATTCCTAATGGCATAATAAGAGACATATTTTTAGCTTTTCAGGAAGACAGTTTTGCCTAAAAATTTATTCTGATTCAACTGCAGAATGAAACCTGAACTGATAAATATTCAGTTCTGCAACACTGTCTTGCTGCTTGCTAACAACTGGAAAACATGAGACATCATAAAGTGTTAAAAATTAAAAGGAAGATGAAGACATTAGACAACCTTGGGACTTGTTGAACAATGTAATTCTGTAGTGGAGTAAAAGCAGCAGAAGTAAAGATTTTATATGAGGTCTCCTTTTATTTAATCTCATCCACAAATTTGTCCTCGAAAGTACATCAGATGAAGAACAAAGACTGAATAACCATTTATCAGGGGCTCCATAACAATGAAAGTTCAGTTGACCTAAAAAATTAAGCAGCCTTCTAATGTATTTTGTACATTAAGGCTTGTGACCATTCTGGACAGCTATGATTTTTTTTTTTAATTACCCTATACGCTCATGGGATGAGTGCCTGTTGTTTGTATTGTTTTCAGAACAAAGTGTGATTATGTGTCTAAGCACTTCCTAGGAATAGAAATTACCTTGCATTTCTGAGAGCTTTCTCTTAATTTTCTGTATTTGTTTGAATGTGTTTAGACCGTTGAGTTTTGTTGTGGTTTTTGTTGTTTTGTTGTTGTGGGGTGGGGTTTTTTAGTTGGTTTTTTTTCCCCCCCAAAATAATCTGATCCAATTTATTTTTTGTATACCAGTTCATAATAATCTGAGCTAACCATCAGCCTTATTTTGTGGGCTGGCATACCCACAGCTTAACAAATCTGTAATTACTTCTGAGAAGTTAATGTGTATGTGACAAGCTACTGATTACAGCAGTATGACACCAGTCCCTGCACCTTATGCTGCAAAGACCAAACTACTAAAGAGCAGCAATCACATGTGCTTCCTCCTGTGGCTGTCACTGCTAACAAAGCCCTCTTCACCAGCCTCATGCAGCCTGTTATCTCTCTCATTGGTGCTTGCTGTTTGTGACTTTGCCATATGTTTCTGAAGTGGCAGGCTCCTCCATTTATAAATTGGTAACTATCACAGAAAACAAGCGGTTGGTTATCTTTTTACCTGATACTTTTTCTGCATTTAGGGGAGTGCAGAATGCAGTGGATGCATCCCTGACACCATGTGGTGCTCAGAACCACAGGATCATGGCGATGGCAGTGGAACAAAGTCAGTGTGCCTGGAAACTTCGCCGCTAAAACTCAAGTGAACAGCTCTGGCATCTAAACTAGGGAAAAACACCCAAAAAGGACAGGACCCAAAAAATTAAAGACTTATTCAGCCACCTATAGTTTTATATTATAATCCAAAAGTATGATAGGAAAAAAATACTTATTTCTTCATACTAACCAATTTTATATTTAGAAAAAAATGTCAGACAAGAAATCTGTTTCTCTCCCCCTCCTCAGACTGTTTTGATAACATTTAGCTCATGTGACTAGATGACACGGAATCATTGTGACTACTGGAGAGAGAAGGCTATGGTGGAGCATAACAAAGTCAGATGCCTAGGTGCCTAGGAGACAGAATGACAGATGAGTCTGCCTATAGTCAGTGTAAGAATGCACAATAAAAGGGATAATTTTAACTGCAAACATACCTTGAGGGGATGTTTTAAATTAACTGTACCTTTAAGGAAACAGGATTTGTCCAGAAATCCATGAAATTACTTGCCTAAAACATAGTTGTGCACTAGGAAAGCAAAATAATAAAATAAGGATGGAAAGAGAGATAATGACGATTCCTGTGATCATGTTAACCCTTATATAATGGAGATTAGAATGAAATATTAAATAAGTATATTAGCTATAAAACTTTATTATTACGCTCTATATCTGACACTGATTATCCTGCTTAGATAGAGGATATATGTATAGCACAGAATCATGGATTTTATTTAGGCTTAAATTTACATTTATAGTTTAGATGAATTAAGCATAACCTTCTATAGCTAAACAATGATCATGTTTAGAATAGATGGTTTACACCAATGAAACAGTGCTTACTTAGCGGCAGAGAGAAATGTGATACATGGAGAATTACAATGAGCTGAGGTGAGGGCAGAATAAAGGGAAGTTATAGCAGAGAAAATTGTTCCATTCTTACACTCTTTCTATAATGTCACTGGAGAATCTGAATGGATGAGAATTGATGGTTATGTAGCAGATAATCTTGAGTGCCATCACGTGGCACATACAGGACAACCAGGGGACCAGATCCAGTCAGAATGGTTTATGAAAAGCGAGTCCTGCTTGACCAATTTTATCTCCCTCTTTGACAGGGTGACCCCCTTAGCGTGTGAGGAAAAGTCTCTGGGTATTGTTTGCACAGGCTTCAGTAAAGCCTGTGACACTGTTTTCCACAGCATTGTCCTGGACAAAACTGTCCATGGCTTGGACAGGTTCAATCTTTGCTGCATAAAAAACCTGTCTGGATGGCCAGGATGAGACAGTCCTGGTGAATGGAGTTACATCCAGTTGGTTACATCCTAGTCGGTTTCCCTAGGACTCACTTTTGGGGCCAGTCCTGTTTTTTTTATCAATTATCTAAGTGAGAGGATCAAGTGCACCCTCAGTCAGCCCGCAATACACCATGTTAGGCTGGAGTGTAGATCTGCTGGAGGGTAGGAAGGTTCTGCAGAGGAATCTGGACAGGCTGGATCGACGGGCTGAGGCCAATGGTGTGAGGTTCAATCATTCCCTTGGGTCACAACAACCCCAGGCAGCTCTACAGGCTGGGGCAGAGTGTCTGGAAAGCTCCCAGTGGAAAAGGACCTGGTGGTGCTGGTTAACAATAGCTGAAAATGAGGCAACTTGAATCAGTGTGGCCAGCAGGACCAGGACAGTGACTATCACCCTGCACTAGGCACTGGTGAGGCCACACCTTGAATCCTGTGTCCAGTTCTGGGCCCCTCACTACAAGACACTGAGGTGCTGGAGCATGTCCACAGAAGGGCAATAGAGGTGATGAAGGGTCTGGACCACAAGTCTGATGAGGAGCAGCTGAGGAAGCTGGAGTTGCTTAGCATGGAGAAAAAGAGGCTCAGGAGGTACGTTATATCCCTGTAAAAGTACCTAAAAGGATGTTGTAGTGAGGTTTGAGTCACTCTCTTCTTGAAAGAAATAGGCTCAAGTTGTACCAGGAGAGGTTTAGGTTGGATATGAAGAACAATTTCCTCATGTAAAATGTTGTCAAGCCTTGGAACAGGCTGCCCAGGGAAGTGATGGAGTCACCATCTGTGAGGGTATTTAAAAGATGTGTGTAGATGTGGTGCTCAGGAACATGGTTTAGTGGTGGACTTGACAGTCTTAAGTTTATGGTTTGACTTGATTATCTTTAGGCGTATTTTCCAGCCTAGACGTTCTATGAACCTATCATATGAAGAAAAATTCTGCAACTTTTTGGCTTTTGACTGATGGAATTGACTGATTTTGAATGATGGAATCAACAGTGGTACTAATTATGAAGATGATGCTAGACTTCACATTCTACCATGCAAACAATCTGTGACTACTTTACATTTTTTGAGATTTTTCTTTGCTCAAAACAA
The DNA here is from genome assembly GCA_035041425.1 of Mionectes olivaceus. Classification (NCBI taxonomy): domain Eukaryota; kingdom Metazoa; phylum Chordata; class Aves; order Passeriformes; family Tyrannidae; genus Mionectes; species Mionectes olivaceus. The sequence goes on along the minus strand of JAWWMA010000100.1, from coordinate 55,791,936 downwards.
GTCTCAAAATGGTTAGGAAAATCTTAAAGATAATACTGGAATTTTAATGAATATTCTTGGGGCCATAACTGTCAATGAAACCCAACATTTGAATATCAATTTCATTTTGATCAAGCATTATATCCTAAGACTGCAATCTATTCCATAACTCTGAAGCGCTTATGTCAGTGTGTTCACCCTCTGCACTAGGCACAATTTCAAATCAATGCTTTTTTTTTTTTTTTCTTGAAAAGGAGAGGCTTTTGTTAATCTTATATCACATTGAAAATAAAATAATCGCCCCGTGGAGCTCCATCTATCATAAAAGAAAAATAAAAGAGGAAGCTCTTAGAATATGGCATCAATTTCTCTACTGGCACATTCTTAAAGAAAATTGTTACGAGAGACAAAAATGCTTGGATTCTGTCCTACACACAGTAAGTATCTAGATAACTTATGCAAATATATCATTTCAATTCAGACCAAAGAACCTATCTTGAAAGAGTTCAATATAATCAGTGAACTGCCACAATTTTTTTAGGACCTAATTCTGAAATTAGCAAAGTACTGAAAACCTAAAGCTTACGCAGAGTTCTGACATTCTGCATAAATTGCAAGGGTTACCACGTTGGAGTGAAAGAGATGCACTTAGTAGTAATAATATTGACATGTTTCTACTCCAAGCCATTTCTAAAGTAAACTGAGCAAAAATACATGATATTAAAAGAACTATTTATGTTGTTTCCCAAGTCCTAAAATAGAAAATTGATATACATATTTGAATTCAACCTGTATTTGAATACCTTGTTAGGTTTAGTGAACAAACGTAGAGGATTTCACTTGATGTGGCCTCCATTTGTAGTGTTTGGACCCTCTATGAATACTGAGGGAAATCCCAATCTCATCCTGAACTTTTAATCAACTACAGGAAGCATGAGCACCTTTGTAAACTCTTTGATTCAATTTGTTATCAGCAGCATGAAACCATAAAAACATAGAGGACGCCACTCATAATCAGGAGAAGCAATCATTCAGCTCATAGCCTTATCTCTGATAGTGAACAAATAAGAAATTTTTCATTGCTTTGTCTCCTAGCACTGAAATAAGAATATTCCAAGTAAGAGGCTTAGATAGTGTCTGTGTAATTTATGGACTTCTATTCCACAGTTTCAGCATCCTGCTGCAACAAATTCCTTCATGTTACCTACACTCTGTGACAAAAACTTTCTTATGCCTTCCACGGGGAAAAAATAAAAATTAGGAATATATTTATACACTGATAAGGTCTGTAGCTTCTCTAATTGAGGAAATCAGCCTTGAGCTGTGTTGTTGAGGGGGAGGCGGAAGGCAGGGGTGGCAAAAGCAAGGGGTGGGAAAGTGCAGCTGTTCCCCCCAGTGATGTCTACTGTTTTATCCATCACTCATGTGGAAAGCTGTTATGCAAGGGAGAGGATGGGAAAAAAGAAGACTTACTAGAGTTCAGTTCCACTCTTTCATTGTGTGGAGGGCAGATCTCTTATTCTATTCTTATAATATTAAAGGGAAAAAATAAGTCTTGTTTTTGTTAACGGTTCTCAGGGAAAATCCTTTTTGGCGTTCCATTGAGGATGAATGCTTGAGCTCTTCTATATATGTATGTATGCTGGATGCCTTCCAATAGTTCCTGTTATGACATTCTAGGTTTCAATAAGCAGAACCTCAGAAGTGCTCAGCCTGAGGCATGATAGTGTTGTACATAGCCTGCTGTGACTTCGCTGACCTGTCATGAAGAACAGGGAAAGATAGATTTCTGTGATACTTGAGGAACAGGGAAGCACTTTCACTATAATGTCAATGTTCATCTCTCTGAACCAGGTGGCAAGACTATGTTAAGACTAAGGGCACAGAGTATAACCTTAGGACCTGCAGTAGGCTTAACAAAGGTACATGTGAAGTCATAGACTGGGATGGAATAATCCTGAGCCGCAATCTAGGCTGGGTATTGTCTGCCAGAGCAACAGCTCCACAGAAAAGTTGCTCTGGGGGACAGTAAGCTGCACAGGAGCCACCCTGGGGCTGGCAGTGGCAAGGGTCATCACCATCCAGTGCTTCAGTAGCAAGGGCATAGTCAGGAGAGGGAGAGATATGACTAACTCCCTCCACCTGGCACCTCTTGGAACACCACCTACAGGTTTGGTCTCCTCCAGCTGAATATATACACTGAGCAACTGGAGGGAATCTAGTGCAGGGCCACTGAGGTGGAACCTAATTCTAATACCTACAAGGTAGTGATAGGGAAGATGAGGGTACTCTCTTGACAAGGGTACATGATGACAGGACAACAAGGAAAATCATGTCTGGATATAAGAATTTTTATTTCCCTGTAAGAATAATTGAACACTGAAGTAGACCACATAAAGAAGTGGTGAAATCTGGGAGAATCAAGACCCGGCTCAGCAGAGCTCTTGAAAATCTAAATTAAGCCCTGACTTCAGCAGAAGTTGGAACCAGATGATTTCCAGGTGTCCCTTCTGGTCTAGACTTCTGTGATTCTGACAATACACCAGTTACTTTCTGGTGGCCTTATTTATCTCATTAGTACTCTGTAACACAGCCCCTGCTTGGAAGAAAACTATGTGCAAATTTTAAACTTTATCTCTGTATATGGTTTTGTCTAATCGTTGTGAAAATACATGAGAAAAATTTAGTATTGAGTTGAAGTAATAGGGAGCCAGAATATAAATGTCATTAAGTGAGCCCCAGTGTTTTAAATAGAACTCAGATTATTACTTGCAGTACACAAGGATGTTCAAAGCATGTCTTTGCAAGGGAATTTTGTAGTTGTTTGTGCTTTGTATTTTGAAGTACATTACTTTTACTTCATCCAAAACATAAAAGTGTAGAACATGAGCCTCACTGCACATGGCTCATTCTTTGCTACTCTGCTTTGCTTCTGTTTATTCTTCGCATACTTCCTCTTCACCATCTCTCTGTGTTATCTTTGATCTACTGACTTCATTATACAGCTCCAAGATGTCATAAATTATATGGAGAAAAAGTAGAATAAACATGGCAATTTTGCACAACACAGAGTAATAAAAAATAATTAAATAATTGAATAACAGACTTAAACCAAAATATCAGTTCATGTGCAGTATTAAAATGGGAAGCTCCTAGGCATGGGCTTGTGGAGATCAAAAATGGAAATACTCCCCTATGAAAATGTACAAATCCCTTTTTGTGTATGCATGACTATTAAACAATTAATACATTGCTATAAAAAGTAGAAAAGTTTCTTACACTAGTAAAGTTAATTCATTCAAAGTAAAAATACCATGTGGCTTAGGTGATCTGCTAATTGTCTCAAATAATCAATAATCGAACAGCAAATGCTAAATTTTCAGCTGGCAAACAAATCCATGGCCTAAAATATGTGCTTAAAAATTTTGCTGCGGAATTAGAACAATGACAAAACTTAGCAGGGGGGAGGCAGCAAAGAAAAGTGCACTTTGGCAGAAGTCTCTAACCTGTGTAATTTGCTTCCTTGCATGTTCCAGGGAGTGCTGTGTGGCTGTGAGGGACTATTGCAGTAACTCTAATATTTCTTTCCTTTTGAGGGTATCTTGTCCTTTTTATCTCACAGTGTTCCATGCAGAATTTGGATATAGAGGGCACATGGAAAAATGTGGAGGTACAACCAGGAATTTAATCTGTTGGGGTGGGTTCAGGCAATGTGAGAAGTAATGTAACATAAATTTTAGGTTCGGTTTCTGGGTTTGTTGCAATCAAAGGAAGGAACTGAGATAGGGTATGAAACCTGAAATACAGTTTAGGAGTTGCTTAAGCAAATTTTTGTTTTGTTCTTTAAAGTGCTTTCATGAGATATTCCTTGTGGAGGAAAGCAGTCAGACTTAGGACTCCTTACACCAGTTTATATGAAGTACAAACAGCTATCTGCAGTGTTAAGCATTCACTAGCACAGCTTTAATTTACTTTTCTGGCTAAGTTACTTAACGTACTGTCTGAAAACCAGGGTGGGAGCTGGGTGGCTTGTTTTGTTTTGTTTTGTTTGATTTGGTTTTGTTTCTGTCTTTTTATACTCCACTTCTTGTGTCTTCTGTTTGCAAATTAATTCTCTTTATCAAGTCTTCAAGTGAACTATAAATGGCTATACTAGTGTTTGCCTTGGTTATCGATTGTTTAATTTATTTATTGCCTGAGCAATACCTTTGTTTGGGTAGAATAGATATGAACTTTGCACTTTATTTTATTTTAGTGCACATATGTACTTTCTGTCATAGCTAGGGACAAGTTATGATTTGTATACAGCAGTCAAATTAAAAAGAAGGTGATACAGATCCCCTTCCCTCTGTGTCATTGATTCAAATTCCATTCACGTGGGTAGTTTTAAATTGGCAACTGTGGAATAAGCAGATACTTTCAATCAGAACAGTTTTAATGAAAGATTTAGCACCACTAGTTGACTCAGCAGACTGAGGCTTGAATTTGAGTACAGTGAATTTACATTTCCATCAGTGGATTTGTCCCCTGGTACCAAGGTTGCATTACTGTTTTATGGTAACACAATTTCTGACTCTTGGGCTATTAATATACCCTGAAATTCACTTTAATGTGAGTATTTTCAGATAAAAATTCATTGCTAAAATGCCTCACACCTTTGAGCCTCTCACCTGCAAAATGTTTGCTGGATTATTGCTGTGGCATAGTGAACTGTTGCAGTTGAACAGATAAAAAGACTCATAATCAAGAAACCACACATTTTTAAGAGAGCTTCTTAGCACTGCAGATTACTTGCAGAGCCTTCTAGTTCCTTGGCATTTCATATTTATTGCTCATCGCCTTAAAGAATGCCAAAAATGGCCTGGCTAGCAAGAAGAGATGCCTTAATTGTGAAGTGCTGTACCCATGTGTCATCCATGTACTGCTCACTTTAATAAATTCATCACCTCATTTGATGTTTCCAAACTTCTCTGTCCACTACTGTTATCCTCACCATTCTAACAGCTGCTGAAAAATTTAGCCTGTTTATTTTTATTTGTCTTTTTTCCATGCAAATAGTTATCAGTATAATGTTTGGGGAGGGGAATGTGTCTAACCATTAGCATAAACACATCTGCTACATTCTGAGATGTATGGATTTGGAACTGAGTCTAAATTTGTGCTCTCTGAAAGGTATATGACTTTTGTAAATGAAGGCATGAGTGAACAGGTTGGATACAATCTGTTCCAACCATGTGAAAACTGGGCACTGCTAGCAAAGACAAGCAAGTGTGGCTAATATCATGGCAGGGTGTGTTCATGTACCACTGGAGTTTCTTTAGGTGCAATTTTAGACCTCGAGAAATAATTCCATTTAATTGAGGTTCATGAATAATCTTTTTTTTTCCCCCAGGTAGACCTTTCCCTGTGATTCTCAAGCATTAGGCTGAATTTTCAGTATCCCAACTTGATACCATTCTTTCAAACATCTAGGAAATGTGCCTCTCTAGGAAAACCCTTATTTTTTTCTCAAACTGTCTCCACCAGTTACATTTAACCTGCTCTGACACACAGCCTTGTCAAGTACTCAGAGTGCTGTCTCCAAGATTGTTCTATGTATTATATTTTTTTTGAAAACTTTCTTGAGCTATTTCATTGCTGGACATAATGACTTTTAAAACTGTGCATCTTTTCACTCATTTCTACTGCCTTGTCTGCTCTAAGGGACTGATCTTTCAGTTTCAGTTTGTTGACTATTGTAAAAATTCATTCCATGGGTTCCTGATTACAATTTTTCTTCTCCTAATGCCCAAATAAATTCTCCTGTTCTTTTTTGAATTATCCTAAGGCTTTTGAATAACTACCATGGCTATGAGTATTAAATGATCTGCCCTACAGTGTGTTAATAGCATTATTAGGTACAGTGGAGGAATTCCTGCATTGTTTCAAACTGTCAGCTGTATCTGGGGCAAGACCATAAAGCTGAGGCCTTTCCAAGTTGGGCTGCAAATCCTCTAAGAAAAGCAAACTCTTGGTGGAGCATTTGTCTTCCTCACCCTACTGCTATCATCCCAAAGGTTTTAAGTAGTGTTATCTTCTATTTTCAGATATTGTATCTCGATTTCTAGACAGAGGAGTTGTGAATTACTGCCACCTTGAGTGACATTAGAACATCAGAAAATGTTGTGATATATTTAAAGCTTGCTAGCCTTCTTTAAGGCTGATTTATCTAAACTCCCAATTGCAAGTGTCATACTAGTTTGTGGAACAGTTCAGGGGCTCAAACTAAATGTTTCACTTTCTCAGATTTTTGGCTTTCATAAAATGAAACATGCAAATACAAAATGTGGATCAAATATCATCCTCATATTAAGTGAAAACGGAGAGAAGAAATGTAAAGGAGATCAACTTAGTTCTGAATCAAGTTGTTCCAACCATTAGAATTAGCTAGATTTCCTGATGTGTTAAATTCCAAACACTATCTCAACAGACTAGACTGTAACAAACCGAAACTGTCTACAGCTTTCCTAGAAGAAGGGCCCAGATTCTACTGCTGGAAATCTTGGAAGCATCCATGGGGATTGTTTCAGGATGGAGTGACCTTCAGGGGTTTCTGTTTCTATTGATGCTCCTTGCTCTTTGTGCAAAACCTTGTGAACAACCTCTGTAGCTTACTGACAAATTGCTCCTATATGTTTTATATAACTGCAACTCTGGACTATCCCCAGCTTTCTTCCACAGAACTGAACTTATCCCCATATGGTTTTGTTTTTCAGTTTTTAAAATAATAATGTGTATATGAGCTTAACAAAACTTGCCTTTTATATCTAAATAAGACTTGATCTTCTTTCATGAAGGTAGTCTACAACCAAAAGATTGTATCTCACACAAAACATATTTTGGGCAGTATCCCTCTGTGCTTGTCTTCCTTATTTTTTCATAAACATTTCCTGCTGTCAGACATGAAATGTTGAGTTAGATGAACCTTCAGTACGACCTTGCATTACTGTACAAAATGTTAGTGAATGGAAAAAGGAACACGAGGTGTGATTATCAGCCATAAAACACTGAACTCATTGGAAATCAGATGGAATATAAGTGATGTTCTAAAAACTTTTATGGGTATGCAGTCAAATGGAATAATCTAGTTAAATATAGTTTTCTACACATGCAAAATTATGTTAGAAAGTAGTAGTATGGAAGCAGTACTTTTTTTCTCTTAAACTGAATGAAGAGGCAACTGCAATGCTAAGCTTAATTCAAGTGTCCTATTAAAGGTATGATCTAAATTATAGTCCAGTTCAGAGAACTGATTCCTCTGGAAGAATATAAATCTTTAAACAGCTTGTTAAAGTAGCTTATCAAACTCTCATTTCTTGTTCTGTAGGTTATTATTAAATACTATGTAACCTGAAAAGAAAGATTCAGGTAAAGTAAACATAGGGCAAATTGAGTTGTAAAATATTTGATTCCTATCAGTATAGATGCATTTCCTGATGGAATTCCAGTTGTTGCACATATAGCTGGCATTTACAGTTGCATCTATGTTAGACAATATTAATTATATTGTCTGTTAACCTGCATATACTCTAAGAAAAAATAAAAACTTTTAAAATAAATTATCCTCTAATTAAAGTTCATAAATGGTATAGTTCATATGATAATCAATAAATGCTAATTTTAACTAGTTAGTACTGATTTGCGTGCATTTTGAACTGCTCATAAATGCAATTTTGGCTGTGGCAGATAGGCTTTTAATTACTGAGCCTAATAGAGGCAGGTTCAAGTAGTATTTTTCAAGCTCTTGACTTCTTACAGGAACTGTCATGTTTTAAATAATATCACTTTTCTGACACTTATTTGGTGTTTCCAATTAAATGACAGCAAAGATTAAAAAAGTCCCTAATTCCACCATGGAATATAATTGTCTGGACTTGTCTGATTTCTCACACTGCCCACAGTGGCAGCTCATATGGTCACTGCTATATTAGGAAATATACAAAGTGTTAATAGTTGTAGGTAGAGCTGGCTGGTTTCCTACCACCTCACTAAGTGAGTGGAACTAGTTGAAAACTGCATTTAACCATGAAGTTTTCCTGCTTTAGTAAGTAATGTCTGTAAATCATCTTTATGGATGCTAATATTAAGGTAACCATAGCCACTGTTTACACAGTAGAACTAAAAGGTTTTGGGCACAGGACTGTGAAACACATCTTTCCCTCCCTCTTTTTATCATGTAACTTAGCAAGTCTATGAGTTTTTGAAGTTTTTTCCCACACTTTTCCTTAACCAGTATAAGCAGTTTTATTATCCCCATGGAAAGCAGGATGTGAAATTCTATGAAACTGACAAAAAAACCTATCTCTTTTTAAGTTCACAGCTAAGCATCCTACTCTCTATTGCATTACTCTAGTCAAGACCTTTTCTCTACATGCCTCCAAATGGAACTATATGTAGGATTACAGTCTCATTTTAACATGCTGAAAGGACCTCTAAGGGAAGGATGCTAGCTACTGAAACACCAACACCATTTGTTGTAGGTAAGCATTGTTCCCATTTGATTTTTACTCTATGAAAATAAACAGGATTTCAACAAAAAGATATAGAAGCTCTACACAACAACTGGAAAAGACTTAAGTCATGTAGCCCAGGATGCCGTTCCCTGCAATGAAAGGGCATCTCATGCCAAAGAAAACCAAACTTGTCCTGGAATTTCTTTTCTAGGTACCAATGCTTCATTCCCCTGTTTCTGGTAAATGTCTGCTTGCCACTGAAGAGCAAATACATCTGCTTCTCTGAAAAGCAGCCACCTTGCAGCATTCACAACATTCACTTTTGTCCCTTAATTTGGTGTTCATGCACTTGCTTGAGCTTTGTAGTCGGGAACAAAGTATCTTGCCAATAACAGATGGTGGTGAATGGAAATACAGAATGTATTTCACCGTATCATTTGTTCATTAGTTACAGTTTGGATACAATTATTTTTGACTCAGGCACATCTCTAGGGAATCTAGTTCTTCATTTGCATATTTTTCACTAAATTCTCATGAGTCCCTGTTGAAAACTAGATGAAGTAGTCTATAAAAGACAACTACATTCAAGCTTTTGTGACAGGCTTTTTCAGATGCTTCATGGGAATGCTTACCTTCTGTTTCTCCACAGTATAAACACACTAAATTAATTTTCCTGTATCAAAAGAAAGACAGGAGACATTGATCATTGTTGATGATGTTAGTGAAATTCCCAGGAGATAAGTTAGTTTGCAGTCAAAATACAGGAGTGTCATACAGCCGTTTTGCACAAACAGTAAGTATTTCAACCTTTGAAGTTAGGCTTTATTCCCATCTTTAACATGCATTCTATATCACTGCTTTGTAACTTAAAAAAAAAAAAAAGAAAAGAAAGAAAAAAAAAATCAATACTGTATGGTTGCCCAAAATAGCTGATTACCCCATCTGCTCCAGATAGGCTGGAGTAGAGAAGTGTGACTCCTGCCAGCTCAGTTTTGATTTGAATTGCTGCTCCTGTAGTAACTGCGTAACTCCCAAATTAGCAAACCAGTAAGCACACAGAAAAATGTAATGGCAAGGTGGTAATTCCTCCAACTACAGCCAAATGCTACAAATACCTTAGTTTTCCCTCTCTATTTCAGCTGAATCAAAATATTCTGATGACTGTTTTCACCTACTTCCTCTTCCTTCTTCATTTTTTTTTGCCTCATTTTGCCCATCTGTTAAATGTCAGAGTCAGAAAAAGGAGATTCATCTTGCACATAGGCTGTGAGATTAGTGGGGATTTTTCTATTCTTCCAATTATATATTACAATGCTTTGATTTGATTTTTGGTATAAAGTGTCTCTTGCTGCACCGCAAAGAGTTCTTTAGGCTGAAAAAGTTCTGGAGCAAATAATGTTGTTAACTGATATCATTATGGCAGTGGTTTGTTTTGATTACAGACCATCTCCATGAAGAACCTTGAAAAATTTGAAAGGAACTTCTAAGGAACATTTTATATCTTCTTATATGAGGAAAGAGGATTGTGAGTCATTGAAGTGGTAGCATAAATGATAAGACAATACATTTGGTAGTATGTGTTTGTGCACAAATGCTTGTGGTTCTGTGAGGATTATTGGGATGTGCACAGCTAGCAACCACTGGGATTGTTCAGATCCATATTTTGGCTAATGTTTGTGATGCCAAATTTTGCCCAAAAGGTGTATATGGAACTGCTCAGAGACAAAGTTTTCGTCTATCAGCAGCAAGGTATTTCTTCAAGCAACGTTGGGGAACCCCCAGCTTGTGCTGGACAAAGAGTTCCAAAGCAATCTGTGAAGAGTGTGACTATTCATACAATTTTTGTAAGAGATTACATCATTTTTACATGCATTATTGCAACACTTAATTGTAATATTCATAGCAGAGAGAATCTGGGCGGAGTCTTCTTTTGGGGTGTTGACTTGGTGGTCGTTCCTGTGTTCTTCATCCTTTGGGGGTCTTATTTTCAGGAGTCTTCCTCCCTGAACTTCTCAACTTTCCTTAATTATGCTGAGTCTAACATATATTTGGCACTCTCCCTTCCGCCTTATTTCCTGTGTCCTTCCTTTGTGTCTATTTATGTATGGATGTTGGCATTCTGCTGTCTTTTATGTCCCTGTTTTCTTACTTTATGTTCTTTGGGCTACCGGGTTAGTATTCTTTGGCTAAACATTATCTTCCGTTAGTCCTTGAGTTTGGGTTCTTTCAGTTCTTTTCTCAGAGCATGCATTCTGAGTTAACACCATTTAGGCCTACATCTGCTCTACTGTTACTTGTCTTTCTGTGCTCCTGAATGGTGTATGGTAAATCAGATCTCTGGGATGAAGATGTGCAAATCGCAAATTGTGCATAAAGGAAAAAACTGCACTGGAGAGCAAGCTTTGATCCTGCCAAATCTCAGGACCTTCTCTAATGTATTAAAATAGTCAACTGTTCCTTCATGTAGTTTATAATATAATCACAGAATTACTTAGAAAATTATTTAGAATATTAGGAAAGACCTTTAAGCTCATCAAGTCCAACCCTTAACCTAAGACCACCAAGTCCACCACTAAACTATCTCCCTAATGCCATATTTACATGTCTTTTAAATACCACCAGAAGTAGAGACTCAACCACTGCCCTACAAAATTGCAGGGTATGTGATTCAGCATTAAACAGCAAATGAAGATGAGTTTTTAACAGGGGTATGTATGTTAATTTTCTAGAATTAATCTTTTTCAACAAACCTTCCAATCATAAAAAACTTTTCTCCATAATTTCCTCATTTCTCCTCCACATAAGTGAACACCAAGAAAAAACTACATGGGTTTAGAAAATGACCTAATAAATTTGTAATTTTAATTAAATCACAGCTTGCAAAAACATGCTTTATGAAGACAATATTTCAAATTTAGAAAAATTGTTACGTGTATCTGGAAATAAAGTCATTGCTAAAAGAGAACTACATATGTGGAATGTTTAAGTCCTTGCTTCTTAGTCTGTGACTTTAAACAGTACATACTTGTCAGAACTTCTTTGGATTTTAGTAACTGCTTGGAGAGAATTGCTAATAGATCATAACACCTTATATCCTTATTTGTAATATATTATCCCTTTGCATTAGACTGACTCAAAGGCTAAGCCATTTACTTGTAAATCATTTCTATTACTGTGAAAAAGCTCTAGATCATCAAAACATAGTAAAATCACGGAGGGCTTACAGTTACAGCTCTGTAGGAGAAAAAAAATCGATACATAAACTTCTTGAATCATATTACCAGCAATTTATCTATGGCCTTTATCTACCTGAATATATATTATCAGTACTTTCATCTCAATGAAGTTGATATAAAATCTCCAGTTCTCTTCAACATTTTCTGGATATTTACATCATTGTTACTGGGACCTCCCCACTGCCAAGCCCTTCACCTGGATAGTGGTCCAGCACAACCTAGGGTGAATCCTGCACCCCAAAGGGTAAGAGTTTTGCTGAACTTATTCCTCAAAACAAGAATATGGGTTTACGGTGGTTCTCTTGTCACCAAATGAAAACAGCTTGAGAGAACAGAGAAATAATAGCCATAGTCTGGGTATCTCATTCAAATCGACATACAAAGCCATACCCAAAAATAAAATCTTCAAAGTCATGTGAAGGACTTAGTTTTAAATACTTTTAGGGCTGGAATAAGGCTTTAAATTCCACCATATCCCATGTAGTCTGGCTTTTTGGCAGCAATTTTCTTTTTTTTTTTTTCCCTTGAAAGACAGTAATGTCTATTTGGGGCTTCTATTGAAGTTCAAGAGGCAGATCATAACACCATAACTCCATAATAAGAATCACATTGCAACAAAAGGCCATCCTACGGAACATCTCCTGAATGACAAACTCAATCTTATTACTCATTAATAGCTAAAAATTCCCAGGTTACAGTTACAACCAAGTGGTAGTTTGATCCATTCACTAATAGCAGAGTGAGTGTGCTGAACTAATGGTGGATTCTGACTGATATTTAACTGAAAAACTAGCGAGGAAGTTTACTTAGGGTTTCATTATCCTGTTCACTGGAACATTGAGCCTCATGTCTAAAGCAGTATTTAACCTCTAGGGTTGGCACAGTAGGCTTCAGGTGTGCTCATTGATCTTAAGTACCATGTGTCCTTTTCCTATTATGTGCTGAAATGCATAACAATACACTGTTTAAATACACTATCTCATCCAGTAATGTTCAGTCATCTTAGCTGAAGTGTATCTTCCCTTAGAAGTCTTCTGTTGCGACAAAGAGTTGCCTTTGTCTGAACAGTGATGCTCAGATTGTGCAGAAAAAAGAACTCAGCTCATTAAAATATATTTTGTTAGTTTTATGTAAATGTTGTATTTTCAGGACCTCAAAGTATATGGAATTATTCAGAGCTGTCAGTAAGGGGAATGACTAGATTATTTAACTGGTCCTTGTCTGATTCTTAAAACTTCATGAATACACCTGAAAATATAAATTAAGAAATATGCAAAAATATGTTTTTCACACTTGTTTTTGTAAATTGGATACTTTTCAGTTAAGGGAATAAAAAAATCATAATTATGGTAACTGAAGAACAAATGTTTTAACCAAGAGTGAAGTTGAAAAAAAGACTAAATTTGTCCTTTACTCTTTCGCCTGCTTTTCTCTGCTTCAGACCTTTATTCTATAGTCACTCTAATTTACTGATAATATTTTAAAATACAGCAAAGCTTTTCCATGTGAAAATCTGTGTAAAAAAATATTCTTTTTTTTTTTTTAATTCTGAGATACAAGCTTGGAAAATAATGTAATTATTTTTCATTTTTTAAATGTAAGAATAATTTTCTCACCCTTAAGGGGATTGCTGACAAGTAGAACAGATACCAAGTAATTCATTATGTTAGTAATCTGTCATTATCTGCCTGATGTAGTCATCTACCTTTCAGATTTTTTTGAGCATATTTATTATGTAATTTGAATAAAGCTGGCAGCTATATAGACTTGTCATTAAAGTCATCCTTTTTTTGTCTAGGTTGTAGGCTCTCCACACAATTTGTACATTGTACACATTTGTACATCAGCTACTGGAGAGGCATACTATTTGGTATAAGGAGACTGAAAGAATCTGTCATTCATTTTAAGGAAAATAATAAGGAAGATATGATTTCTTTATTTTTCTTGGATGCTTTTATGTTGGGGGTTTTTGCTTCAGTTGCACATGTCTCTAAATGGATGACAAGTCAGGACTGATTATCTTTGATGTTCTTTGTCCTTCATAGGGAAAAATCTTCCTAATAATTTTGTAAGATTCATTATTACTTCTGGTTATTGTAAAACAGGCTCCATGAATCTGTTTTTCTATTCTCTTGACATTACTTTCAGTAAAGATACAATACATTCCATATTCGAAACTGGATGCATGTCCCTTACATTTATCTTATTCAACTACTTTTGAACATATCATATATTATGCCTTAGCTCCTGTGTTATTTGTACATGGAAGATAGAGTCACCATGGACAGCAGTGTCCTTTTTCTGACAACATCACAGAGAATGCAGTCAGGATGTGCACTATAAAATTTACTTTTCGCTGTCATATCCCCAGCAGTATGATCTCTGTTTGCTTTATGCTTTATTACACATTCTTCAAAAAGAAAGCCAAAACACACTGTGAGGGGCACTTTAATTTCTATATAAATAGCAATTATCACTGCAAATACGACCAATGTTTTAGTGTCCAAAGGCTGCATAAGGAACAAAGTAGAAAGAAAGTATTAAATTGGCAGATTTCTCACTATTTTTCCATGCTAAGTATTGTCTTTATTCTTTTCATATAGAATTCTTTCAATGCTTAACTGTTCTGCTTTTAATTTTATTGATATTTATATGTGTGACTAAATTCTTCTCTTAAGTCGTCTAAAATCAAATGTTCCATTCCAATTGCGAGTGTCATTAAATCAAACAATCCCCTTCATTTTTATTACCTGAAAGGTGTGAGAGAGATCTTGACATTTTGCTTGTTGATATGCCGATTAATGATACATTTCTATATAAAAACATAGTAAAAACTTAAAGTAAAATTCCTGGGAGTTACATAATAACTGCAGCACCAGCTTCAAAGTTTTTGAACTAAATCAGAGATAACTTTAACTATTAAGCCTCACCACCTAGATTTTTGAGCAGTAATTATTATCATTATTCTTTCTCTGCTGTCAAAAGAGACAGAAAAAAGAACAGAGGATCTCTCTCCTGTTTCACTAAAACAGAATTTGACAGGCTCAGAACCCTGTCTGGTTAAGATCTTTTATGTGCTGCTACTTTCTGTGGCAAGAACTGTTCTTACTCATTTTTCTTTCCTTTTGCATGTCATCTGCATCTTAGAAAAGCTTTCTAGCATTTGTTGTCTATATCATTATTACATTTCATAGGCTACTGCAGAACCGTATTTTCTTCTAACTGTGATTTAATATGCTGTCAGCTTTTTTTTCCCCCATCATAAATATATTTTTCCTTCTTCAATGCAACAAACTATTCACTTAGCATGAAAAATAATCTGGACTACTTGAAGGTGTCTGTGCTGGTTACAAGGGGGGTTGGAGGGTTGGACTAGATGACCTTTTACAGGCCCCTTCCAACACTAACCATTCTAAGCCTTCACAGAAGAGCAAGTTGGAGATGCAGTAGATACCTGGGATGTTACCTTGCAAGGTAGTGACTTGCAATATGCAGGTTGCTCAGCATTCCCATGTCCCGCTTGAGCAATGCTCCTATCACATCAAGATATAAAGCCTTATTAAAGGTGTGAACTTCTTGCTAGGACAGCAAACCTACCAAGCTTACCTTGAGCTTCCAGTTGTACCAGTTTCAGATTGGCTTAATATGTGAATTACATATTAATATAATTATTTACAGCTTAATGTAATTAATTACAGCTTAATGCTGTAATTCACTTGAGCTAAATGGCTAATTTGCAAGGCTTAGAATGTGCCACAGCAGCATGATTATGAAGGCTTAAGCTGTTCTTTCATACAAAAAATGCAAACAGGTACAAACAAGTATTAAATATAGTTTACCATTATGTTCTGTAAATACTTCTGAAAACAGTAATTCAAGAACTGTGTGAGTACGGGTGGCTTCCTATAAAATTTGCAGACTGCTGAGTGATACTTGGTTTTTATATCAATAAAAAACCTTCATCTTTTCAAGAATCTGTAAATACTCTGCTATGCATATGTACAGAATTGAAAACAAACAAACAAAATTATCAGCACCTCACTAGACAATAGGTAAGGAATTTCATATGCAGACTGAAGTGCAGCTTTAGGAATTATGATGTGTTCCTGATGAATACTGAAATTCTGAGAGAGCTTGTCAAATATTCTTTCCTATAGTTCTCAGATTCACTGACGGAGTTTCAATTGCTTGTCTTGTGGCAGAGCCCATGTGTCTAAGATAAAGTGTACCCGAAAGGTGAGATCATTCCCTAGCCTTCATTTAAGGGTACCCATTCACATCTGAAACATAATAGTGTTGCCCTGTCTAGATTATTTCATAATAGGTTTTGGTATTCACTGGTTTTGCACTACAGCAATTGGTGCATCAGCTCTTCTGAACAATTCACTCCAATTAAATTCAGATGTTTGTTTTCTTCCTACCTCAATTCTGTAGCTGGGGAGCGCAGCTCTGACAGCCTTCCTTGCTCTGAAGTCAGAGCATTGTTTCTTAAATCATAAGAACAAAGCTTTCAGAGAAGCAGACACAAGACAGCCATGGCAGGGATTCTCTACCTGAAGTGTTGTACTTGAGCTGTTTCTGAAGTTCAGGTATCTCAGCAGAGATCTGGCAGCTGCAGTTGCTGTGGGTACCTTGCAGCACTGCTGGTAAGGGAGTACCTGTCAGCATGTGCATTGCCTTTGCCTCCACTGGACCAAAACCAATTCTCTAGCCTAAGTGAAGGACTAATGTGATATCTACTGTCTGATGTTGAGTAGGTGTGTTTTGGGGTCATTTTCCTGGGCTCTTTCTGAAGTAAACCAGACCAGTTTACCATAAAAATCCTGATTATGTTATCAGTACTTATGGATAATTACCAAGAATGCACAATGACAATTTTTAATCTTAGAGTCTGTCAAGTAGTCAAGAGAACCGAGTTTTTGGGATTGTCTCATGCCATTGCCAGATATGTGGACCAGAGGCAAAACGTCAGTACTCTTTTGTCAGGAGTTTCTGAGGTGAGTGAAGGAAGAGAACCATGGAGAATTAGATACAGCTGACAACCAGGAGCATAAATTTCTTTCATCAACCTTCTGCAACTGCATATATGATGACCTTTCAAGTTTATGAAACATACCTGCAAAAGGTATTTGGCAAAACCACATAAGAATCCTGAAGTGATATACCTGAAATATAAAGAAGCAATCTTTGTTACACTTCATTACAATGCTTGGTTTTTAGCTCTCTGTCTAATAGTACATAACAGGAACAGACTTCAGCTTGGGAGAAGTTTGGAAAAAATGCAAAGGTAATTATGTGTCTAATTTCTTCACATAATACTGCAACTATCAGACAGTTGCACATGAAGTAACTGCAACTGAATGCTTATGTGTCCCATAATCAGATAGCCCCTATCTTCATGCAATCAGTAAATCAACATGCAAATTAAATCCAGAGTTATAATCTGTGTTTGTTATGTGTTGGTCTCACATGTCTTCCTGAAAGCTTGTCTTGTCTGCTAAAGATAACCAAGAGTTTCAACCAGAATGGAAGCATGTCAGCCATAAATACTTCAGTTCTGATATTTGGTAGGACTGTGCTCATACTAGTATCACATCAACATTGTTAACACTCATTTTTAGCTTTATTTGCATTATACTACTTACATTTGCATGAATCATCTATACTCTTTGGAAGCTTCTGGGTTACATAATAAAAAGCCTAAGGCTGGATGTAGCTGTTTCAAAATTCTGCCTTTCAAAGAAATCCATCATTAATTCACTGTTCTTTCGAAAAAAGAGAATGAAGGGGGAGTTTTTGGAACTGAGATGATTTTCCTGCTACACAAATACAGTTAGTTCAGAATAAACTGAGCTTGTAGGTTCCTACTGAGCTTGTCAGATCAAGCTGCATGTGCATAACTTCCTTGAGGGCAGTCTTGAACATCACTAAGTCTCAGATCACAAAATGCCATTCATTTTTATTACAAAATGGATATAGGAGAACTTGTAATTTTCTATTCCTTCAAGGCTACACAAATTCTGTCTCAGTTAGAGAGCAGTTGGCAAAACTGTGTGGACTCTGAAGATTCTAAAGATTCCCTAAGCATCTCCATATACTGTGGGAAAAACCCTCCCTTTAAGTCCTGAAGCATTTAAGTATGTGATGTGGGTTTTACCCATCTTGTAAAGAAATATGTGGCCCAAACAACAGGCGTTATTATTTTTTGTGAGAAGAAAGGATTTATGCTGATAAAGAAAGAGGTTCTATTTTGTTCAGCCTACATAATAGTGTTTGATCTTGAACTAATACACCTTACCCTATTTTAAGCAATAAAAGATTTCAATGCTGTTTCTGTGTTTGCAAAGAGAAACCTTTGGCCTAAAAGGCCTCCATCTTAATGCTGTGCATTAAATTATGCACATGCACATAATGTGCATGAAATAAAATCTTATTTCCAAGCCCTTGCAGCTATAAGGCTTGATACTGATGGGAAAAATGAAATTGTCTGATGGTCTTTGTGAGGTAGTTGCAAGTCCAAGGAAGATTTCTTGGTCTGAAATTTTTAATTGGAACTACAGATGGAAAAGGAGTTTGAAACTTTTAAACTGTGCTGTCTCTGATTAGCCCCTTTGCCTGGCACAGCTGGAAGATTTCAACAGTTCAGATGAGTTTCAACTCTCTAAACAACTTCTAAATGTTTATTAGTTATTTTATATTCTTAGAGGTAGAAAGCTTAGAGGTTTTTTAACTGGGAATAGTTAGATGTACACTAATATAATTGTTTGCGATGGTGCTACAGGATCACAGAATAGCTGAGGATGGTAGAGATATCTGGAGGTCAGCAAGTCCAGTTCCCCTGCTCAGGACAGGGTCTACAAGTGCATTTTGTTTCGTTCATTCTGTTATGATCTTTTTTGAGGAAGAAGAAAGAGTAAAGATTTTAAATAGTAGTACTTTTAATGAAGTTTATAATGAAACTAGACCCTTGTGAAAAGGATATGTAAATGAAAGGAGAATGAATCTCTTGCATTTCATGGTACTTGCTTATGTTCACAAGATTACTTTAGGTGTCTTTATTTTGGATTCATGCTATAATGAATAGTGTCAATTCTGTACTGCTGGTGTGAATAACAGTATCAGTATTTATTGTAGTAAATAGCTTTAGCTCATAGCCTCTGCTTTGTAATTGCTGAATATACAGCCCAGCAGTTCAAGTGCCTGTATGAAGTTACCTTGAAACCAAGCTGAGGTTGTTAAGGCTCATATTTAAAGTAAACAAAAGTGAACCTGGACATCTGATATGACCTGTTGTTTTCCTTGTACGTCCTGGCATAAAAAAAATGCACTTAGGCACATGATACCCTTTCTGTTCTCTGTTCCTGAGGCTTCTCAGGTCACTGATACTGCTGTCAGTAACAATGTGATGAAATATTGGTAGGATGAGAATTTTGTATGTCCATTGTTGTCCTCTTCCCATCACAAATGCGAAGACATCTTATGGATCAATTCCACCTCTTCTCTATATAGGTTCTCTTTGCTTCTACATGGTATTGCTGGGGGAAAAAACCCTAGCAACTGCCAATATAAAAAATCATTCACTATATTTATAGGTACCTTAGTAGATCTTAGCAGTAAGAAACAAACACAGTTTAATCATCCCAGTCTCTGGGTCTGCCAAAACCCTTGTAAAGATCTGACACACTATTTTAAATATTTTCCTATGCAAGATTCTGAATTGAAGTTTATATAAGTACAAAACATTATAAATTTTTAAATAGTTGATGAGGTTTGAAATTTTTATTTTTATTAGAAAGGTGAGTAGTATTTCAAACAATTATTAGAGAGTGTGAAACGCACACTACAGCAGCTTTGTTTTTTAAAGTAATTCAAATACCACAAGAGCATCCATAAGCTTATTTTCTCAATAATTTGACTTCAAAATCCTGTTCCTCTGCATAGGACTGTATCAGGACATCTGAGGGTGGAGTTTGGTTTCAGCACTTTTTTTTCCTTTTCCTAGCTTTTCAATGCCTTGGTTTATCTGCTCAGTTGATTCAAAAAATAGTTTTTCTTTACAGCTCTGGCTCCAACTTTCTGTCACTTACAGAGTCTTCTTTTAATATCTACAGGTTGCGGCCCTCTGAATTTTTGGGCAATCTCTCAACATTTACTTGTTTATGCATGATCCTTTGCAGTATTTCAGTATGTTCACCCAGTGGGGTGTGTATAGGTATATAAACAAGCCTCCATCTGTGAGGGTATATTTGTAAGTAATATCTATCTGTATACCTGAACTATATCTGTAGTGCAGAAATAGCAGAGAACTAGGTATCATAAAATCATAGAATCGTATAAGATTAACAGTAAACCCAGCACTACCAAGTCCACCGCTAAACCATGTCCCTCAGGGCCACATCTACAATGTCTTCTAAATAACTCCAGGGATGGCGACTCAAACACTTGCCTAGGCAGCCTGTTCCAGTGCTTGACAACCCTTTTTGTGAAGAAATGTTCCCTAATAACCCTCACCTGAGGCAACATGAGGCCATTTCCTCTTGTCCTATCACTTCCTACCTATGGGAGCCCCTGATGGTCTAGTGGTTAAGGACGCGGCTCTGTAACAGCCGAGGCCCGGGTTCGATTCCCGGTTGGGGACACTCCCCGGGCAGATGGAGCTCGTTAACCCTGTAAGGCAATCCATCTACGTCCTGAGGGCCTCACTGCCACCGTCCAAACTCGCTGGACGGTGATGAACCCGGCAGATGAACCTCAGGATTAAAGGGTGGGCTCAGTTCTGCGCACACTGTGTCTCACCTAAAAAATCCAATGCG
>JAWWMA010000100.1:55732589-55750096 GCA_035041425.1 Mionectes olivaceus | reverse complement strand
TTAATCTAATTTTCCCCTCTCTGCAGTTTGTGCCTATTACTCCTTGTCACATCACTAGAGTTCCTGATGAAGAGTCCCTCTCCAACTTCCCTGCAGGCCCCCTTCAGATGCTGGGAGTTTGCTATGCATAGCAACCTTCTTTTCTCCAGGCTGAACAGCGCCCCAGCTTTCTCAACCTGTCTTTGCAGGGGAGTTCTTAAGTCCTATTATCAACTTTGTGGCCTCCTCTGGACTTGCTGCAAGAGTTTCATGTCTTTCTTATGTTGGGGCACCAGAATTGTATGCACCACTGCAGGTGGCATCTCGAGGGAGCAGAGCAGAGGGGCAGAGTCACCCTTTGACCTGCTGGCCACAGTCCTTTGATGCAGCCCAGGATTTCGTTTGCTTTCTGGGCTGTGAGCACAGACTACTGCTGAGTTTTTTATCAACCATTACCCATAAGTTTTTCTCTTCAGGGCTGCTGTCAGTCTCCTCTCCTACCAGCCTGCAGGTGCATCTGGGATTGCAGAGAATTCTGTATCCTGTTTGTAAAATGACTATGAGTAACTTATTAGTTTCCTTGTTGAGTTTTCTTTATTTGTCTTTCTTTGAGAAAATAAGAAGCATAATTTAGAAAGATGGATAGTGAAGACTTACTGCCCCCAGGTGTCTGTGTGTGCATTCATTTGATTAGGAAGCAGCAATATCACTTAATTAAACACCTTTCTTTTTCCAGCCAAGAAAACAAATGTTACACTTCCATAAGAGGTGTCCAAAGACTTTCAGTTTGGGTTAGGATGTAGAGTATCACTGCAAGCATTAGAAATAATCAAGATCATGTCTCAAGCACTGACAAAGTACCTAAGCTGAATTTTCGCAAGAAATATTTTGTTTCAAAACAACCCTTGAACCCTATTAACCTGTCACAATTTGTATCAATAAAGAGCGTTGTTCTATAAACTGTTAGAGTGAGTGAGTGTGGCAGCATCTGCCAGTGGCAGATAACACACCAGGCAGACCTACTGAGGGGCCTCCATGCAGATGGCATTTTTCATGGTAAGATTATAAGTGCCTTTGTAAGGACATTTAACAAACAGTAATCTTCCTCCAAGAATTCTTACCTCATCATCTTATATTTCCCAGTAAAAGAGTACATAATAGGAAAGGCCTATTAAAATATATAGTTCTGCAGAACTACCACACATGTCCATAGTACATTCAATCTGCTTCTCAGAAAATGATACAAAAAGTATGACTCAGTTTCTATAATTCATTAGCTTTTAAATAGATCTTTGATTTGAAGCAGTTTGCTTCTGATTTTGAGCTTGAGTCACACAGTAGTTCTAAAAGAGAGACAGAAAGAATATGAATGCCCAAACAATTCTTTTGTCCTAGTTGCAGAACTATATGGAGAGATAAACTGAAGGTTTGCCATTTTTTTGTTGTTTTTGCACAGAGTTTTAAAATATTATCTCCCTCATAAAATGTATTATTCTAGCCTACATACTACAATGAATTAAAACAAAATTTGAACAAAAAAAGATGAAAAAGAAGATTACAAGTTTACAATTCTCCTTATATACCTTTTCTTCTAACTTTCAGTGAGTGTAAAACTATGTGGTCACCTAATGACTCAGTAGGCATATATAAATAAAGACCTTCTAGTGAGGCAAGATCTCCCTTCTGTTGAGATAAACTTGGTAAGACACAATGTGTACCTTAGCACATTCTTCAGCTTATTATTTCAACCTGATTTATGGTTTTGCCTACCATTCTTATGAATGAGCAAGAAAATTGTGATGCATTAGGCCTGACATTTATTGCTTGATAAGATTATCAGTACTTCATGCCTGCCTTTTTTGAGTATATTTTAGTTGAGGAAAGCAAGCGAAAAACAGTCAAAATCAATCACTATTTAAACTCATAGGAGTCCTTCAAAATTATTTGAGGGCCCAAAGAGCCCATAACCCCATAACCCAATCAAAAGATATTTCTTTCTCAAAAGATGTATCTCTTTGAAAGAACCAGACAGACAAATAACCAGAGAAGATACAAGTATAGCTTTCTGTCTTAGCAGCTTCTTTTTTCTTTGACAAAGCAATAAATCCTAAAAAATACGAAGAAAAGCAAAGGAGAAAGAGAATGAAGACTGGGTAGCAATTCCCTAGGGTATACCCACAGCATTCATAACTAGAGGTCTGTTTGTTTCAGATACAGTATCTGGATATATTTTTTTTTGACAGATATTTGTTACAGATCCTGCATAAACTTTTAATATCTGCAGTATCTTGAATCAAGAAGTTTGAAAGCTCAACTGCAATTGTCTGCAGTGACTCTAATTTTGATACTGGAAGAGACTATGAATAGTTTTTCTGGATTCGCCTTCTTTGTGCCACTCATAATTTAAGTTTCACATATGGATCTCCAGCAAATCCTACTACCAGTCACTTCCGGATTAAGGAACTATAGTGTAAATACTTTCTACTGTTAGAAATCCAGAATGGGTATACCAGGAACAACTAAATAGCCTAAAATTCTCCAGCCAATGGAGTGTATATGGTGGATTTGTGAATTTGTGAGAGAGTGAATGTGTTTATTTTCCAGTGTACATCCTAGGAAACGTTAAGCTATTATGGAGTGTGCACAGAGGGCAATGAAGATGGTGAAGGGCCTTGAGGGGAAGCTGTATGAGGAGCAGCTGAGGGCACTTGGTCTGTTCAGCCTGGAGGAGAGGAGACTGATGGGAGACCTCACTGCAGTCACAACTTCCTCAAGAGGAGAAGAGGAGGGGCAGGCACTGATCTCTTCTCTGTGATGACCAAGGGCAGGACACAAGGGAATGGCCTGAAGTTGTATCAGGGGAGGTTTAGTTTGGATATGAGGAAAAGTTTCTTCACCTAGAGGGTGGCTGGGCACTGCAACAGGCAAGTGGTCACAGCACTAAGCCTGACAGAGTTCAAGAAACATTTGGATGGTGTTCTCAGGCACATGGTATGACCCCTGGGAGTGGTCCTATTGAGGGCTAAGAGTTGGACTTGATGATCCTTGTGAGTCCCTTCCAACTCAGCACATTATGTGATTCTGTGACTGATTTGGGGAAAGACTGAAAACAAACTGAAGGAGGCAGTCTTTTGTATAATGTCCAGTCAAACTATAGGACTTTACCGCCATGAGCTGCTATAGGGTAGATAAAGTTTGCATGGATTCAAGAAGTTTATGACCAAACCAATGGGAAGAAAATCCCCTGCAACCTATTAGTACACAGACATTGCACTCAGTCAGTAAGTCCTAGACCTGAATGTTTTTGAAGGTTACAAGACCTTTTGGAAAAACTACTGCACGCTCATTCTGTTCTAATTTTCTTCCTTACTGTCCACTACAGCCAGGTATTAGAGCATGTCTAATGGGTTAGATGGACCCCTGATCGATGCAGCCCTTGAGATCAGCACTGTTGTGATTTTAGTTTGTCATTTTAGTTTCTCTGTCTTTACTTTCTGTAAGCTATTTCCAAAATGTAGAAAACACAAAAACTGAGATTAGCATCATAGTCTTCTATCAGGGACATTTTGGATGATGATTGCCTTCTAAAGGTTGCAGAATTTTTTTGGACTGTTGACCCGTAAAGTGGGCATACTCCTCTAGCTGATGCAGGAGCTGCCAGCACAATTAATTTGAGGTCTCTTAACTGAAAAATCCCTTTAGCAACATGTGCTCCTCTCTCTGCCAGGTCACTTGCATGTGAAGCATAAATGCTAACAGTGATGTCTTTGAAACAAAACTGCCCTTTGGAATTACTGCAGCAACCACTGCAATTTTTTATCATGAGAATTTTCTACTCTAAAACATCTCATCTGGCAAATACAGCTCAAATACAGCTTGCCATTAGACATTATTTTCTCCAATGTTTTAAAATTAATGGGGTGCATTTTAATTTCTCTCTAAGGTTAGCAAGAACTAGAATATGTACAAATCCAAATACAGATGCTGGTTTTCCAATATACAGAAAAATACCTTTTCTTCCTATGCAACTAATTGTATTATTTATTTGGTTTTGCTAGATATTTATGTAAATATGAATACTTTTTCAGCTTTATCCACCTACAAAATTATTTGCTTAATATTTTCAAATCCAGCTATATTGTTCAGGTAGAAAATTACATTTGTAAAATGCTGTGAAACCATCAAGTAGAATTTTATGTTATTATGTCTTCTTAAAACTGCAGTGCCTATGGTGATTCCTTCACCAGGTATTAAATATAACTCTGGAGGATAACACTGGTAAGCACTGTTTCACTATCCATTTTAAATTAGATATCTGATCCTGTTACTATTGGCACTCTGAATTTAGCAGATCCAGGCCAGAGCAGGAGAGAATGATACCATTCAAATAGGTACCTGTTATCTGATATCTAAAAACTTGAAAATAAAACAAACATCATTATTTTAGAAACAAAGGTGGATTTGAAATAGTACATATTTACATACAGACTATTAAAATCTTTGACTTACCTGGTGTAGATATTTATGCTTGAACAATTTAAAAGACTGATTTTCACACATGTCTATTGAGCTATTCTGCTAGAAGCTACTGCCTCTCAGAAGTCTGTAATTTCAAAAGTCTTCTTTCAAAAATGCATTCCTTTTTCTTTTCATTCTGTTAATCTCACTAATGAGAAGAGGAAGTGGTGGGTGACTATCACAACCGAGGACTGGTTTGGGTGCAACTGAGCTGACCTCTTGGCCAGCTCCTGTTAAGAGTGTGCCAAACCCTCTGTGTGGGCTGCAGCCTCATTCCCCTGTTTTTTATCAACTGTTGCCCTAATGCAGTAGTCTCCAAACACAGTTTTGATCATACACTCCATCAGTAAAAAAGGTTTTGAGTGTACACCCCTGTATATGTATATTTATTTTTTAGTAAGTTATATATATTTACTGTTGTACTACTATTTACACTTTAAAGCATGAACAAAAATAGATATTAAAAAGGGTGAGATTAAGATAAATTTTCAGATAATTTTTTGAAATCTCTTTTATTACCATTACAGAAAGTATTTTTCTCCCAAAGCTGGAAATCAGGACTTTCCTGAGCATGGTCTGCACTTTGGAGACCAGTGCCCTTGTGAGTCAGTTCAGAGACAGACACTTTAAAAAGCTAACCTTGCAAAAGAAATGAATTGATTATTTTTTTGCTGTATGACCTCTCCGAACAGGTTTTCTAAGAGCTCACAGAAGGTCCAGTGGGTCAGGAAGTGTCACATCAGAAACAGGGAGGTGTGACAATTCCATTTGTAGCAGCTAGGTCATCAGAGCCGAGCATCAGCCTGCACCCTGCCTAACTGTAGGAATTTTCTCAGCCAAGAGTCTCAGGGTCCCTTCCATGTTTTTCTCATTTTCAAACTAGCTGAGTTCACCCTTCCCAAACCAAATTTATCTCCCCAAGTATGGCACCCTGTGTTATGATACTAAGTCCTTAAACCTTGTCAGAAGCAGATTTTCAGGCACTCTGAAAACTGGGATTTACACTGACAATAACACAGTATAGCTTTATGTTCTGAGTTCCCTAAGAAATAAAGATGTTTATTATAGACAAGCTTTAAAGGCATAAAATTACCTATCAAGGTAAAGGTTAAGAACATCATTACTCATTGTAGGACTAGAGTATATGCAGGCTCGTTTGAGTTGTTTCTATCATCTTTATTTTCATCTTCCTGCAGAGAAACAGACAGCTCTGTATTAATCATCATTCAAGCCATAGCTCCTCTTTTCCTTCTCCCTATACTTTTATGAGCCTTGTACCCAGCCCCAGCCACAGTGGTCAGTCAGGGACAGAGATATTGTAAGCAAACAAGCAGGACGTGGCTTCTCCTGACAGTTGCACTTCTGTTGTGTCTCAGGGTATCTTCCCCGGACAGCAGCACTTGCAGGTGTCAGTGCTGCCTTTACAAAGGTGCAATCAGCTCAGACCTACAGCAGGGCTTACTACCCATGGCATTGGATGTTGCAATGTCTCCTTTTTTTGTTACGTGTCTCAAAGAAATTCACAGTAAAATGCATCATGGCGAGTTAGGAACTACCTACACCTCCGTGGGGCACATTAAGATTTCTACTGGGAAATACCAAAGACAGTGGCACCTGGAAACTTGCTGCTGCCGCATTCAAAATATACAACTACAAGAATTTGTCAGTAAGATGAACTCAGGCGTCCATATAAACTAAACTGATTTATTTAATTTAGGTAGAACCAAATTAAAGAAGGAAAAAAGAACCTCTGCCTTTGGGAACTAACACTATCCACAGCCTAATTCTGCTTCCTGATCTATTATAAGACATATCTGCTCTTACTGCCCTATCTACACTGAAATAAAGTAAGGTTTCCCAAGTAGATAAAACTCCATTTTTCACAGACTGGAAAAGATAATGGTGAAATGGAAGTACAAGGAGCTTGAACACAGACAAACAACTTGATCTGGGTGCTTAGAAATACTCTATCTGAACCCGTTTCAATGAAATTAATCTGTCAGCTGATCTTGCTTCTTTGATTCCGCAGTCAGAAAATAATGTTTTGTTCTGATATTTCAACTTCCTGTCACAGCTCATCCTTTTCAAGTTCATTTGGATTGAGAAAGCTATCAATCCTGTGGAGTAATCCATGTACATTACTCCTTGCAGTTGCCAGTACTACCTGAAGTGACTCTCATGCATATTAATACCGTAATTTTATTAAACCTTTTGAACAGATAATATGATACCTATTGGAACACTAAGGAAGAGAATAAAAGACATCAGGACTTAAAAGTTAGAGTGGTGTGAATGACAGAATGATGGTGACCAAGTCCTTTAATCACTGTTCAATTTCTGTTTCTTGATGGACAAACAACAGTGTAAAAAAAAAAAAGAGCCCTCACGCCTGTGAGTAACTTCAGCTTCTCTTCAATAAATTATTACCAATTTGATATTTCCCTCTTTAATTGCTGATGCATGATATTAAATATTAATTTCTGTTCCTGCATATTAGGCTGGACAGCTGGGAGTCCCTTGCAAACATACTGCTGTAAGATTCAATGCCGCTGTAACATTGGGTCATTTTGAAAAGTGGTCTCTGGGGATGTGTAGGAGTCTTTCTGAACTGCTGGTAAATTGGAGAAGACAGTAGAAATTAGAGTGATTTCACTGGTTAGGTTAGCGGAGAGAGGTGGCTTGCAAGGCTGCACACTAATGTCTATGCTGCCTTCAGGTCTGTCAACTAAAATTAATGACTCACTGCAAACCAGAAAGGACTGTTTTCTGTGAGTTGCTGGGGGATGAAACAGCTTTGCAACGTCACAGTCTGTGCACACTGTGTTCCTCATTAACCTCCCCCTGGCCTAATCATCAGTGAAAAACAAAATCCCCATGTAGACATATGATAAAAGGCAGTAATATCTGATTATATTTGGGAGACCAACAGAAGCTAAGAGAGCTTACCGTATGAACAATGTATTTAGATAAATAAGACTTGGCAGAGCAAACCTGGGCTTTAGGGGAATTAATGGAAGCAGAATATGAACATACTGCATATCTAAGAAGAAAGTATGGTCCTACAATATTTAATTTATAATACTGATTTCTTTTTTAAAACATAAATATATCATATGCATTTTAACTTACTTTCTTAATTTTCCACTGTTCATCAGTGTTAGCTACAAAGACTTTAGATTCTTTGCCAGAAGAGAGTATAATTTGACCTTTAGCCATGACTCTCATCCTAGACCAAGTCAAAAGGTGTATTTGAAAAAAAGCACTTGTGTCTTAGTTTTTCTGAAATTTAGGCTTAGTTCTTCAGATAGGAAAGAAATCATGTTTCTCTCAAGGAACTGAGAAGAAAGCACATAAAGCAAACTTTAAAAAAATCCATAAATGCTTTAAAACTAGAGACACTGTACACTAAGGAAAAGCTCAAATAAAGCTAAAATGATCAAGATTTATTTCAAATAATAACACATGCTTAGTCAAGACAGTAGAAAATCTATATTGTTCAGATGATATAGATCAACGTAATGATTATTTCAAATACCACATTCTTAGACAACGAAACAGAAAATTCATATAGTTCACATGATATACATTGGTATAATGATGCTACACTAGTTGTCAGCAAATAAAGCCAGGCACTGCACACAGAGTAACTTAGCCCATTTTCCAGTGAACTCACAGACAGCTGCAAAGCGGCCATGGTTTGGCAGCCCCTTGGAGCTGCTATCTTTCTCGGAAAGCAAGAAGCTCCTGAGAGCTCCTCAGGAGTGTTTGAGTGTTTGGCTTTCTCATTTTACAGCCTCCCTGGTGTAATTATATGGGGTCAAAATTCATTTTGATTATGCATACATTTTTTTTTTATTTGGCCTATTGTGCCTTAAAAGATAGATACCCTAAACTAAGTTTGAGGTATTATATGATTCTGTCCAGAAAAATAATGAGAATTTGTTTTTTTAAGACATTGCATAAGAACAATGCTTTCCTTTTATTTTTTCCACACTTCTTAAGGTTTCTATAAAGCATTACCTAAGATAGTGAATTACAAGAGTTCTCTGATATTCTTTTAATATAGGTATGAACTAGAGAAAGAATTTGCCACTCCCTTTATCACATTGGAAAGGATCAAATATACTCAATAAACTTAACTGTTGTTCCTAAATTGAAATATAGGGAGCCATTTTGTTATTATGTATTATAACAAGTGATACATACCAAGTAGTGATTTTTCTTTGCATATTATATATGCTCAGACCTTCTACCTGAAAGCCAGTGTGGTTTCAGAGCCAACAGGAGTACCATAGACATGGTATTTGTCTATGTAGACAAATGTATGACAAATACCCTTTGTCATGGTATTTGCAGTAGACAACTGCAAGAGAAGTATAGGGAACTTAATGAAGGACTCTATGTAACTTTTGTTGATTTCACCAAAGCTTTTGATACTGTGAGCAGAAAAGGTCTGTGGCAGATTTTGGAACAATTAGGATGTCCCCCCCAAGTTCCTCAAATGATCATTTTGCTTCATGAGGATTAGCATGCCCAAGTCAGATATGGTGATGCACTTTCTAAGCCCTTACTAATTACCAGTGGTGTGAAGCAAGGCTGTGTTCTTGCACCAGCTTTATTCACAGTCTTCTTCAGCATGATGCTCCAAAGGGCCACGGCAGACCTTGATGATGAAAACAGTGTCTACATCCAATACTGCACCGATGGGAGCCTGTTCAACCTAAGGCGACTGAAGGCCTGTTCTAAGACCCTACATTATCTTGTCCAGGAGATGCTTTACGCTGACAACACTGCCCTCGTTGCCCACACAGAAGCAGCTCTGCTTTGCAGAGGCTGCTGAGCTTTTTGGGCTAGAAGTCAGCTTGAAGAACACAGAAGTTTTCTACCAACCTGCAACTCAGGAAGTCTTTCATCATCCCCGTATCATCATTGGTGAATTAGAGCTCAAGTCAGTCCAGCAGTTTAATTATTTGGGAAGCATCATCTCCTTGGAGGGTAAGATTAACAAAGAGATAGACAACAGGTTAGCAAAGGCATATAGAGCTTTCAGAAAACTCCGTAATAGAGTTTGGTGTAATAAACACCTGAAGAAAAGTATAAAGATTAGTGTTTACAGAGCCACTGTACTGTCTACACTTTTATGTGGGTCTGAATAATGGGTCATTTACCACCATCACCTGTGACTCTTAGAACGCTTCCATCAACGCTGCCTCCGTACAATGCTAAACATCCACTGGACGGATTATGTGACCAACACATCTGTCCTTGAACAGGCAGCACTCCCGAGTATTGAGGCCATGCTGCTGAGAGCACAGCTGTGTTGGGCAGGGCACGTCTCCAGGATGAAGGATCACTGACTCCCCAAGATTGTGCTCTGTGGTGAGCTCGCCACTGGCTGCCACAAGAGAGGAGCCCCGAAGAGGAGATACAAGGACTCCCTGGAACAATCCCTCAGACTTGGCCACATTGATCATCACCACTGGTCTATTCTGGCCTCCGATCAGGAGGCCTGGAGACACATGATCTATAACGCCACTGCTTCTTTTGAGAACACGCACAGGATCACTCTTGAGGGGTAGAGATAGTGCAGAAAAAATCATGTCTTGTCGATATCACCTGGGGAGTCTTTCTGCTGTGCCTTTTGCAACTGGACTTGTCAGTCTCACATTGGCCTTTTTAGCCATCAGCAAGTGTGGGTGGAGTCCTTCCCAAATCTTCATTTGTGAAGCCTAGCCATGATATATGCTACATACTTCTGCTTTTATAGAATGATTATGCTTGCCTAATGCTTTGTTAGCTGTATTTTGGAAGGCAACATCTTTTGAATTGTCACAGCATTTCACAAACCAACATAGTAGACAACAGTGGGTTATAATGTTGGAATAACACAGTAGTGTTATTCACAGTGATTTTAATAGGATCTGACAGGAAGAGTGTGTGAAGGCTGTGCAGAAGGTGATTATCTAAAACCTGCTACTCCCCAGAACAGTTGCAAGGGTGTTTGTACAGATCTGCTACTCACAGAGTGTTTCTTTTGAATAAAATCTGTGATGCTGGAAAAGAGTTGTGGAAACAAGTGGAGTCTTGCCAGAGAAAAAAAGATCTATACCTTTTATGACTGATATATGCTGAAGTTTCAAGCCTCATGTCCTTGTTCTTCCTTGTTTAAAAAGGCCAGTGAAGAAAAGGCGGTCCAGATTCATCTGGTGGTCCAGGTTCTATCTGGGAGGGCAACTTTACGGCAATCCTAAGTCCAGGTTGCTACTGGAAGCATCTCTCTCTTTGTCTCCATGAAATGCTGATGGAGTAGGGTAAATACATATCTAAGCTGGGAGGCTGAGTGAAGTGCCCAATGTTAGGAAAGAAAACATCAGGTCCGAGAATCCACTGCTGCTGTTGTCCTTCTCTAATATCATTCTCCCTCTTCAGTGACATTCCTGCCTTTGGACTCATGCTTCCCTATCATCTGTTAGCTGTCAGAAGCAACACTATCTCCCGCAGTTTAAAACAAAACAAAATAATTCAGAAACACAAGTAACTTAATTCTTTGTACAGAAAGCAGTCCAGTCTCCTGTGATATGCATGTTGCCAAATGTTGGCAGAAAGAAAACCAACTACTAAAATGGTTGTAAAAATTTAGGATTATTACCTCATCCTCAGATAGAAAACAGTAACATTCCTTAAAAAGTATCAGGAATGAGAATAATGAGCACACTTGCAGTGACAGTGCTGTTTTGCCCTTGGTGCCAGGAGGCCCGCTGTGTGCCTCAGGTTGGCGGCTGTAACCCTGGTGCTCAGGGCAGCCCGGTGGTCAAGGCATCCAAAAGGGCTGCTGCTCTCCGGTCGCTCAGCTCTGAACACCGCGGGGCTCCGCGGACAGACACCGGCTCGTCCCTGACCTTCAAACCACGGTGAGAAAGTGACACCTTCTGGTCAAAGGAAAGAGTTGCACAACCCCAAATACTCCTGTAGTTCGGAAGTGCAGGGATGGCGAAAAACAATTATTGTCTCTCCTGCAGTCTCTGTTTGCTTTTAAAATATTGATAGCTAATTGCTTTCTACCGATAGTATTGAACCTCCTAATGCAAACAATCATAATGCTCTACTGCTGGTATTTGGCCACTGATGTTTTAGAATTGGGCTGAACTAAATAAATGAACTCCTGAAAAAGTGAAAAACGCTTTTCCTCCGATCACCTTTTAACCCTAATGAATATTCATTTAAACATAATGAATATTCATTACATGAGGGAACGGAGAGAATAAAGACTCTGAGATGCATGGTAATGGTATCATCTTTACCTTGTTGTAATGCTACGTGGCAGGCACAGAAGTGCTCAGGTGATACAGACTGAACTTCTCATGCAATAAGGGGTTCCATAGATTGTAACACAGATGCCAAACTCCAGCACCCAGTTTCTTTCACGGCCTGAAAACGGATGGACATGTTAGGCTTCCGAGTGTCTGAAGCATTACAGGGTTATTTAATTCATATTAATTTATATTTTCTACCAACTGAATTTGCTAGAAACCTCACCTTTTCACAAGTTGGGTGGTTGGGCATGTCCGTAGTTAAAAATATCCCCCAAAAGAGAAAGTAAAGCAATCGATTTTAGTCACATATTGGTAACCAAATAACAGACTGTGATCATGCTTCTAGTTCAATATGTTGGTGCTTTGCCATTGCCCTTAATTTTAGGCAGGTGTAGTTTATTCATCTTTCCCCTGGGCGATCTTCATTTCAACCAAACCATCTTAAGGAAATCTCATTTTTGCTTAGAGAATTTTTTCAAATGCTGTGCTAATATTGTCTGCTTCCAGAAACCTCCTGTATTCTTCTCAGCAACAGTCCCTGGTGTCTTTTGGTAAAACCATTGCACCACATCTCATCATCCTAGGCTGCATTCTTGTCATTCAACCATGTTTCTGTGATTTCCTTTATTCAGTGATGATGATGAGTAAATCTTTAAGTGATCGTTTCAGTAAGAAACTGAGTAACAGCATGTGCTGCCAGCTATTTCTTCACCACCATTAGTGTTACAGTGGTACCAAGGAAGCAGTATTTTTACTTCAGTTATCAAGTTTTTATAAATGGGATGTAGGATTTCCTTCACTGGTACTTTTCATTTGCTGAAAAGTTTCCTGACAAATTCACATCAAGTGTCATATCATGTTTCCTGACTGGCTTCCCCCCTATTAAAGTAACTTCCCGGATGCCTCACTTGGTCCCTGCATTTTGGGGTCCACAGTTTGTCATGTGACCTTTAGTAGCTTTCAGCATTGTGCTACAAGAACTCCCTTTTCAGAGCTTGTTACTCAGATTGATGGTGAGCAAGGACAAAGCATGAAACAAGAAAGTCCTGGTTCTCTTTACAAGTGAATTTTGGTGTCTTTTTTACTACTGCAGTAATAGCTCTTCTCCAATATCTCCAGAAGAGCAACAACAGAATTTTATTCTGGATGAATTAATTTAAACATAGATCATATTGGTTAGTGAAATAACTGGATTGACAAATGAGTCAACAGAGTAACATCACCCAGATCCAAGCCTGAATCTGTTTTTGATGTCCAAGTTCTAGTAAGCAATGGATGACCAAACACACCTTAGGCCTTAGGTGCTTTTACTATGACTTTATAATAATCAGATACGGTATAAATATACACTTACTTACATCTTAGGATATACCTAGCTGCATCTTCAAAGCACTGTGCAACATAAAGTAATTTGCTTTTTTGCATAATTTTATTAAAGGAAATTATAATCTTGAATTCCTATCTGTGGTGCACAAAATTATGGGAAGTTTATTCTGCTTGATTCCCTCCCATATATATAGATTTTAGCTCTCTTTTATGCAGACTGATTTACAGGAAGGTACTTAGGAAATTTTATATGATGGACCATCGATCAACCTCCCAGCTGGACCCTAAGGTAGAAGACTAAATGTAATCTTCTGCTAAAATTTGTGGAAGAGAGATGAAAAAGCAAATAACATGCATGAAAGGTGTTTAGTTCTAGAAGTACTTCAGATCTTGAAAATTACCAGTAGCACACACAGATTACTGGAAAAACTGTAAAAATCCCAAAAGAAGTATATGTAGGGGTTAACAGCAGGTCTGTTAGTTCCCGGGAAGAAGAGTGCCTTGGGAAACTTTCGTGTGTATCCTTAAAGATAAGTACGTTATGTACACAGCCTAATTAGAGAACAAAGACAGACTGTAAGTCCAAAAGTTTGGGGAGTGTGAGAATCATAGCTTAACCTTAAACATCTCCAGGTGTCTCACGACTACTGCCAAATGTATCAGTAATAATGGACAGCCAAAGAAAACCCTGTTGCTTGCTTGCTGCTTAGTAAAGATATATAAAGGAGCTGAGAATAATAAACACAAAACTTTGTATGTTGCCCTGAATAAGCCTTCTGATGTTTTTTTATTGACCATCACGACATAACAGCGACAAGTATGGTTGCCTTGCCAATTACCAACTATTGAATGACATATGCTTTAAAGTACAGTACATTTTACATTCAGTATTTTCATGAGAAAGGGGAGGAATATTCATTGTATTGCTTACTAGTTTTTCCTCATTACTTAGACCTCTGCCTTTTTGACTGCTGCCAAATATTTACTAAGAGAGCAAGAAGCTAGATACATTTATGACAGTTATATTTGAAAAATAGATTCTGCGGTCTGTTTCAGGGCCAGTGTTGGAAAGGAGAGACTCAGCCTTGTAAAATCTTGGTGTACTGGGTCTGGCTGGAATGAGTCAACATCCTTTATTACAGCCCAGTGTTTGCTTCAAAATTGTGTCTAAAACAATGCTGACAATACAGCAGTGCGTTGGCCATTGTGGAACAAAGCTTACACAATGTCAAGGCTTTCTCTTTCCCACTCAGGGTGGGCAAGACACCAGAAGGCTACCTAGACAGGACAACTGATTCTAACTGACCAAGGAATATTCTATCCCACGGAGTGTCCTTTCCAAGAAACGCTCAGAGCAAGGGGAGGATATGACATCTGCCTTCTCAAGCAGCTCTTACACATGCTGACTCTGGTTCCCAGGAAGTAGTTGGACATCCGCCCACCAGTGCCAGGTGGACAGTGAATTCCTGGTTTTGCTTTTCTTTCACGCATAGCCTTTGCTTCTCCTATTAAAGTGTCACTGTCTTGATGGGACAGTGTTTTTGCCTGCTTTCTATTTCCTCCCTGTCTCATAGGAAAAGTGGAATGAGCAAGTGAATGAGTGTGGGTATTCTGGCAGTTGGCCAGGATCAAACCACCCCCACAGCTTGCTACCCACGAACATGAAAAGCTTAGATTTTTGGGGGCATGTACCTCTAAGACAGGTCTCCTAACACATGAAATAAAATTGGAGACAATTAATAGCATTTTAACTGTTTTGAATTTATTACCTCTGTTCATATTAAAAACCCCACTAAAAGTATAAAGCGATATGGATGAAGAGTCATACTTACACTAGTAAAAAGTTTGGTGCCTTGTTAAGGTATATAAATGGTTGCTAAATGGAGTTTTTCATTGGGAAAAATTAAAAAATGGGCAAACTGTGCCTTAGCTTTTCTTGATCTCAAGAGTCTTATATGGTGAGAAACAAAATCTTCAAAAAAAAGAAATCGTTATTATGCAGTTCCTCTATAATTATTGCAGCACTAACCTTTAGCAAGTGAACAAGCAAAGATTCAGTGTGTTTTCTACTAGAAACCCTTAGCAGATCACCACAAAGGGGGTGAGAGCATTGCACACAGTGACAACACAGTAGGGATACCTACTACGATTTGACTCATCCTAGGATTAGACCATCCTTGAGAAAAAGGCTCTAATCAGTACTTAATACTGCCAGACTTTTCATTTGTGAATTTACATAATTACATTTTAAGCTTGTCTAAGCTTTGATATTCATAATGTGCTGCAGAAGTTTGTTCTCAGTTTAATGACATCTCATGGGAAAACTACAACCTAGCAATCTGTACATAAACTAGTTATTGTTCTGCTTTTATCAACTTATCTGCCACTTAAACTCACTTAAAATATTCTTCTTCTACAATT
Organism: Mionectes olivaceus; assembly: GCA_035041425.1. NCBI lineage: Eukaryota > Metazoa > Chordata > Aves > Passeriformes > Tyrannidae > Mionectes > Mionectes olivaceus. Next base: position 55,734,539 of record JAWWMA010000100.1, on the reverse strand, counting down.
CTGAACACTCATTTTCAGATTCATAGTATCAGTGAAGTCTCTCATCTCACTAAGCACCCTTCTTACTTTTATTAGTATTTTGAACAGCATGGATCTTGGCACTGATCCCTGCACGTTATTCATGTTTCTCTGTTTCCTGTTAAAGCAACTCTTTGTTGTTCTGTATTAGGCCTGTTGCTTTTTTCCTTAGTCTTTTCAGACATTGCTAGTATGGCCCTTGTAAAAAATCTTTTGAAAGACCAAATATAGCATTTCACTCTTTCCATGACTTTATGGTTTCCTTCAAGTAACTCCTACAAATCCATGTGGCAACACCATGTATTCCTATATTAACGCTTCATCAGCTTATAATTTATATCATGTCTGCTGATTTTGCTTTCTACTAATACATCAAGTCTAAGCATTACCTGCAAGATGTCCTTCCACATGCTTTCCAAACTTAAATAACGGAGATGGCGAGCTCTGGTTCTTCTAGAGAACCGATTTTCTTGTACCTGCCTCTTACATTTGTTCAAAGGCAGATGTGCTGCCCAGCTGTCTTACCTGGTTTATTCTTACCTGGTTTATTTTTATTTACATTTCTGAGCTTCTTTGGAATCAAGAAAGAGAACTTAACTAAAAGAACTTTCCTAAAGTGTGCTTGATTTCACCACCGTCTTTGCTTTTGCAATTCACCTCCTTAGAAATTTATCAAACACCTTCCATTTCTTCCACACACCTTTCCCATGCCTGTTGTTTCAGGCTCTCATTTTGAAATCCCGTCACTTCTGCCTCTCTACTCACAATGTTCTAAGGGCAGCATTAATTTTCCTTTTTCCGTCACTCAACCTACATATTATGACCACAGAAAGGTCTTATAAAAGGCCGCTAGGTTGTGCAAAGATAGGTTTCCTAGTGTACTCTTGTACCTGTCACCTAATGCATCACATTACTCTCTATGTAAGATGTGACAGAAAATAGTCTTGTTGTCAAAGTTTGGTATCTGTTTTATTAAGTAGTAAACTGTCATGTCTTCTGCATTAAAATTTCGCACAGGGGTGACTGCTGCACAGCACCTAATAGCAAATTTTCCCTTCTCTATTATAAAGCCACAATTCTTCCCCTTATTTCTGCCATCTATTAGGACCTTTTCCTTTGTATACACTGAAGTAACAGTGCCCTGAAGTAGCCCACAGATCACCTGGCAGAACACCTACGCTCTTGTTGAATAAGCAATGGCCATGACATCTTTAGGATCCTAGGTCTGATGTAGTCCATTATCATTACAGGGTGAGAGAGTAGCTAATGTCATTCTTCCCAAAATACGAGTTAGGAAAAAGGCTACTCTTCCTTTCTCTGCAGCACATTTTTCATTCTTACTACCAATGCCAGAAAACAAGAAGCAATATAAAACTCTTCCAAAGGTTTGGAACTCTAAAAGGTTACATGAAACAGTATCCAGAATGTTCATTAGCTCAAAGGCTTGCACTACCATAAACTGAGGATTGGTAAAAATTAAAAATCACCTAACCTGCTTTTAAGTAATGTATCTTATTTCCTTATAAGGGCATCTGAGAGTATACAGACACTTGCAGGTCCTCCCGGCCAGCCTGATTTAACAAACTGATCAGGAAGCTCATTTTCCCAAGTTAACTATCTGACAGAAATGCTTTTATTTACCTCACAGCAGGCTGTGTCAGGTTGCACTGTATTTTCTCAGTAGTGTGATTCAAAGAAATCTTTAAAAATATGTAGAGTTTTATTATGGCCAGGGATATGCAGGCGAGACTGCCCTCCCCCAACATGCAGTCCACTGAGTAAAGGAACACAGCAGCTTGTTACACATTTGAAGGAGTCTCAAAATTATCTTTCAGATACACTCTTCACAAAGTCTGCCTTGTCTAGATAGGCATTTGGTTGCCTAAACTCCTATTCTTACTATTATAGTTACAGAAATTCTTATCATTCCAA
>JAWWMA010000100.1:55717592-55732579 GCA_035041425.1 Mionectes olivaceus | reverse complement strand
CAGTCCACACAGCTTAGGTTTCCCCCACCCCTCTTCTGTCTCCTTTGTGCTGTTACATGCTAGAAATCTTTCCCCCTTTCCCTGACAGTCCCTTCTGTTTACATAAGCAAGCTTTATCTTAATTGCCCACAATTTGGGCAGCAATTTTCTTTCAAGCAGTTTCAATTCTGCAAAGTCACACTTAGCTAAATTTTACTAACATAGCTTAAATTTTTGTTGTATTTTATCTTACTGTTATTTCAGTTGTCTATACATACATGGACAAACAATAGGCCAGTTAAGAACTTTCACACACACTCAACGTTTCTGAATTGGGGGTTTTATCTCCTGGAATTTGGATTTCTTTCTTCAAAGTATTTTCCTGCTTTTTATCACTTCTTTCCTTCCTTTTTGTGTCATAAAAGTTAGCAGTTGCAGAGATTTGCATGGACTCTTGCTGAGCAGAACCACCGCACCTGAACCTGGAACAACCCCCAGTCCTGACTGTGCAATTGCCTGCAATGGCTGAGCTAAATAGCAAATTGAGACCAGCTCACCAAGACAACCACATCACTATTAAAAAGCAAAACAAACAAAAACTCCACAACAAATGAAAAAACAAACAAACAAACATTTCCTACGTTTCAAAGAATAACTGCGTGACACTGACCTCAGTGGGAGGTGGGGATAACACTAATCAAGTAATACGAAGGTAATAAATTTTAAAATGTCAGACATGGTTATTGGCTCTTTATCCACAGAAACAGCAGAACTAAAGTGAGTAAACAACAGTTTTTAAGCAGTAGGGAAAGGCAATTACTATTTTGCTTGCATTGTGGATATGACTTCTTTCTAATCCATTGTATACGCTGGAGCTGTCAAATTGTTAGGGGTTTTTTTTAAGCAATACTATTCTACTATTTTTACTTATAGTTTTCAGAAGTATTCATGCATTCAGAAGACTCATGACCATCAACAGCAAAGGAAATAAATTCTCTTATTCCTCTCTTTTGGAAGAGTTCCAAACTTTTATCTCCCTCTGCTATTACTTTGTTTCTACTTTCAAAGGCTATGGTAAAAACAAAACACACCAAACAGTAAGAGGATTTGTTATTACATGGAGCTTCACTCTTCCTCTTATTGCAGTAAATTGTCCACCAAGTGGTCCCATCTGCACAACCTCCATCTGCTTAGGATGTGACCATTTATTAGTAGCAGTTAGCTTTACTCTTGCCATATTTTTGTCCAGACTGATCCTTCGTACAACAAATTTCAAGTGGCAAAAACAGAGGCAGTGGTACCCTATCCTCCTTCAAAGTCTGCCTGCCTGCTAAGTGTCCTATGCTCGGGAAACCAGATGTCACAGACAGTCAAAAAAACTGCCAAAAGAGGAAACAAATATACACTTGCTGCTGTGCAGTTTAATTCACCTCATTTGAACTCTTCTGGCAAAGAGAGCAATCACCAAGGATGTGTTACTTTACATAGCAGAAACAACATAATATGTACTAACAAAATGCCATCATGCCTTTATGATCACAGAAGGCAGCAACCTCAAGAAATAGCCCTAGGTCTTTCTTCAAATATTAACTGCAAGGAAAAACCGGTGTATATTTCAATTTCAAAGTCGAATGTAGATGTCTCGGTTTTGTTTGTTCTTGGAGTTATACTGGAATTTCCCTTTTCCCCTGCCCACTGTGCTGGGGGAGGGGGGGGATGGCAGAGGTATCCAGACAACTAAGTGCCCCAGAAGAAAAGAGCTAGTAAGGCTGCATTCCCACATTAATTGTCTCACTTTGTCTTTAGGGAAACAGGGGAGGGTTTGGAAAGCCAGGAGGAGGGTTTTGGAGGTAACTAGAGCTGGGGGTGTGGCCGGAGCTGTTGGAGTGGCAGGGATGGCTTCTCTTTGTAGCTGTGCTGCTGCTGCAGTTTGGAGCTTTTTGCTTGGATTTCCAAGCAAAGAAAGGGATGAAAAACCGCATCACCATGCATCTCAGTCAGCAGAAAAGAGTGAGTTCTCCAGTGTTTGAGAGTCTTTTTTCCTTTCTTGCCCTCCCCTTCCCCCTTTTTGGTGAGGGGGGAGGACGTCCATTGTCCAGCTCTCCCCAGAGCTCCGGAGACTTCACGCGGTGACCACCACTGATCCAACAGCACCCCCTGCTGACTGACTCAAACAACTGCAGGCTCCACATCTCCAGTGGTTCAACAGCACCTCCTGCTGACTGTGGCTGTAATTACCCCAAAGGGTGCAAATTGAACTGTTTTCACTGTTGGGTTTATTAATTTGTCCTGAAGTGGATTGTTTCTGGGTATAGGATTATTGTTTGGGTGTTTTACTTGTGTTCTTTAATTGTTTCTGTCAATACATGTATACCTTTTAATAAAGGGTTGTTATTCCTATCTTGCTATAATCTAATTTTGCCTTTTCCACACTGTTCCTCAGTTGGAGTCTCTTAATTTCGGATTTGTAATTGCTTAGAGGAAGGAGTTTTGGGTCTTCCTCATAATTCATTCCCAGCAAAACCCCTGTGTCTCATTCAAACTGAGACAGTAGAGGTCTGTCTCCATGTGAAGATTTGCTATCTTGAGTTTATAAAAAAAATTAAGACTGGGTTATAATAAGGCTGGTATTTACCCCACTTAATTCAGATTCCGTTTAGGTTCCTATTTTCTGCTGAAAGATAATCCTTAACACCACCCCTCATAAACACAGAGACATCTAAGTTCCTAACTTAGATGTCCAATTATAAGGGATAAATCCAAGCCAGGTGCAAACGTACATTTAGAAAGGAATTACTCAGAGATCACTTTGTTTTGGGGAATTTTTATCTAGAAAGTTATAGATCTAAGTAAATCAAGCAAACGACCAGTGTGGGTCTAAAATAAAATGTAAGGGTATGGACAAATAGAAAGTAATTTTTAAAAAGAGGTATTTTGTTTCTTAAAACACCAGGTTTAAGTTTACTCTTACATTATGGTTAAATCTATTGAAATTATTTGTAAGTACAGTATTATCAATTCACACTACTCGTAACTACTGCCCTCATTATCTGCTTTAAATCAAACATACACAGGCTATTTCCAATTGCTTAAACAATACTGTTGAACAGCTAAGTGAGAAGAGAATATAAAGTTTGAGTGTAAAATATAGCAAGTGTAAAAAAAGCATTAGGCTTAGTAATATTGCACTAGAAACATAGATTTGCTGCCAAGTTTCAGAGTAAACTTTTAACAAACACATTGCACAAGAGAAAAACAAAATTAACTACAGGGAGCAAATTTCTTCCTGCAAGGCACTGTTACATAACTTTTAATGTCAATTTGAAAATAATTCAGCAGGTCAGTTGATAGAAATATTACACTCGTAATAAAAAGAACAGAAATCTTTCTTTGGTTAAATGTAAGGCTGAATACCAAAATAAATCAGATGAAGTTTCTATATGGAATAAAATACTTTTGGCTATGACAGAACAAACAACTACAAAAGTGAACTCAGTGCCAACAGTAAATTTTGACAAATATTTCTGTAACAAACTGTAAAGTTCAGAACTTGGGTTATTGTTTCATAAATAAGTATGTACGAATGTTCTGGCATAATGAAGTAACAAGATTGAATAACTGCTTTAAACCACTGGAGAAGCAGTATCTGCTAAGCATGTAACTTATAATGCTGTTACAAACACATCTCATTTGGCTTTGCGTTTTCACATGTCCAAGTGCTCAGCAATGGCAGACTGCTTTCAGTTGCTGTACAGAACTTCCTACACAAACACTGAGTGGCATAGCTGGAAAAATTTCTCTTATAGATTTGCACTTGGTCTTCCCTTTATGTGTGTAATTGCAAGTCGTCTCAGCTACTGCAGTCTGTCCCTCAGAACCCCTATTTAATGTTCCTGTGCAGCTCCTTTCCATGTCCCTACACCATTCTCAACCACTTTCTTTCTCACTATTTTCACTTTCCTATTTTGGGGGAGCTTCATACTTGAACTGAATCATGATGTGGCAAATTGTTGTTGGCTTACACACGCTGGGTAGCTCAATACACTCAACTCAAATTCCCCTACCCTGAAAACACCCATCAGTTTAATTTTCCTTGCTCAGCAGTCACCATTGAAAAGTTAGAAATTTAAAAAGGTAGAACGCAACCCTCATTTGCTTTGGCTGAAAACAAGAGTTAGAGGCACATGGGTGCTGACTTCAGCAGCAACATCAATTATGACCGGTTTTCTCCTCTGTGCCAGGACTGTAAATTATGTTGACTCCACTGCACAGTAGTTTTCAGGTCTCCATACTAAAGAAATATTCATACAGTTCTATGTGAACCCACAGTTTGAAAACTCTTAAAGTATTTGTTCATCTTCACTAAGAATTTGGTCTTGCAGCTGGTTTGGGTCTACTTTGGATCTAAGGACAGGAGGAACTTGCAGTGAAGCAGGCTGAAGCAACAGGAAACAGACCTTCAGGATTGTTTTGCAGACTTCAACCTTTTCCTCTAAGAAACAGATAACGCTTGTGTCCTTATGGAAAGCCATAAGACATCACCTCTTACATAAAAAGAACGATCTGATCTTGGAAGACAAGGTCTGCCCAACAAATGTAATAGTTACTCAGTCTATCTACATAAGTCAATTATTAATGTTTGTTATTAAAACTAAATTTGTGGATCCTTACACTTAGCTCTAATTACTTTTGAAGGAAATAACTTCACAACTATTTTGGCCCTCATTTGGTTATCACTTGGCTAGATGGAAGTAAAAACACAAAATTATTGCCTAGAGTTTTGGGGTCTTTTTAAGCTGCCAAATTTTTGTTGCATTGAAGCTATGTCTGCAAAATAGAACAGATCATAAAAAGAATGTTTTTAATGTATACCATACAGATTTCTCAAAAGATAAATGTCAAGACTTCCAGAGGTCCCTGGGATTTCTGGACCAAAACAAGTAGGGCTTATGCCTTTGAATTTTAACATTAATTATGCCAATTATTTAATATTTCTCATTTCATATTTGTTAATTTTCATCCATAGAACAACCCAAGAACTTTAAACCTAGGCGAACATACGTGGAATAAAACCAGTCACCAAGATGCAAAAAAACTACTTTTCAATCTAAAAGTAAACACCAAATCTCTTGCAGACATGGCAAGCAGAACATGCTAGAAGCAGATCAAGATGGAACTACTGGTTCAGGGGCCAATTTGACCAAACTAGAATCAATCTGATAGGTCTATGACGTGCTGCTTCTAAAGTCCTTACTTAACCCAGGGTCTCCCCTGTCTTCAGTGCAGCCTTACTCGCTAATACCAAAAACCCATCTATTCATGTGACTTGCCTATGTTAATCAAGACTTCATACCTGAATTTCAAGATCAGGTAGGAATGCTAAGTGAGGGTAGAAAGATGTTAAATTTGATTGAGAGACGGGCTTTTTCCGGACAGTACTGAGCCTCATCTTCAACTGCAAAATGCGTTGGTGCTGTTTTAATCAGAATCTAATTCTTGGATCTATAAGATTAACTTTTTCACTACTGAACTTCCTATGAGAAACGACTTCCTACAAACCTAAAACATGTCAAACAATATACAGAACCTTTTAAAACTGGAAACATTTATTTGCTGCAACAAAAATGCCATTATATCAATGACAAATTCCTATTAAAAACTGTACATGCATTCTTGTTTTTATAGTGCATAGAAACTCCAAGGCAAAATACAAAAAGCACAGTATCTAAGCAAGGGAAATCTTTACCAGTTTTCATTTCTTACAATCATCTAATGCTTATATACTTCTCATTGTGGCCTATTTCAACTTTAACTTTTAGTTCTTAAAGCTAAAAAATAAAATACGAAAAGCAAAATCACATGGGAGACAAAATCCAGTCTGCTCTATCTGCAACAAACAGTCAGTGCTAGGCTTTTTTTCACATGTGTGAAAACAACAAAAAACAAAGGAAGGGGATTAAATCTATTTTATCTCCTTTGTGTTCAAAGAAAAATGACCAGGTATAAAGAAATGGTATTTTGATGGTTTTTTTCCTTTCACCTTCCTAGGGAGTCTGCAAATGTTGCCTGTTTTTTCCTTATGTTTTCATTGACAAAAGGAGTTTTCCTGAAGGCTTTACTTTTCTCTCCTCAAAATTCAAGTTTTACATATTTTTCTTCTCGATTAAAAAGCAAAAGCAACTAAAGCAGCAAACTGTTTTCCTACTAGCTGAATACTTTTTAATTGCTGGATGCATAGTGGCATGCAAATGGTATTACGGCAACTCACTCTTCTAAAGCAATATCATAAGTCATTAACAGCAGTGGCAAAACGGCTGTGTAAGAGAACGAATGGTATTCATGTTGCTTTATTCTACTATCCTAAAAATTTCAGAGATTCCCTCTGTGCTTTGCAAGGAGTTTAAAGAACAATACAGTTTGCTGAAAGAAGTAAAAGTACCAACTAGACAGGATGTATAACCAGAACCATGTAAGTATATTCACAAAAACTCAGTGTTCTGTATAAATTATAATCACAAAAATGGTTTGCAGCCCCAGATAGTGCAAGCATAAGAAATTATTGCAGTTATAGTCTGAGAAGGTACTGTATCCCCATTACTTCTTTCATCTACTCAAATATCTGTTATGTACAGTATTTAAGTGTGTAGCCTATTATGAAGTACAGTATAGTAGCATTCAGAATGAGGCTAAGAAAGAAGACATTTTACTGTTCAGAGCAAATTGCAAAACTGTTAAAGTTTCATTTAAATTGTGGTAAAGATTTCCCTCTCACTATTTCTTTGGTAAAAATGGCTGTGTCACATTTGCTTCATCAGCTAGTAAAAGGCATTTTCTTTGGTGGAAATACTGTTTTGATCTTAGGTGTCCAGCTTTATAAAACACATTCTTATATTAACCATTCATTCAGTGAATACAAGGTTAGTTCCAGTTTAAGACATAAAATCAAACAGATCAAACTGTCAGAAAACCTAATCACAGAAAACACCTTCTAGTAGTAAAAAGACAATGTTACAAACAGCAAAAGTCTAAATGCAATACATCAGATTATCATCTCTAAAACATGAGCAGTTTCACAGCATCTGTTTTCTCATAAACGTAGAAGACTTTACTTAGAAACACAGTGGATGTTTAAAATGCATAGCCACATAAATCTTCTGTAGCTTTGTGATGATTTCCACTTCTGTTGGTTTAAGCCTCCTGCAATAAAAAAGAATAGACACATTGCACTATAATAGAAAGTCTACTATTTTTGCTGTTTAGTATTTTCCCATACTTGTTTGAAAATTAACTTCATTCTGCTCCTCTCCCCACCCCACCAGTGAGGAGGCTGGGGTGAGTATAAGGAGTTGGGACAGTCAGAGTAGCTGACCCCAACTGACCACAGGGATATTCCATCCCATATGGCATGACTTTCAGCATATAAAGCTGGGGGAGGAAGAAGTGGAAATTCAGAGTGATGGCATTTGTCTCAAAAAGCTATTATGCATGGTGGAGGATGATGGAGCCCTGCTTGCCCAGACATAGCTGAACACCTGCCTGCCCTTGGGAAACAGTGAATGAATCCTTTGTTGTGCTTGCATGTGCAGCTTCGGCTTTCCCTATTAAGCTGTCTATATTACCGCCCATGCAGTTGCTCACGTTTACTCATCTCATTCTCTCCCCCACCCCACCAGATAGCAAAAGTGCCTGCGTAGGGCTTTTCTGCCAGCTGGGGCTAAACCTGAACACTTAGGGGGAACATAAGTCAGAGTAATCAAAAGTGAAATTACATGCAGAAAATCAAGGAAACAATATAATCTTAGAACATAGTTTTCTGGTTTCCTGATTTGTTACTGTCTTTACATGAGCTTTGCCTGACATTTCTCTTTCTGTTCTTTAAAACAAAGGGTATGGGAACAACCTTTATTCAAGTAGATGGCTTGAGATGAGGATAAAGAGTACCAACAGTGACTGATTTTGTGAATGCAAAGGCATTCACAACTGTCACCTACAGATGAGAGTTTGGGCTGCCAGATGCAGAGGGGAAGTAAGAGTGTGTAGGATTGGTCATCAACTGAGAGACCATCCTTTGACAACCGTTTCCAGCTGCCACAAGCAGAAGCAACCTATGATCAGACTGTAAACTGGGTAGATAATCAGGAAGTTCACTACATAGCTTTCACAGGCCTACATACCCTCTCTGCTTCCTTATTCTACCACTAATCCTTTTGAGTCACCACCTATTAAGCTCTTTTTTCCCTAGACTCCCTAACCCTTGTTTCATCTCTCCAGTACTGTCACATTCCCTACTTGCTATTACACTTGGATCCTTCCTCCATGAACTCTGTCAACATCTAAAATATAGCCTGAAAGAGTAGGCATTTGAATACAGTAGCAATTCTTATGCATCTCAGCACCTAGCCTGGCATTCACAGCACTGTTTCATGAGTCAAGCAGCTAAGCATGTTAACCTGAGTCCCATTTTAAAAACTGCATGGGTTAACAGAACTATTAAATCACAACAACAACAGAAAAGAGTTAAAAGGACTTTGACTTGCTTTCTTGCTTGACTATGTTGTTTCACCTAAACAATCGCTCAATTACTATATTGCTACCACATAAACAGATTGGGATGGCATAGTGGACTTCTTTGTCCCAGTATTACGCTGCTCAACAGAAAAGTAAACTCTGGTCTCTGTTTCAACTCTTACCTTTTCAGGAACCGCATTAAAATTTTCTGTGACTAGCACTACTGCCTTCGCCTGATTTACTATAAGAAAAAGAGGTTGAATTACAAAACACAACTTTAAGTGGAAGATACCACAATTATTCCAGTCCCACAACCCAACCAGAGTACATCTCAAATGCATCAGATCATCTCTTTCAGCATATGAAGAAAAAAGATTAGAAGAAATTAAGCAACCAAAATACTGACTTGAAGTCCTTCAACCAAGTAGTAAAGACTGTACTCAGTCACTCTCAAAAATCCCACAAAACTCTTGGCAGAAGTTAAAACAGTAACAGCATTCCCACATGATTCCTGCACTATCATGGCATTCAATATAAAAAATCTGTATTCAAAACAAATACGCAAACAACATACAAACAGTAAATATATAGCTCAGTGTTCTCAGAACATGGAATGAAACAGACATACGATTACTCCTTCCAGAGTAACTGCAACTAGTTTATGGTGCGGATCACAATCAAGACTTGAATTAAAATTCCTCTTGCTAAAGAGACTTTGTGAATCACTATGCTCCCACCTAAATATATAGCTGGATGTTACATTGAAATTATAGCCTTATCAACCAAGTTCAGGTGTACTGGTCATCTTACACATAACAGAAGTGTTCCTTTGGAGCCATTTTCCCTGGAACACAAACCTATCTTCTAAACAGCCAATAGTTGAAGTAACATTCAGTTCTTGAAATCAGGGAAGTACATAGTGAAATAAATTTCTCGTATTTTTTATGTAAGGTAGAATTCCACAAGAAGCAGTAAGCAGACCCACACCCCACAAGCATAAAAACATTATTTGAGCGCATTAGTCCTTATTACAATCAGCAGGTTTACAAGATGAAGGGCTGCCCATAAGGACAATTATTCAATTTTCATATCAACCCAATACACATCCCCAAATACATATACATATACAAATAATAGCATACTATATTCCCAAGACATACTGCCAGTTTGTACTATAATTAAGTTGGAGCTTTAAATCTGTTCAGATAAGAGGAAAAGTAGCAAAACATATTTTCAGCTTGTGCTGGCAAAAGGAATGAGAAAGTGAATACTATACAGGGAAAAAAAGGTTACTGCAGAAAAAAATTCGAGGGAGGGAAAGACAGCTGGTCAGAAGAAAAGAGATAAACGCATGAGCGAATCAACTGAGAGAAGAAAAAGTAGAATAGAACTGAACAGATCTAAAAAGAGGAACTGTTACGAGACTTTCCTCAGGCTGTAAACAGACCAGATGAGGCCACTGGGCTTCAGAAGACGGGCAGAAAGTACAGCATGTTTTAGCAAGCAAGCCTATAGGCATGCATCATCCTAAGGATTGGGGAGTCAGCATGGGGGCACAGACCCTCAAGCGGCAGAACAGCAACCAAAGTGCCTACACCTGCTCCTTTGTTTCCAGCAGTGCAGCCAGTCCTGTGCCCACAGAGCCCAAGTTACCAGCACCATGCAAGACTTCCTCTGATCAGTTGGAGTTGCCCACTGAAACAGCCAACAAGGCCAGCTCCCAAAATACCCCAGCAACTACAAGCTTACTGAGGGGATTCAGGACTTCAACCAAGAGACAGCAAGAGAAAGTATGTTAGTATAGACAAATTTATATTTACAGAAAATTCCAAGCCTCTTCTGCAAAATTTCCACCCAGAAGTTATTTCAAGTTACAGTCATAATGAAGACACATGGTTCTCTCAATAAAAGAGAAATAGCTTCATCTCAAAATCAAGCGCCAGGTAGAAAACAGAGCTCTGCTCACTTTGGAACTAAGAAGTCTTGAAGAAAATTATAACAAACTGTACTTCCACATTCATCATGATCCCTTAGCAACCAAGTCAATAACAAGGTATAACTCCGTACAGCAATAATACACGAAAGAAAAAATATTTAACTACAGTATAGAAATAACTACATAATAATATACATAATATAATAATATTTAACTACAGTATAGAAATTCTTTACTTACAGTTGCTCAGTTTGGTCACATGCTTTTTCACCTTCAGCAGAACAGATGAAAAAGGATTAAAATCTCAATATAATCAACAACAGAAAAATTCTGATTTAGTGTATTTTTTACTCATTTTTAATCAAAACAAAACCTTGTTTTTTTCATTTAACTTTCTTAAATGTGCAATTCAAATTATCTTTTTCTCTACTCAATGGAATTCCTCCAAATTTGTCCAAAAGCTTATTTTGGTCAAGTCTCATTGATCTGATTTTAATACAAAACATAGGTTTATACATCTCTATATTGTAAAATATTGATACATGCATGTATGCCTTAAACACATATATACAAAGACTTCATATAACTATATACAAGATTTCTTTCAGATCTCACAGATCTGGTTCTGCTCACCCCTAGTTTGCCTTATTAGGTTCAGCAACCAGCATTCTGGTTTAATGCCTTTTTCCTTTTTACTCCACTTTTTAAAACAGATTTCTCCCATCAAAAATACTATGAGTTGCTTCCATTCCTACACATTCCCCAAAAATGTAGAGTCTCTAAATTCCCTTGTATTCTAAGGAAAAAAAAGTCAGCACTAAATCAAACCCTTTATGGGAAAATACTGCTTACTGAATGCACTTTGCATTAGATTCAAGACTCATGGAAGAGATTTAAATAACAAAAATAATGCAGTGTTCTAGAAAAAAGTATTTTATCAGAAAGAAATAAAGCAAAATTCCCATTAAACTTCATGTATGAAGTGCTGTGGGTCATACCTTTGCCTGAAATTTCAATGGAAACCTAAAAGTCATTAAAAAAAAAACCTCAAACAACTTACCTGTACATTTTCCTTTCCTTCTCGAATACAACTCATAAAGGACAATGGTAGTTACTAAAATAATGACTTCAGCCACAATTGCTACAAAGGGTTTGAGAGGTGCCATGATGGACAGAACTTTAAGTTTCATCTTCCTTTCAGTTTTCCCTAATTGGAAAACAGCTTCACATGAATATACACCAGCATCTTCCTTGGTGAGCTTGAGTATCCTCAGACGGGTTACATTGGCAGACAGTCTGTCAATCAGGTACTTGTCTCTCCTCAAAGATTCATTAATGACAACCTGAAAATAAAAATACATTACAAGTCTTATTATTGTAGTAAGTGCTTAAACAACCTGTATCATTGACAAATAGTTCTATAAGATGTAAAAGGGGTGAGGAACAAGTGGCATTTGTGACACATGATTACTCCACCTCCAAGAGAAGGATTTATTTTAGGTGGCCACCCTGGTGCCCTTTAGATTCAAAGGAAATATGAACTTTCAGTGGATTAGTTGTCTGATCTTTTTTATTTCAGGTCACGTAAAAGGTACCTTTGACTCTCTGATGACAAAGGCATCCTAAGGTGCCAGGATCTAATGCACAGCTTTCACCACAGCACAAAGCATAAACTTTCATGGGCACTGAAATGTGGACACTGGGAAATATCCTGACAGTCTTACAAGTTAGTGCTACTCTCCAGCAGTATAATGGAAATAAATCTATTTAACTTCTCTCAAGAGCCCTCATAAAAGGGTTAGAACCCAGTGGCTATACTTCTGAGAGTTCATAAGGCCAGGAAACAGTATTAGTTGTTCCTGGAGGAGGAAGAGAAGGGACACACTTGTGTAGTTCCTCACTCCTACAAGATCTTACAAGGCTTTGAAAGTGTGTCCCACTGTAAGACTTTTTTGTATCAAGTGGTAAGATTTGAGCAATACAGACAGCATAAACACAGCAAAACCAAGTCTCCCAAGACTTGCCTTATTTGTTTTACTCTTATGTGGTCTACAGGAGTATGGCAGGGACTTTTTGGAAAAGAAAAGAAACCACACAAATCAGAAAAAACATCTACATGCAGTAATGATTGCTTTTAAATATCACGTATTTTTTTTCACATATAGAGTTAACAATAAAGTTAATGGAAATGCTATTTGTAAAGCCGTCAGTCAAGAGCCATCACACTTCACACATTATCAATACTCTGCCACACTGTTTTGCTTGGCCAACAGATGGAGACCTTACCGGCTTATTTGCACTCATCATATACCAGGTCCAAGCAATGGGAGTAGAGCCAGTTTTACAAACCATTACAGCTGTATCTCTTTCGTAAGTGATTATGGGTTTATCTCTTGCTTCAATCTTCGGTACTAAGAACAAGAAGGAAAAATTCATCAAGTGAGAGGTACAGGTTTGAATCAATGTTACAAAAAGAATATATTCAGGTATGTATTTATAGTAGTCTTCACTTCTCTTTCACTTAAACACAGATGATTCTATCATTCATGTTATGATGTAAATGAGGAATCATTTCATGCTGATATTTCATATACAGAATTTGTAAAGAAGACTATAGGAAACCTTTTCCCAGTTGCTACGCAATCATTGCTGTGCCAATGAAAACCAAACACCAAGTGATAATCAGACTGTGATTTCTACCTTTTACCATATCCTCCTTCCCTTCCTTGACAGCTGTAAGCCACATGCCTCAGGTTTTTTTTTCAGAAACAAACAGAATTTTCCTGCGATTTCACTCAATCTGCAACAACTGACAGAAGTCTATTCCAGCCACAATGCAACCACATAATGGTATCTGGCAAGTTGCGCATGCAAAGAACTTTTCTAAAATTAAGACAAAACTGCAAATTGAGGATCTGTAGCTACAAATATTTACTGAGCTGAAGCAATGACTTTTCGATGCATGACAATAAATAGGATTTTTGGTTTT
This sequence comes from Mionectes olivaceus, assembly GCA_035041425.1. Taxonomy (NCBI): domain Eukaryota; kingdom Metazoa; phylum Chordata; class Aves; order Passeriformes; family Tyrannidae; genus Mionectes; species Mionectes olivaceus. The sequence continues at coordinate 55,719,167 of JAWWMA010000100.1, read as the reverse complement.
ATCTTGCTGAGGACAGGATACAAGACAACAAGAAACAAGATATCAGGTTTAACTTCAGAGCTACTTGCTCAAGCCATTTTAGCCGCAGGTGTCCCACAAGCTTTCAAAAGCCCAAAAAGGCTGTTGAATGTGTTGAGGCTATCCAACAGATACTGTCAGTGCTTAGCAATTATATCACGCTAGCGTATGTATTTCCAGTCCAGAAACATAAAACCAATTTGTTAATAAGCACAATTGCTGTTAGCCTCATTTGTTGCACCATACATCAATCCAGCCTCATTCCTAGTGAAGTCTTTTCACTCTATGTGTATGTATTATCATTAAATACTACCCTTAAGAGGGTAGTATGTTCAAAAGCGGAGTATTTTCATGGCTACGAGTAAAAGGGATGACCTCACTAATAACTGCTGCCACCTCCTCTGCAATTTAGAGAAGACAAAAGGAGATTGGAGTAAATAAAAAAAGGAACAAGAGGAAACAAACAAGGTATACCAGCATATATGTAGGTATATATATAGGTATAATATGTATATATAGGTGTGTATATATAATATATTTATAGCAGCAATAAATGAACACATTAGCCAAGATTAAGGATTTGAATATCCACCATGAGTTCTGGGATCTGGCTCTGTAACAGTTGGTAATCTCTGAATGTGTGCCAAGAAACAGTCTACTCTGTCCCAGGCATTTCTGCAAGCAGATCATACCCGATTTGGTGACAGAACAGTGCTGCACAAACAAAAATCAACTGTTGAAGAGACAGACAAGTGTTAGTTAGCACCAGCATTTACACCAGTGAGATTTCCATACTGTTTTAAAGACCAGAGCTATTTTATTGGGCATGTTCCTCAACAGCTGCTTATGGATCGCTGAACAAAGGGCAAGTTAGTCTAAAGAAATTAGTCTATTATACCCTTTTACAAGCTTGCAACACTTCTCAACACTTTAAAATACCCATTGATGTTCTCTGTGTTTAATAATTTGAATTTCCTCTAAATATGTCATTGTTGTTTACAGACATGAATAAAAACTTAACTCCACAAAATCTGCAGGGTTACATCAGGCCAGGAAGCAGGGGGAAAAGGAGAGGAGAGGAACACATTCAGTGATGCCAACTGCCTAGTGGAAGAGCTATGGCAGTTAGTTACAGCAGTGATGACTTTAGCCACTGAGCTTACACCAACACATTACTCATCTTTCAGTTTGAGAATTGTTCTCCCTGCATTATTGACTGGGAGACTCAAGGACTTCTCTTTCCCATTTCCTTCACTCTTGCATTAATCATAGAAAGTGTCAAGCCAGTACTTTTTATGGCATCAGAAGTGGTGGCATTCAACCACTGTGAAGCAATTCTCCCATCTTCTTATAATAAATCAACCAGTCCTATGCACTGTTCTGGAAAAGATGACTTCCCTATTGAGTCATTGCTGCCCTTACTGAAATAGATATTGTATACTTTCAAAAAAAAAAAGTCTCCTTGGACTTTTTTCCCCTCCCATCGAAACAGATGGGGCTAGCTATTCAACTAAAACTTACCCACATGCTGACACAAAAAATACGTAATCATTTTCA
>JAWWMA010000100.1:55671199-55685124 GCA_035041425.1 Mionectes olivaceus | reverse complement strand
GGATTGCCTTACAGGGCTAACGAGCTCCACCTGCCCGGGGAGTGTCCCTGACCGGGAATCGAACCCGGGCCTCTGCCATTATAGACCACCAGGGGCTCCCACATACCATTAAAGGGCAGTGGTATACACCTAGCACAGTTCTTTTTTTCAGATGTCTGTTATTTGCTATTATTACAGAGACAATTAGATATATCAAAGTGGGATTTAGCAAATCCCATCCAAATACTTTTTATGTTTTGTATTATGAAGTTATGAAGCATAAACTTCTTTTCTGCTAGTTATTTTTGGATGTAAATCAGACAGTAAGTACACAGAGTAATTAAAGAAAGCTGCAAACAGCCACATAAAAAGCTTTATTTTTGCACTTCCAGGGTGAAGTTTGATGCCAATACGCTGTTTTTACCATTACAAAATATTTCAGAGTAATGTGGATAGATTGACTGAAAATTGAAGCTGAATACTCCAACAGACAAAGAATGAATACAGAAAGAATATAGGTCTCCACAGTCACTTATTCCTGAAGAATTAGAAATGCTACATTACTTTCTTAGAATGTAATATGGCCATAGGACAATACATAATTTTAAAATGTGAAAGGATTTAATGGGCCTTATGCTACTAAAGAAAATTAGTTTTTGAATTTGTGATCAAATGCATGTATAACTATGCCTCTTTTTTCCTGCAATATTTCTTCTGAAATATTTTCCTCACAAATGGTTTTGAATAATTTATTGGATAGTATTACCAGTCCTCCCTAGGTAGGAGGACAGAATTGAGGGACAATCTTAACAAAGATTGTTTCTATGCATCAGACAGGCTGACTTAATGAAAATTGCTGGTTTCTGTTTAGGTAAAATGGTGACATTTGTTATTCCAGGCTGCAAGGACACTTGAGTTGAGACTCTCTGCCCTCATACACTGGGAAACACAGATCTGTTCCCACACTGTCTGAAATACGAAGACTGATGTTTACATTATCATGATGAACATTCCTTCCTGGGTAGTTTTTGTCCTTACCCACTTGGCAGTGTCCCATCTCCAGATTCGAGCTATCTTGGTCACTTATGTGGTAAGGAAGTAACTGAGTCTGACTCAAAGAAATCTCTACACAGTAGGCACTGCATAGCAGAAGCATACTTTTATTCCAGCTGGGAGCCATGCCACAAGCATGTCTGACAAGTGTCAAAACTCCAGAGGTTTTCACCGGAGAAAACAAGTTCCAAATTTTATCTATCACATACATCCTCTGAGAATCGGTACAAAGTCTGATTTGTAGCTTTCTTATCTAACTATACATTTGGTTACCTGTTCCCTATACCTATTATTATATATTTGTTACATAAAGCCTTATCATTTCAAGCAACTCTACCACCACCCATCCCCTGGTTCCCTTCCAAAGTTATTGATCATTACTGTTACATGCTGAAGTTCTTTTCCTTACATATTATCTTAACCCCCTCAGATAGGCAGGCTTACGTGTGGTTACATTCCCTTCCTGTGTTTTTCTTTGGTCAGGTGGGCCTCTCACAAGTGGTTATATTCCCTTCCTGTTTTATCTTACTCATTCAGTGGGGTAGGCGTCCTCTTGCAAGCGATTATATATTGCAAAGTCACACTTCTGCTAAGTTTCAAAGGTTATGCTAACATAGTCAAGCTTTATTTTATTGTCTCTGTTTCAATACCATTGTATAATGTTAGGTGACCTTCTGCTTAACAAAACTCCACTTTGTGATGAGTTACTTTGTCCTCATATCAAGTGTTTCAGCACTACAGCTCAAGTGGCATTTTTTAGGACTTGTGATATGAAGTTACATACTCTGTACTTCAGTAGAAGGTTTATGTTTTAGGCAGTGATGTGTATGTGCTTGCCTGTCCAAGGGGTAAGTAGACTACTTGACTGCAGTCAGTGCATGCAAGATAATGTTTGGACGTGGGAAACTTCTCAGAATTTGCTACAGTCCATCAGTGTGGTTTGCTGGGGTCCTTTCCCATCCATTGAATCAGCATGTTGCTTAGTATATATGTCTGCAATAAGCCACTTCAACAGCTGAATTGTTGAAAACTGCCTTTTATATATGCCTGCTTTTTGGTTTCACTCTCTGCACCAGCTCAGTGTGTGTTTGTACAAGCTCAAAAGGTACTCTAGCAAAGGAGCTTGAAACACACACATCAAGATGGAAGATAGGTGGAAGCTTAAACTGAATCCATGACACTTCATCATTTAGGGGAGGAAAAGGGGAGGGGAATGAAGGAACATTACCATGTATTGTATGTTGTAGTGGCCATTGTTTACGTTCACACATAAATTCATATTCAAAGTTAGTCTGGGTTGTTTTTTTAATTTTTCTTCTATCTTTTTATCCTCCTTGTGTTTGTTCCCTTACTTGAGTGTATGCTTAAAAATCTTCTATTTTACAGCTATTTTCATAGATCTTATTTGGTCCCCTTGATGTTCTAGTTCAATAAACATGGCCTAGAGAACACTAATGATTATGTCAATCAAAAAGTTTCTGAAAATTACTTATTCCTTCCTAGGAGAGTATAAGAGGGTTATATGAACAATTGCTTTTTTTTTTAATCTGGTAACAGAAATGCTTTGTAAGGGAGATTTTGAATTTTTTATTCTGGTTAAATGTATGAATAGATTATCTTTTTCCCAGCAGAACATAATCTTCTCCCTCATTGAGTTATGTGGTTTGTGCATTCACTCCAAATACAGGAAAATTGAACTGACTTCCTTCCTCTTCAGGACATGGATTTTACAACTTCTCAACAGAGTGCCATAAATACCCAGCTCTCAGACTAGTGACCTTGCTCTGTGCTTGTAAAGCTCCTTCTTTGTCTAAACCAAAACACTGAGCAAGGGCCTGGGATCCTCCTGAGTGATTTCAAACAGGTTCATTACTTCTCTGTTACAATCAAGACAGGAACAAAACCAAACCTGGCTTCTGCCAAGTATTCTAGCAAGGAGCTGGGAGAGTTTTCTGGAGTGGGAGCCTCTGTTGAAGCTTCTATAAAATTCTTCAGTAAACGTGAAGAGGCCATGATATGAGACATCAACATAAGGTCTTCTCAGGCCTTGCAAGCTGCAGAATAAAAGGATGTTTCTTAGTGCAGTTTTATGACTTCCTGGTTTTCCTCAAATGAGTGTTCCAAAATGAAACCTTTTGTTTCAGGCTTAAAGATCAATTTTGTGTTAAACTGACCAGAACTTCTCTATCTTCTATTTCAATCCCCAGAAGAGCGGACAAAAATAAATTTAGCTTGATTCAAACCAAATGATTTTGCTTTTTTCTTTGATTCAACAGCATTGCCCTGCTATTTTGATAAACATATATACCACTTCTTCATTATTTAAACACCTTTCTAGGAACAGCTATCACGTATTGTATTACTTGAAAGCAGTTCACTCTAATATTTTCAATCATTTATTTACAGTAAATGTTGTGATTATGTTACATAATATTGTGTCTTATTAGACCATGTAAACAGAAAAAAAAAAAATTCTGGCTCGATGTAAATGATTATACTGGTACCAGAATCATTATGCCTGCATATTGACATCACCCAATACAACAATCCTGCTGAACATTTTCTGAAAAAAGCAACATAATGGGTAGGACTGTAGGCAAGGGGTTTTTTTGTAAATGTGTCTGTGAAGATTTTTTCCTACTACTTACCCAGCTCTGCTCTTGTGACCGACTTTACTGAAATGCATAAATGAGAGTGGAGTATTTTAGAAGTTTATCCATCTGTATTTTCTTTTAGCCATCTCTTGTCAGTATGAAATATTGTGCCAAGAGTATATCTGTGTAGTTTACAGAATTCAGATAATTATGCAGGAAGACAAAAAATTAATTTAATAAGAAAGAAATTTTAAAAAGAGTTGATAGTATAGAAATGTCTGTAGCTGCATAAAAAAAAAATCACCAAGACAAGAAAACTAAGGCAAATCTCCTTATGTAACATCTTATCACTGTTTTGCACACCAAACCTCATAGAGCATATCTATTAAACTGAAATAGTTTAAAGACAATGTTGAGCATTTTAATAACTGATTCAGGGGGATGGAAATTTATAAAGAAAAGTTTGCTGACATATTATCAGCTGATTCTTTTACAAGAAATTTCTTTTCACCCTTGAAATATTTTGAAAATTTATATATTAGCCTGATGGTTTTCAAGTTTTGAAACAAAAAAAGGAAAACATCAAACATAAATGCTGTATAAAAAAATAACTAAAGTTTACACCTAGAAATAATGAATAACAGTCTAGTTTCCACTGTGGCTGTTTTTCCATACTATTGCCACAGAACAAGGTTAGTTGGATAATTTAGTCTCTTTACACAAGTATATACTTTATGTTATGAATGTTAAAAGAAATTGGTCTCATACTACACAAGCTTTAGTAAAAACACACTGAAAGCTTTGTAAAACAACCTTATCAGTCACAAGACACATCATCTACATTTATAATATATTTAGTTAGTGCTTGTAGATGTTAGATGGGACAAAATAAAGACAAAATTCAACCAAAACAGATGGAGCTCCAACAGAATTTGTAAAATGGGTTACTTCACTGATGGCAGCCTAGATCTCATTTCAGAGAAAAAATCAAAGCAGAATTGAGGGAGAAGGGGAAAGCCAAAAATGTCACAGAGGATCTGCAAAACACACTTAATCTAGAAACTTTTTCTGCATGTTTTCCTGCAATAATTTTGTGGTTTTGAATTAATATGACATCCATCTGAGCTAAGACAGGAAAACTACCTACAAGAGGATATCTTTATTTTACTCTTAGGATATAACCTTGGTCTTATTGCTTGTTTTGTGTATCCGGGAAGTAACGGAGAAGGTAGATAGTATTGTGAATGCTCACCCCATGCACTGCCATAGGCATTCCTTCATTAGTGATCCTACCATAGAATCACAGGATCACAGAATGGTTTGGGTTGAGAGAGATTCTAAAAGTCATCTAGTTACAACTCCCCCTACCACAGGCAGGACATGTTTCACTGAACCAGGTTGCTCAGAGCCCCATCCAACCTGGCCTTGGACACTTCCAGGGATGGGGCATCCACAGCTTCTGTGGGCAGCCTGTTCCAGTGCCTCATTACCCTCACAGTAAAGAGTTTCTTCCTAATATCTAATGTAATACTGAGAGTATCTACTCTCAGTTTGAAGCCATTCCCTCTTGCCCTGTCACTACATGTTCTTTTAAATGGTCTTCCTCCACCTTTCTTGCAGGCTCCCTTCAGCTACTGGAAGGACACAGTTAGGTGACCCTGAAGCCTTCTTGTGTTCAGGATGAACAATCCCAATGTTCTCAGCCTCTTCTCAAAGGGGAGGTGCTCCATCCCCTGGACCATCTTGGTGGCCTCCTCTGAACTTGCTTCAACAAGTCCATGTCCTTCCTGTGCTGGGGACCCCAGAGCTGGATGCAGAGCTTCAGGTTAGGTCTCATGAGAGTGGAGCAAAGGGGCAGAATCACCTCCTTGACCCTTTGACCATGCTGCTTTGGATGCAGGCCCAGGGCAGGATTGGCTTTCTGGGCTTTGAGCAGACATTGCTGGGTCATGGCCAGCTTCTCATCCACCCATACACCCAAGTAGTTCATATCACAACTTCCTTCCTCACAAAGATGTTGATGTATCTTTTCAACAAAGTGCATTATTTTGGATTCTTTTTCAAGATTATATTGTATTTATGGAGGCTTGCTTCTAGTATTTATTTTATTATATATGTATATATAAAAATATATAAATAATATTACTGGAATAGGCAAAGCTTCACTAGATTTACAGAAAATGTCCCTTTTTATATGCTACACACAAAGTTATGGTTTTTAAAAAGTATGGATGTGGCACAACTAAGATGTTAAAAACTAATAATTTAATTTTAATTCATAACTTGTCTTGCTTACATCAGTGGGATTACTCATACTGAAAGCTTAGTTGTGAATTGCAAAAGCAAGGTCTTCATCAATAAGTGTTGATACCAATGGACATTATCTTTTTTAATAAGAAGCAGGAATACTGACATGTCCTTTAAAAATAATCAATTACTTACATATTTCTTCTCTTCCAAGTAAAAGCCATCTCACTATTTTGTCCCAGTTATTTCTGAAATTACTCTACTTTTTCCTCCCTTTTTTTCCTTTCCCTTGCCATTCTATTTGTTTTAAATATTGGATACTTTCTTTTGGATTTGATAGATGTGTTCTGGAGGGCTCTCAGGTTTCCTTTCACTGCCAGTTCTGTTTCAACCATTTGCTATGTGTAGATAGCCAGGAGTCTTACAGCTAGACATCTGAAGCTGGTCACCTACTGAAATGCTGTCTGAAGTTAGCACATGGTTTTAAAAGGATAGTTGGTGCTATAAGGTATAGTTAGTACTATAAAAGCATACCATAGTTGGTATGTGGGAACCATGATTTTCTACAAAGTGCAAAAATATATGGAAGGGAATGTATTTTTTTCCTCCAAATTGTTCAGTGGTTTGGATTTTTTACTTCACATACTTTTGCCTAAGATCTTTTAATTGTTCCAGTCTGTTTGGGATATAGCAGAGACTGAACATTTTTACTAGTTTAGATTACGATGTTATTTATATTAAGAGTGACTTCTGCATTCTGGATACTGTTGGCTTACACCGTGCTTCAGAGTTAAGATAACAGGGAAATCAGGGAACAGGATGACTTGTGGCAGTCATGAACATGTCTTGCAAACAAATTATCTGGCTAACTACTAACAGATATGGTCAGTAGGATGAATACTGTACACATTTGGCTGTGTTTCAGAGCAGCTACAGGAATAAGTAAATCTCCACATAGTGCAATCCCTTGTATGATTTTCATGTTAAATACAATGTCTTAGCTATTCTCTATAAAGGAAAATACCTACTCTGGCTCTCAGAGATTGCACAACTGTTTTACTGGATGAGAAACAACCACCAGAGATGACATGTAAATAGTTAAAAAGACAAACCCCCTTTCTCAGCCATAGAGGCACTGGACAGGAGACTGTGGGAAAGTGACTAAGGAAGACATCCATATGGAATCTGAAAGTTAAGCTGTTGTATACAAGCTGGGGATGCTTTTGGTAAGAGTTAGATGAGACAGTTGCATACGCTCATTAATTGTTGTAAATGTCACTTTCTTTTATGCTTAGTTCTTTAAGATTAAAGAGTGCCTTGGTTTAAGATGACTGACTGAACATTGCATTAATTCGCCGTTCCAGTCTTCTAAAGAGAACAAATGTAGGCACCCAAGCCTAATTGTTAAGTTAAGTTGTGCAGCAGGAGTTGAGCAAACGCTATATGACTTTGCTTGGGGACAAGAAAAAGTATAGTTGCAACAGCACAAAACTCTGCATGTGCTAATCTTCCCTCTTTTTCAGCCTCTCATTTAGAGTTTGGTCAGAGATCAAAATATACCCCACGGATGGCCCTGTAGATGAGACGTGATCTAATGATGGAATTAGTCCTCAGTTTCTAAGGGTTAATCTTGCCAGGTGCTGAATGCTTCCCACCCTATCAATTTCACCTACGCTGTGAGTACTTGACAATTCCTTTTAATTTGGGGTTACAAAGTTAAGATCAAGCACAGGTTTGCTGCAATGAGGTTATTACAGCAGGAAAGCATTGGTACCTGGTAACAGCTAGTGACATGGTGAAACATATTTACTATTGCAGAAAACTGACTAAGTGGATTATTTTTAGCAAGGTAAGGATTTTATAGTTGGAGTACTTTCTGTCATGACTATCTGTTATTAAGGAATTCCAACCTGGATGTAGTGAACAGAGTAGGGTTTTTTAAAGGCTTTTTAACCACGTATTTGCTCAGAAATTGAGAAATTTGCCATGTAATAAGTTCAGTTGCGGTTAATGACACCACTAAACATTATCTTCTGGCACCAAGTGTGAACTGGGAGTAGTGCTTACATGCCATACCACGGGAATAAATGCAGCTATGCCGTGAGCACAGCAAAGCCATCCAGGTTCCCTGCACAGTGAATGAGAGCAGTAAAGCTCTTGGGAATCTTATTTAGAATAGTTGTAAAGGGAGCACAGCCCATGGCCAAGTAAGGAATGGAGCCGAAATTCTGCCTCTCTCCTGGGCTGACCTGCTTATCTGCACCCCTGGAGGCAGGTGCCTCAGCCTGACTGGGAAAGCACTGTTATGCTCAGGAAGGAGGGTGGATCTTCAGCACTGATCACTGCTACGCCTTAGGGTGTAACTGGTAAGAGTCAGTTTCGGAGGCAGTAAATTTCAACTTAGTACCTGCAAAAGTCTATTATAGACTCATAATTGTCAACTTCTAGAGCACTATGCTGGCTACCAGGCTGCAGAGTAATCGAAACAGAGGCCCCATTGCCTTACTGAGCACTACCACTGTGCAGCCAGAAATGCCCTCAATTTGTGGAAATAGCAATGATGTGGGAAAGCGGCAACTCAATTCAGGAGCTAGCAGGAACTACACAGTTCCCCTTCTGGACTTGTTTGTGACTGACATCAGAAGGTTGCGGATATAATGTTTAGAAATATTCCTGCTTGCCTCTCTTAAAACTCAGTTTCTGTAAAGTTCCATTTTAGCCCTTCTAGCTTGAGCTGCTTATGAAGTGAGACCACCAGGAGTGAGGTGCAAGAGGGGAACTGAATGGATGGAGTACACAGAAGAGTTGAAAAGAGGGAATAATGAGATGCACTAGGAAAAAAAATTGTCCATTAGCATAAGGCTTAGTGAGGAAAAGAAAAAGGAGAAATGACACAAACAATCAGAGGCTGAAAGCTGAGATGATATTAGTGAATGAGGAAAAACAAGTCAAAACCATCATTACAAGGAGTTAAAATACACTGTGGTGTCATTGGTGACTGCATGCTCTACTAAACATTGCTAGGAACATTTATCATTCCAGCAGCCATAGGCTGAGTTACTGTGGGCCTTAGTGACATCTGGAAGGATAAGCACTCAGTCTTTAATGGAAAGTTAGAGATCACTTGTCAGAGCAATCCACACATCAGTTGTATAGCACCTGTACATGCTTATGTTTGTTTGAGGTGAGTATTGCTGCTGTTTAGTACATAAAATTTTTTAATTAAAAAACTGCAGCTGCTTTAGAAGTTTCAACACTGAATTGGAAAAATTAGGGCTTGTTCCTTTATCACTTCAATGATTCATTCCCCCCCATAGTTATTAAAAAAAAAAAGAAAGCAATTATGTAATCTGAAGCCCCTAGGCTAGATGAGACAGTTTAAAATAATTCAGTGATTTTTAAAAATTTATGGTGGATTGGAGAGGTGACAGTTGAACCTATATTTTCATTTGTAATCTAAGACATCACTTCTGTTTTAATTACACAAAAATATTTAAAGTTTGTATTAAGAATTAAACAATATTTTAAGTCATGTTATTAACTCCATTTTAACTGTCATTCTTTCTTAAAAAAGCAAAGGATTTTTATCAATGGAACAGCACTGACTCACTCCAAAAATTGGTAAGGTTGCTTTACTGATAGTGAAATTCAGTCTAAAATCATGACAGGTTCACCACGTTAGTGTGTTTTAAGCCAAGTCAGAATAACAGACTTACAGTGATAACCCAGAGAAGTTAATGTATCACTAAGGATTGGGGATACAAAGAGTGGCAATGACTGCTTGGATGGACAACTGTAATGGGATAGACCACAGCTGACTTGGTATCTGTCTAAAACTCAGTCTTAAAGAAAATTAACCATAAACTCACAGTATTTATTTGACTATTGCATCAGAATATTAGAATGTAACTGTTAATAATAAATGTCTAGTGAAAATTATATGAAAGACGTTTTTATGCCTTGTGTCACTTCTCTGTTAGTGGGAACATCTCTCACACATTAGTGTCTGTTTTCAGACTAATGACAGAGTCACAGAATGGGTCAGGCTGGAAGGGACCATGGTGGGTCAGCTGGTAGATCCTCTGACAGCCTCCCTTTGGATATTGATAGACACTGATGAGGTCACCTCTCAGTTGTCTCTTCTTGAGGCTGAACAGGCTCAGCTCTCTCAGCCTTTCCTTGTAAGAGAGATGCTCTAGTTCCTTAATCATCTTTGTTGCCCTCTCATAGACCTGCTTCAGGAGCTCCATGTCTCTGAGAGGCCCAGAACTGGACACAGCACTCCAGATGTGGCCTCACTAGGGCTGAGCAGAGATGCAGGATCACCACTCTGGAGCTGTTGGTACCCCAGAATACCACTGGTCTTCTTGGCCATAGGGACGCACAGCTGGCTTATGAACAACTTGCTTTAGAAATTACTGTCATTGTAAAGAAGCTTACTGGAAGGGTAGCATTGTGTTTTATGCCTTAGGAGTGGAATTCTATTGATCTACCTGCCAGAGCTCACTGTCTACAGACATCAGTGAGTTTCATTATACTGGTGGCTGGCATAGTCCTGCACCTTGGACAAAAAGTAGAGGTTTACTTTGTTTTGTACTAGAGCGTCATCTGGGGCATATAAAAGTGGAGACATGATTTTGTTACTGATTTGTAGTGCTGATGGCCATTTTGTGGCTTAGAGTGTTTTGGATTATTTTCCTAACCTCTGCCCTTTTGAATGGTCTCCTGCATTAGAAATATTGGACAGATGCCGTATAGCATTGCCCTAAGTTCTGTATATTCCCTACAATGGCAAGTCTGCAAGTTCAGGTTTTTCTTTTTCTTTTTTTAAGACTTCTAGTATGTGTTTATATGTCACAGGAACATGTTTAGAAAAATTTATATACAGTATAGTTTGGGACAGAACACAGTGTCTTGATGCTTACTGAAATATTTGTATCAGCTTTACAAATAGGTGGAAAGGAGGGTTATTTCTGGCATAAATTGAAAAAAATCTGCTTAGTCGAAAAGAGGCAGAATCCATCTATGAGCAGAAATTGGCTGACCTATGCATTTCCTCAATAACTTTCTCAGTCACTGTTCACACATTATTGAAACACATGCCCTATGTTGTTTCTCTCTCTTTAGATAATTTTTGCCATTGCATTTTGAGCCAATCTTCTCACATAAATTTTATAATCATGAATCTCTACGAATTTAATTTATTGTTACCTTATTTACACCTCTGTAAATCCTTTCAGGTTCCCAGGAGCAAAAACATAAAAGTTGTGTTTCTTTTTTACTTAATTGGGATAATCAGTTCGGTACAATGCAACTGAGCTGAGCTGAACTTGAGACAAAACTAGAAATTACATGAGCCAATTTTCAAAGCCATGGGAAAGACACATACTGAGTTTCCCTGAGCCAAGATCATTACTTCCAAGACCAACTTTCTTACTGTTCATGACATTACACGTAAAACTCTTCAGAAAGTTTCTCCATGAGAATGTGTCTCTATCCAAGGCAAAACTAGCACATGGTGATATAGTGTACATCCTCTGCACATGCATACAGATGCCTTTGTAATAACACTTTGCAATAACCTGGGTGTTAGCAGCTTGTCAATCTTTACAAATTTAGGGATCAACTCTGTGGATCCACCTTGATTTTCTAACACTTTTCATTATTTTAATAATTTTATTAATAATTTTTGTATTATTTTAATAAATAGAACGACCTCAGGATATAATCTATCTTTTCCTTGCTGAAATCGGCAGTTCCTGCTGTAACTGTACTGCAGTCATCAAGTAAATCAAGGCCAAATTGATTCCTAAGAAACTAGGAATTGAAGAGCCACTTACAATGAATAACAATAAATAGAATAAATAACCAATCACACTTGCAGACCTCTTGTTCAATCCAGTTGATGCTGTGAAGCCAACCATATCAACTTTCTTGAAGACAGTGTTTTTTCTTTGTGGATGACTTTCAATTCACTGTTACCAAGCCTGTGAAAACAGTCTGAGGCTTAAAAAAACAGACAAGAATTGTGCGAATTGACATGATACTGAGAACCTTGTGGTAAGAATAGGCTTTAAGCAGAATTGTCAGTATAAATATCTGTAAAAACCTCCCCCTTTCCCCATCCACATGGGATGGGTAACAGAGACCTTTCTCTACAAGGTTCAGGACAAGAAGTCCTCCAGAATAAATCAAGTTCTGATTAAATCTTCTAACTATGATTAGGGAGAAGGCAGCAAACATGGCTGCTGATATTCTAGGTTGAATAATTAAAAAAAAAAGTCTCCAGAAAAGCTTCACTTTTTAACCATCACTTGACAGACTGATAGTGTCTTACCATATTATACTGTATATCAAACTACAGTGATGAGTTCTGTATCCTGCCTTGGAAGAGTCTTGCTGAGTTGAATCATAGAATGGTTTGGCTTGGAGGGGACCTCAAAGATTACCAAGTTCCAACACTCCTGGCATGGGTTCCACTACAACTTACTCATACAAAACCAACATCTCCTGCTGAAAAGCAGTAGCCAGGTGCTCCCTGTTAGCAAAGCAGAAGAGGAAATGTGTAAACTTTTGTGGTAAAAAAACCTATTCCTAACCATATGAAAGTTTTATCGAAGGACAGACTAGCATGAAAAGCAACCTTGCAGTTTCCACACTGAAAACTCATCTGACAATCTCTCTTCAAAGAGAAATTATTTTCTTAGAGGCAGAAAGTCATATCACATGATGGATTTTTAAAGTTCCCTTCCATTCCCTCCATCAGACCTAATATCTCATCAAGACAAGAAAAATTATAGAATTTTTTAATCCCAGATTTCATAGCCATTTCCACTTAGGAATAAGTAATAAAATCAAGGTTGTGATTGTCTCCTGTGTTTGAAATCAGCAGTACATGACTAATACACATTTGCTTAATGAAAAAAACACCCACTAGCCTGACTGAGCTCAAGAATGAATAATCCATGGGAGCTATTTAGAGCTGGGGGTATACATAAATACTGAATTTGGTGAATTTCCTTTCAGTGTTCTAATCAAATCTGTTTCTACTGCATTTAGAATTGCTTTTATTAATAATAAACATTCCACTAGGATGAAAAATTTTTGGCTTTGCGGACTTGACGCTTCCTTCTGAGTTACATTACGGTCATTACTCTTAATGCACTAGCGCCCCAAGCCTGTAGACTGGATGACCGCCCACTGACTGACAGGCACTGTACCGACCGCCCCGGCCCTCCGGTCTGAGAGACAGCATTCCTGGACACTGAGGGGAGAGACCCGCAACTAACACCGCGGTGGTCAGAGAGGCTCCGAACACTCTTATCCTCCCTTTATTGTTTCCATGGGCACGCATCCCCGTGGACAGTCGGAGGCGGATGCAGACAGGCGACGGCCCTCCTAAGGGTGGGCTGCCAGGCTGTACTGCCGGGGCACGGCCGGGCACAACTGTGCCCGCAGTCCCGGTCAGGGCGCCGTGGGACGGCATTCCCGCCGGAGGGACAAAGGGCACGGGCCCCGCCGGCCGCGGCCTCCCTCCTCCCCCGCTCCGCCGCCGCCGCCGGCCTTGCGCAACACTGCGCTGCCCGCTTCCTCTCTGGTGCTGCCGGGGAGCCGCCCTGATTTCTCGCTGTCGGCATTTCCCTGCCGCTCGGGAGGCGGCGGCAGGGTGTGCCCGGGGCCCGAGTTGGGGGAGGAGAGCATCGGCGGCGGGGCCGGGGCCATCGAACCCGCCGCCGCCTCCCGGGCCGCCCGCACGGCTCTGAGCATCCGCCTCTTCCTCCCCCTGCGCCGCCTTCGCCGGGGGAGCCGGCGGGGGCCGTACGTGCAGGGCCGGGAGCGAGGGGAGGGTCTGCGGCTCGCTGCAGCAGCCAGCGCCGGCGCCGCCTGGGACCCGGTGCGGGTGGTGCCGCCGCCGGCTCTCCGCCTGTGCGGCTGCTCGTGCTGCCGCTGCTGCCGCTGCGAGGAGATCGCCGCTGCCGGCGGGAGGCGCAGGGATGTGAGCGGCAGCGCCCGGGTCGGCTTGGCCCCCCAGCCCTTTTTTTTTTTTTTTTT
>JAWWMA010000100.1:55647736-55661080 GCA_035041425.1 Mionectes olivaceus | reverse complement strand
CCTAAAAAATCCAATGCGCAGGCTGGAAGGTGTAAAGACCTTCCCCGGATCTTCGTTCACGAAGACTGGCCATTATTCATTATTATTCATTATTATGAATATTCCATCAACTCTTTCATATGTGGTTGTAGCTCTGGTAGAGTTACAACTGAAAAGTAAACTTCCTAATTCTGTTCTTTTAAGTACAGTGTTAAAGAACTGTTTTGCTGGAAAGACATTTAACCATTTTGTAGAACAAAGCTTGTTGGTCTTGACATAAAATTTCAGTTGTAGGATTTTGTTAGGCTTGTGTTGAAGAAGGACTAATGTTTTGTCAATGGGTGACAACAACAGTGCAATTGGATATGTTTAAGTGGCAACAGGAGGAACATAACCTCCGCAGGAATCTCCTTGGCTGTACACTAGTTTTGTTAATTCAGACCAAAAGAACAAGTTTTAATAAGTTTATCATTGTCCTCTAGAGTCACAGTAATCAGTCCACCAAAAATGCAAGATGTTTTGCCTTTAGGAGACTCGTGCAGTTTTGGGGTTTTTTGAATGTCTGCATTAACACAACAGTAGCATTGCCTTTGGTATACAGTCCTCCTTTCTATGTTTTCTGTGCCAGATTTAGCAGTTGATGGAATTTTTACAAAAAATTTTAGTGTTGGGTTAAAGCTTTAAGCAATATTGCATGGGTTAGCAGCCACCAGTTTAGTTCTTGTTGAACTATTTTTAGTTTAGTTTTAGTTTAGTTTATTGCTGTGTAATTTAAGGACATTTATAATTCTGTGTCTTAGCTGTTATATTTTATTTGTTTATTTTGGTAATCTATTTTAAAATTACAAGTTGTGAGCAATTCTAGCCTTTGTTTGCTTTTGTCTGTATGTAGTGAATTAGAAGAATCACATTCTCTCTGTGAATCACACTTTAAGGACAAGTGCAGGGAGACTCCGGGCTCTTTTTTTTCCTGAACTTATGTTTTACTTGTAAGCATTTACTTTTTTTAGATTGGCCCTCTTGTGATGAATCGTTGCTTACTATACTGTGCCTATGTTTAAATATCAGTGAATAGATATTAAAAAATACTGCTTCAATAAAGTGCATGCCTTTCATTAAGCCATAGGACACATATTCATCCTGTAGTTCAGCTGAAAACTGACCTTTGCCAAGGACAGGAGACACACAGAGATATGACAGGTAAATATCTTTTACAAGTATCACTGTCTGACTCCAGGGCAGGCATGGATATGTGGAAGATCCTGTCCTCCCAGTGTTCTACTAAGGATTGGGCATTTGTGGTCCATGAAGAGAACGGGAGTTGCAGTTAAATGAGTCAGGATAAGAACTTACAAAAGCTGTTGGTTTTGCTTGTGCAGGACATAAACCATTTGGAGTCAAGAAAAGCTGTCTATGAGGTCTTTTCTTATTTCCCCTACTAGGAAGGCAATAATCAGCCACTCTGAAAGGTGGTGTGAAAGGCCACTGTGAAAGGTGGCACGTCTTGTGTGGCATGGCAATTTCTAAAACATATTTCCAGCATATCTCAGTGTATATAACAGTTGGAGAACTTTTGACGTAAATGCTGAGCAAAACATCATAAATGCTAATATTAATGAGCATTTTGCTATTATTCTGTCCACTTATAGCATATTCCCATCTTTATTTTGTCCCAGGTTGTTTCTCTGTTGTACTTTATGTGATCTAACATTATTACCATATTCGCAGCTAATGTAAATTTACAAACTGCCATGGAATTCAGTAAAGTCATGCCAACTTATAGCACTGCGGACCTGTCTATAATTATATTCATCTTATTAAGGAAGTTTAAATAGAGCAAAGCCAAATTTAAGTGTTATCTTCTTTGACTTGTAATAGAGCAGTTTAGTGTATTCATGATTAGTTACATATCAAAGTGAAATTACACATTTTTTGTGTTGGCGTTTTAGGTGACAAATGAGGACAAGTTTCTTGGAAGCTGATAAAGTCAGATATAAGTTATGTTCTGTGGGAATGGCTTGTGTTGAAGTGAGGGGAGGACCAAAATAGTGCATAGATGCCTGAAGTGATAGAGACTTGGGAAGTTATCCCACGTAGCAAATGGGTGTTCTCAGCAGTATGGCTGTTGAGTCTAAGGTTTGCCTATGTTGCAGTGCCGTGGGCAAAGGCCAAGACACCACAGAAGTGTCTTTTGTTTTCAGTGCAAGGTGAGTTTGGCAAAGTACTGACCAACCTCTTTGTAAGGTGGATGGTCCCACAGGATACCTCTGGAACAAGAAGATCTTACCCTGAAGAAAATAGCACCTCTGCACTCTCCTTTGGGAGATAATGGTGACTTCAGTCTGCAGAACTTAAAGAAAGGTTTCACATGAACCCTGGCCTTGCCATTTCCATTCTGACTGTGCCACTGGGAAGTATAGGCTCCTTGCATTTGTCTTCTTATTTTTTCCCAACTTGTCGTTTTCTACCCTCTTTCTTACTGCCTTTTGTTTTCCTGAGGTGCTTGGCATACTGATTTATTCCAACAAAAACTGCTGTTTGTTGTATTCATACTGTTTGAAGCAGACAGACATGAAACAGTTGACATTACACAGCTGTACTATGCAGATTAACAACCTAGATCAGCTATAGACCGTGTATCTCCAGGTTCTCCTCAGTTTATATATGGAGCCTGAAATACTTGTTTTGGTTCTTTGGAAGCTTCACCAGAATAACAGTGGGTGCTCAGTCTGTTAATCAGAGTGATCTCATGTTCATAGCTGTTTATTATTCTGGTTTTGGTTTCTAATATGTGATTATGGGGGGTGGGGAATCACTGCTAAAATAATTGCAACTGCTGCATGAGTTAGTTGCTGATTTAAAACTTAAAATATTCTTTTTAAACTGGGGTGTTTTTGCAATTTCTGTTGTACCCAAGTGAGTCTGAATAGAGATGTTTAGAAATGGTGTGTACTTCAGATCTTTAACTAGACATGCTACGGAGGTGTAAGAGTGTATTTTAGCTTGAACCAGTAAAAGTTCTATGCTCTTACACATAATAGAAAATGTTTTAAATAAAACTGCAAAGCAAATAAAACCAATGTTGCTTTATACAGCTTCCCATTCTTCATGTTACAGGCTACTTTTTAAAAAGCAACCTCTATGGACCTTTGTGAATTTCTCTCCAGTTACTGTTTTTTAATTCTGTTCCCCTAAATAGAGGAAATCTGATATTTCCATTAGTGATGACGCACAGTTCATTAGGTGTGTGGTGCTGTTATTTGTCATTCTGAACACCCAGGGTATGCAGTACTCACTTTGGAGATCATGACTGTTCTTTTCATGTATTAGTTCAGCAATAGGACTGATTGGTGGTGACTTTTTGCTCTCTATGATGTTTGAACTTTTCCTTGGTTGGCTTCTGCTTTGATTTGTGATGGTACAAGTTACAGATGAATGACTTGTCCTGTTGCAAACCTGAGAGTGGAGTTTCACTGGTGTGAACTGGACACCTTTAGTGTGTCTGTGGTTCTTCAGC
Source organism: Mionectes olivaceus (assembly GCA_035041425.1). NCBI lineage: Eukaryota > Metazoa > Chordata > Aves > Passeriformes > Tyrannidae > Mionectes > Mionectes olivaceus. The sequence continues at coordinate 55,657,584 of JAWWMA010000100.1, read as the reverse complement.
GGTCAGGCTTGAAAATCAGGTTTACCTGTTGTGCAGATCCCCATCCCCATGGGGAGGGGCTGAGTGAAGTGTACCCTAGGACACAGGACCTGTAGTGCTAAGGAAATCTGTCAGGGTAGTGTGCCAGTAAGAACAACTGGGGGAGTGGGCCATGGACTGGGCCCTGCACAGCCATGTACATGGAGGAAATGTGAAATTCTCGTGCATATACCCATTCCACACCTCAGTTTGCCATGGGAGCCTGTTCTACCAAGTGGCTGCTCTCCTCCCATATCAGGACAAGTAGGACTTGTGGTGGGCTGGCAGATAGTGTAACTCCAAAGGGCAGGTCAGTGGGAGTCAGGTCAGCTAAAATAAATAATTAACTATGTCAATTAAATAATGTGGGGGGTGGGGACAACCTTTTGTTACCAGCGAAAAGCTCATCAAGCGAACAGAAGGAATGCCATAAGTTCATTATCTGTGAAATTTGGGGGAAAAAAGGGTTGAAGAAGGATCACAGATCTTTCTTATTGCCTCTGCTTCCAAGAAGTCCTTCAGTTTAAGCATAAAATATTTGCTCCTGAAGAGGAACTAAGCAGCAAGTATCCCTTTGGTATTGCTAGTTTCATGCAGTAAACTAGCGTGCACCAACCTGCAGCATATGGAGCCACTCCAGGCCATATCCCATGTGTGCACACGCCTTTTGACAAGTGGTGTCAGCTTTCTCTTTAGCATTTGGTCCTTCTCAGAGGATTTATAGATCTGAGTATATCTGAGCTCTTCATAATAAGTTTTTTTTTCCTTTTCATTTTTCGCTGATTCAAATCTTTATGTGTTTTTTAAATGTGCATGCAAATGAGTTTTGTCCTTTTTTTTTTTTTCATTGTCATTTGTCACAGTGGTCATGAAGGTGGCAGAGTTTCTGCAACATTATTTAGGGAATTGTCAGTGTGTGACTGAAGGTGGAAGGTCCTTGTCACAGGAAGAGGTTCACTGTTTCCTTTTTGTTGCTTCTGCTGTTGCATGAAGGACTGTAGAAGTGAAATCTGGAGGAAGTAGTGCAAGACAAGAGCATGGATTGACATTCAGCTTTGAATTACATCAGTACAAAAAAATCTGCCTATATGTGGAAACGCATCTTTATTAAAGAGGTTGTGTTAAACAACAAAAACAGAAAAAGATGTTATTTGTTGCTGTTGATTTTCATCTATAAATAAAATACATTAAAAGACAGTAAGTTCCTTATTGGATGCAGCCCATGGCTTGGCAGTGGCAGAACACTGATGGGATATTAGCTGCTACAGAGTGAGTGAGAATCCTTTACAGCTCTCACACTTCACTGCTTTCAGTGTCTTATGGTTGCAATATACTCATTCTTAACTACGTAATATACTGTATTGAAAAAATCCTTGGATGGTGAGGTGAAGGCTGAATGGGCTGGTGTGATGTTGGAACTTTCCTGCCCACACTATTTGAATTTTGAAGTGAATTTGATCAGAACTGCTGAGGTTTTTATTATTGCACTGGGTAATTTTTAGGAGCTTATTACAGAAAGTTTTGTTTTGCTGCTGATTGGTATGTAGACTGAAACAGAATGTATAAGAGGTTTCTGCATTTAGTCTATTCATGTCCTGCCTCTTGACTATGTAAACTGATGAGAAGATGTAAACCTAACTAAAGAGCAAGCACTGTTTAGTTTGTTTTATATGGTCATATTTTACCTTTACCATTCAGTTTATTTCAGATAACAGTTTATTTCAGTTAAAGATTATTGGAGGATAGAGGCAAATATTTAACCTTTGGGCAAATTATTCTATTTATAGTTCAAATTGCTTTGATGTGTTTTGGTGTCTTAACATCTGTAGCTTCAGTCATCTGCATGAAGTTGAAACAATGATGCTGTTTTTATTTACACTCAAAAACTTAACCCAGTGTATCTGCTTGGTCATCTCTCTAGCTAAAACCTCCCCTTATATTTATACATTATATATATTTACAGAGGCTGCAGATACTCAGTGATTGCTTGGTTAAAATTTTTTTCATTAAGATTAACCATGTCATGTGGTCAATGCCATGATCAATATCAATTTGAGAGAAGAATAACTGATCAGAGGACTATCTTTAATCAAGCTTGGGAGAGAGTTTCATCGGGATCCTCCAATATGTGACATGCCATAGTTATGTTCTTGATACAAGCATGTATTTGCATTGGTGATGGGAAGCTGGATCACTGAACTTTCCATTTGTGTTATTTCATAACCAGCTGCTTCACAGTTACACTAGGAAAATGTCAAATGGGCCTGCAGAGATTGTCTTAAGAAATAGCATGGTAAAAACATTAATCTTTTAGGATAAAATATAAAAGAACTTTATTTTCTGTTGGAAGTGAAGATGGATGAACATGCCAAGCAAGTGCTAGTATACTAGTAAGAAGGCAGTGGGGCATTTGTGTCAAAGAAACTTACACTTGTTGGTCTTTTGAATAGTTTTCCAAGTATATGTAAAACTTATTAATGTCTTATAATACCTTACAGTACTCTGTCTGGTTTTCTGTGAGTTGTAGGTGATAACGTGATGACCCAGTTCTCGGTAGGACTGTCAGGGTGCTGAAGAGAGGCTTCACAAAGGGCATATCATGAGGTGCCAAGCTTGTGACAGGACACGGACTTCTAGGGAATTTAGGTACTTGCCTTCTGTCTGGAGTCAGGCAGCAGGTATTTATGAAGACCCTTTTTGTTTCAAAGTATGATAAAATGTTTTGTGGCAGTGGTTCCCTTTCCTTCAGTAGTGTATGATCCTGTTCTATTCCCATGGTAGTGGTGTCAGGGTGCTTGGCTGCGAGACTGCACATCTCATCCAGCCACACAATTAGTCTTCTCTGGCATGTAAATAGAGCCTAAATGTTTCTTGAAACCTCTGCATTGTCAGGCTCTTTCTTGTTTATCATTTAGCTATGAAGGTTTCTGAAATTTGGTCTCATGACCCCTAAATCCTTTTGTAAGCCTGTGACTAATTGTGTAAGACTACTTGGATGCTGGCAGCTTGAATGTACACTTGGGAGCGGAAATGTAGGTGCTTGGTGGACACGTCTCATTAGGAATGGAGATGTCAAAAGACTTTTTAATGAGCATTCAGTCTTCTGTCTCCTGGGTCACCTAAAGATTCTGTTACTGAAGTGAAACTCAAATGATGTCAGTTGACATAGGTTCATGTATTTTTCAATGGAATTTTGCTCTAAATCCATCTTTTTATACAAAGTAGTTTTAAGATTCTTGCCTCGTGATGTTTTGAGTAAAATGACAGTTGAATCTGAAGCATACTCTCTGTGTGAGACTCAGGAGCCACTGAATTTTGAAGGGTACATCAAGCCTTTGACACCTAGGATATTTTATCAGTAAAAAAGGTAACAGCTGACCCCCCCCACACACACATACACCAGTAAAGTCTGCCTGTTCTGATCCCCAAATAAATATATCTCATTCTTACAGCTTAACCTCGGGCTGCCTTGGTGTTGCAACATGGTTCACAACCAGTTTCTGTTCTCATGTGTTCTCCTTCTCTTGTGATGTCTTTTAAAAATGTTGGAGATCACAGAGGAGAAGGTCTGGATGAGGTTATCTTTCATAGCTGGGTGTTACATTGATGAAATAATGTAGTCCAATCATGAGTTTACCCAAGCATTTGCACTGTATAAATGCATATACTTGCATTTAGTTATTTGAAATCTTTTTAAAGTGATATTTAATGGCATGGGAAAAAGTCACATAACAGTTGCCTCAGCATGAACATATGTGGATCTCAATGCTAAGAAATTATGTTAGGTCTCAGTTTTAAAGCAATGTGATTATGCAAATATTATCCTAATGTAGCTTTGGTCTGTGTCTTATGACTCAGTGAATGCTGTTGTCTCAATTTGTTATGAAGTCTATAGATGTAAAGGTTTGGTGACATCAGAGGTTGTTCCTGGCTTCACTGGAGTGCTTCAGGACATTTCAGGAATAATGCTCTTTCGCTGCCCCATGCCCAGCTTCACACCATTCACTAGCTATGCAGGTTGAAAGTTTGACTTGGGAATGTAGCTCAGCCTGGATACACAAAACTGTATTGATCTGCCTGACTGATTCAGAACCAGGATGGGTGTAGAGAAAGGGGCAACGAGGAGTCAGTGGTGGAGAAACTAAGGGAGAATGGGGAGCTGAGGATGTCTGGGTCTTGACAGAAAAGGCAGAGGGAGCGACAGGGAGATAAACATGTAATTTGGAAGGGGAAAAGACCAGTGTGAGAGCTTGAGAAAAAAATGCAATTAATAAGAGCATTTGAGAAGATACTATATGGGAGAAGATACTATATTTGGAAGATACTATATGGGAGGAAAAAAAGTAACCTTTTTGGGGAAAAAGGAAAGGAAGTGTTACCTTCTAAATGTGGAATGTAGCATTCCACATTGAAATGATTAAAATGGACTAGGAGTAAAGGTAAAAATAATTGACATTTGATGCTTTATGGAGAAGATAAACTACAGAACTATAAAACAGAGAAAAATCAGAGCCATATGTAAGTATATATCTATTCAGTGCTGCTGTGTAGGATAAGGCAGGTTTTATCAGTATGTATTTTGGACAAAAGTCCATATGGACAGATACCTGAAGCATTATCTTTCTCTTGCTGTTCATCAAGTTCTAGATCTAAAGCATAAGGCCTCCAGGTCATGCAGATATGTATATGTTTTTTTCATGTGTATTAAAAAGATAGTGTATATTAGTCACATTCTTAGAAATAGTTGTCCTTTTTTATATTTTACTTTCTAAAAAAAGAAAAGTCAAGATAGATAATCTGTTGGAGAAACTGCCCCCAAACCACTACATTCTGATAAAATCATAGAATATTTTTAATGGTAACCATGGTCAGATTCTAAATTTGAGTTTAAGTTAGTTTATGTCCCTGTAACTTGTGAGTCTGATCGTGAATTGTAATAGCAATCACTAGATCTAACTCCTGGCTGAACTAGTGTTTTCATTTCAGGCAAACAAATTAAAATAATCTTAATTGTAGAAAAGCTTTTGGTTGTATCTAGCCTAGGGTTCTTATTAAAATATTTTACTTTTTGGCTGCAAACTAAAAACTAAGTGCTTGCACATTCCCATACATAAAGTTGAGGCAGAGGTTTGTAACATCTGTCAGTGGGATTTTAAATATGGATTGTAATCCAGATTTGTGTAAAAGGGAATGATCAAATAAGGAGTTATGAGGTCTGTAGTGCTACTGTGGACTGTGATAGGCAGTTACGAACAGGAGCCACAATGAGGGTCTATTGCTGGTCCTTTCATGTATATTTTAAAAGCAGCTGGCAGAGTATTCCAAGGGTAAAACCTGAAACAAGACTGGTCATTATAGAAAAGGTGTTATCCTTGATGGTTTTCAAAGTCCCTTTTAAGCTGGAGATGTACAGTCTTTCAGGAACCTGCACAAGTTAAAGTGAAGGAGGGAGGTTGGAAGAGTGTATGTGGATGTATTTGAAGATTTATATAAATACTTAAAGTTGGAGACATTTGTACTACTACAAGAAGTTCCAAATTCACAGTATGTACTGTTAAGAGCAGCCTTCTCATACTGTACTTGTTAACACTGTCATGCAGCTCAGTCCCACAATGCACCACCACTTGCTTGGTGGCCTCAGCTGAAGTCACTTGGGTTCACTTTGGGCTGTGCCTTCTCCCAGGCTCTTGCCCAACCCCAGGCTACTTGCTTGATGCTGTGTAAGCGTGGCACAACAGTAATTAGAAGAGCCCTGTGTTATCAGTGCTGGTTATCATAGAATCATAGAATGGTTTGGTTTGGAATGGACCCTAAAGATAATCTCATTCTAAAGCCCGCACCATGGTCAGGAATACCTCCCACTAGGTCAGGTTACTCAAAGTCCCATCCAACCTGACCTCAAACACTTCTAGGGATGGGGCCTCCACCAGTGCCTCACCACTCTCCCAGTGAAGAATTTCTTCCTAATAGCTAATCTAAGCCTACTGTTTTTCATTTTGAAGCCATTCCCTCTTGTCGTATCCCTATCTGCCTGTGTACAGTCTCTTTCCCTTTTTTTCATAAGCCCCCTTCAGGTACTGAAGGTTGCAATGGGGTCTCCCCAGAGCCATCTCTTCTCTGTTGGAGCTGAACAACTCCAGCTCCCTCAGCTTGTATTCATAGGAGAGGTGCTTCAGTCCCTTGATGATCTTTGTGGCCTCCTCTGGACCCACGTCAGAAGGTCTACATATTTCTTGTGTACATGATCCTTCCACATCTTTCTGAGGAACATGAAGTCCTTTTCGATATTTTGCCATCTTCTTGTTGCAGCCTCCTTTGAGCCTACATGGAAAAGTAGGACTGGTCTCTCTCATATCCAGAGCATGGCACCATACGAGCCATTGTGAATAAAATTGAGCCCAGCCAAACCTGTACACCGCCATACATTCATGTTGATGGTTGAAGAAATAGCTAACACTAGGGTAAGAGGATTGGTGTCAGTCTGCAATGTTTTTCACTCTTCAGGAAGAAGAAAACAAGTTACTAATTATTTCACAGCTCAGCGAATCCCTTTCTGCCCTCACTAATGACATTTAAATTGTAAACAGTGTCCTTCGGAATCAGTGAAGTTCGATGGAGTTATAAAGAAACAAAAATAAGAGACTTTCTCTCTTTTCATCTTATATGCTTCCCTTCGTACATCTTAGATCACAGATCATGTTGATCCTAAATTGTAACAATTTCTACCCATTTTAGCAAAATATTCTAAAAATCTTTTAAAGTGCAATTGAATATCTGTTCCAAGGATTACTTTTATTTCCATACCTCATATTTTGTATAGGTGTAGCCACTAAATCTGCATGAAACTAAACTCTTTTGTGAAGTGAAACACCAGGTGCATTTCTCTAAGTTCAGGGAAATCACATCAGGACAACGTTGTGCATCTTATTCTTCAGATGATTTATTCACCTTATGAAAAGCTATGTTCCTTTACTTATTCACTTTAAAATTAGCCTTTGAGTACTTCTGCTCAACAGATCCAGGGGAAAAAATATGTCTGAGGGAGAATCTGATTTTATTCAAATCTTATTTTTTCCTTTAAGACTTATGGTAGCAGTGGGAACTCAGGGATATCTAATAGACCTGAAAGATGATTGACATTTTATGCTGTCATGTATTTAATACATCAGTGCTGAAACACTTCAACATTGAAGTATATGGTCCCATTAACTGTTTCTGTTTCTTAAAGAAGCGTCTGATGTGCAGCCTTAACAGCAGTGACAGGCTGTGGGTTAGAGACAGTCATCTGTGTACTCTGGAGGCAGCATTGGGAATATCAGCCCCCTGGCTTCTATTCTTTGAAGAGTTTCCTCTTTTCTGCAAGAAGAATAAGATGAAATGGCTGCTACCAATACCGTTTCTTAAAAACATCTCTTCTGAAGTGTTAGAAGTCTGCTGCTGAAACTGTGATCACTGAGGTCTGTAGGTACTAACATTTACAGAGCAGCAGCTTCGTGTTCAAGGTGTGCAGAATGTTGTATCTGAAGGGTGGGGTGTAGTGGTCACTCTCCTAGTCTGCCCTTTTATGGCTTGCCAATAATCTCAGGTGTATAGTTTCTGTACCAAACCTTAGGCTCCTAACCTTGCTCCCATTTGACCCTAAGTGGGTTCTGCTGTGAAAGTGGCCTCTGTCGCTCTGTAGATAGATGTATATTACTACAATGTCTGTGGATATGTAACATCTGTAGATATTTGTCTGCTACTCCTATGGAAGTTGAAGCTCTTCTGTACGAAGTATCTCTTGATATTTAATACTTCTCCTTTCATGAAAAGTGTTTCTACTGCTATACATTCAGCATAGTAGGCATTTTGTGTTGGGGGTGTTGTTTTGGGTGTGTTAGAAATGCTTTGTCTGACAGAAAAGGGTTGTTGTCTATCCTAAAGATGCTCAGAGTGTGAATTCAGCCGATCTTCCTTAGGGAATGAGATGATCCCAAGTGATGGTGTTGTCCCTGGCTTTCATATAGAGGTCTGCCTTGTCACCCATGTGTTTTTGAAAAGCTCCGCTGTTTCATCATTGACTAAGCAGTGTCTTACGTGTCTCCCTAGATAGATCATTAAACTAAGCAGTTTTGGGCCATGCGCTTTAGTTTAGTAGAGGCTTGATAGAAACAGGTCAGATGTGCTAGCTACATCTCTTGACAGGTGGGAGTCCTCTTCCAAAACCAAAGTGGTTGGTTAGTCAGTGAGAAAAGGGTAAACCAGGACATGGAATTGGATGCAAGGGCACAAGGAAAGATGCAGATTGCTGTCCCATCCTGTGCAGACAGTAGGAGATGGAGTTTGGGTTATATGATTGTAGGATCTGCATTTCTTTGGGGTTTGTAGAGGCTCTTTTTTTCGTTCCCGTGTTCTCTGAAAGTAGCCACTCTGTGTTACCTTTCCATGTTTAGGACCAGGTAGCCTACAGGTCGTGGAGCAGCTGCTGATGCCTCAGAGTCTTCAGTGCTCATTGGCGTTTGTTTCCAGAGCTTCATCTCCAGGGAGGTTTTACACTTTAGCAAGTAGCTGTCAAGTGAGACATAAAGAAAGCAAGTAGAAGGGTATGTTCAACACAGGTTTCTTGTCGCAGTTTTGCTTAATTTAGCCTGTATTATACACAGAGGCTGACTGGCTTATTTCCTTTTCTTCTGTGAACAGCCTGTAGCTTTGGGCAGGGACAGGCTCTTCTCTGGTAATGTATAAAACACCTTCCCAGAGCCCAGGCTGAGGACCAGACTTGGAGCTTGCTGACCTGCTGGGAAAGCCCTACCTCTCAGCCTGTCTTTGGCTTGGCACTTCTGATTGTGTGATTCTCCTCAGTTCCCTAGAGGTAGCAGATTACAGCATCGGAGGCTGGACTCCTTTTATGTTGTCGTACAAGTTATTTATTTCCAGTGTTACACCTTTTTCAGAGAAAACAGAAAAGCCATTTTGTATTGAACTAACCGTACTCATCCCTTACTATCTCTCAATTAATGTGTTGGCTGTTTTTTGCCCTGAAAAATTGGTAGTTGTCATTACTCTGCTTTCAGTGGAAGGAGCACAGTTCAATATGCTGTGAGAGTGAAAAGGAGCTGTTAGACATAAAAATAGAGGCAGTTCATAAAGGCAAAACAGAATTAGTATGTTTTATGTACACAGATTCACCCACAGCACTACAGACAGCATTTTCAATTGTTGCTTGTTCCACCTCCTTCATTCTGTAAAATTTTTGTCATACTTTCAGTTGCACATGCATTTTTAATGTGTAAAATGACAGGCTTAAGATGCCTAATGCAGATACTCTTTTTGCTTAGTCTTTCTCTCTTGCATGTTGTCTCTGCTGTCTTTTTTTATGCCGGGGTAAAGTCTATAAACTTGGAGAGATGATGCACCTAATACGGTGCAATTATTATTTCTTCTGTAGCTGCAATGGCTGCCATCTTACACAGCAAACCCCACACAGAATCACACAGGTCCTGTGTGAAAGAAAGGCTGACACACTTGTTGGGAAGATGATACCTGTGTGTATTAGTTTGGGAAAGGAAACTATCACATTCAAGGCATGTATGGGTAAGATCGCATAGTATGTTTCCAGAATTAGACTGATGAGCTCAGGAGATGCATAGTTGTTACACAGTAAGTTCAGAACAGAAAGATCAGGCAGAAAGATTAGTATGTTCTAGGCACTAAAGAGTTCCTTTTCTCTAATGCATGATATTCAACTGTGTTGACAAAATTTTAAAAAAAGAAATTATTATTCTTTTGTTTTTGTACCTCTCAGATGTTATGTTCTTATTGTTTGTGTGGTCACAGAACAAATTATCACT
>JAWWMA010000100.1:55626295-55647726 GCA_035041425.1 Mionectes olivaceus | reverse complement strand
GCTTAAAAATAAAGGAAATTGCAACAATGTGTGAAGCTCTAACTGAAGAACAGCTTTTAGAATTTAAAAATCTGCTTTTTTTTTCATTTGTACATTTTGTTGGTGGTGATAAAGCCTTTCAGGAAAGAAACCACTTAATGTGTTTGATAATGCAGAAAATATTTTGTTCTCAAAAAAATAAGACTATAGTACATGCCTGAAGGCCAGAAAATAATCCTGTAACTATCAACTCTTATAGTATGTCAGTTTCAGCAGTATTGCACAGGAGTAATTTGACTTTACTTCATAGTAGTATTTTGAGATTAATTGGTTTATAGTGCTTTGTTGATACAAAAGCAGGACTGTCAAAACTTGTCATCATTATGATGTCTGAGATTCACACAGCAAGGGCAGTTTTAGTTTCGGCACTAGATGTTCTCTGCTTCTCCAGCTGAACTCTGTGTACTCACCTTCTGTGGCTACTATGAGAACTGTAAGCTAGTCCATTTACCTGCCAAGCAAATAATTGTGTTTTGGTTTTGGTTTCTTGTTTTTTGTTGTTTTTTTCTTGAGATATGGGTACATTTCTTTTTTCTTTGATCTACATATGCAGGTGTTGCTTTCAGTCTTTGCGGATATATACCCTAGGACTTGACATTTCAGGGCTTAGCTTTTCAGTGACTTATGAGAATTTCACAGGTCATGCTTGTAGCTGTGCAAGTTATTTTCTCAGGGGCTCTGACAGTCCTCGATACATGTGAAAGCTTTTCGTTACAGTTTTGAGATTAAATGGGGCAAACATTTCATAACCAAGATGGTCTCTCATGTGTACAGCTTGCCAGATTGGAAAATTTAAGGCAGGTCATGCAAATGCAAGGTTGAAATGAAGGAAATATTTAAAGAAATGTGTGTGTAGAGGCTGTACAGTTCCAGGCTTTGGTTTCTCATTGTGTGTAATCTAACCTAGATGCAGACTGCTACCCAAAGGCAGCTTTTTCTCTACTCTCTAGTAAAAGCAGTATATGGCTATATTAGTATACCTTCCCTTCCACTAGGGTGTTATTTGTTAGAGAACTGGTGATTTTGGATACACAGTTGTTAGATGTAGCACAAGGGAGAGATTAAATAGATTGTTGATCCTTGCGAACGGTCAGAGCAATGAGAGGATGGGAGAGAAGGGGGTGTCTCTTGTTCGTGACAGTCTGCTGTTTACGTCAAATTAACCACAGGAGTCTAATATGTACTCAACTTGAGATCTTTTAGTACCCCTGTAACTCACTGTCCTTGCTTGCACATCTCCTCTGTCGGTCAGAACATTTCTCCTTTGGTTTTAACTTGTTTTGCTTCATGCCTTATATTTATGTATTTTTCATCCCAGACATAGGTTTATGCAATATATATTGTGATAGAGAAAACTGTAAGTGTCTTGCCTTGTCCCCCTGTGATCTGGTTTGGATTTCATTAGGCATACACCTTCTGGTTCCTCTGATGCCCAAGAAGATGTGGTGCATGCTGTAACATTTGCTCCTTCAGACTCATGTTTTTATGCAGAGAGCACATTGAGACAATCTCTCACTGTCTTGCTGCAGCAGCAGGAGCAGGCACATCCTTGCTGCATTCAGACCATTTAAGGATTCAGGAGCAGTTCTCCCGCTAGGCTCTAGTTATAGCTGTCAGCATGAGAATTAGCTATCAGAAAATTTTCTTAGCCTTATATACTAATCGCTGTAGGGCAGCACTGATGGCATTATGACTTCCAACTATTTGTGTTTGCTAACGCAGGTAATTGTGATAACCAGGCAGCCATGCGAAGATAGAAGAACTGGGAAAGGAGTGGGTGTGTGTTGTTAGGCATGCTTTGGTGTTTGCCTACCTATAATACTGCTGAGAATGAGATGGATTTTCTGAAGATAATGTAGAAATGGTGAGAGACCTGCCTGGAGCTTTGAATATAGGATTGGATAGATTCTGTAGCACTGAGTCCAAGCTGCTTCTGGGAAACCTTCTTGTGGTAATCACTTGGGAGATATATAAATCTAAATAGAGAAATTAATGATTTTGAGAGATAGTTTCAGATACCTTCGTTTTGATTATTAGGCACTTTTCATATTTCTGACCTAACTATATGTAGTGAACCAGCATCTCTCCACTTGTGCTTGCAAAAACATTTTCCTTTACATTAAATAGTTGCTTTTCCTTTTGGAATTTTGTCAGAGACAAGACACACTCATCACAGCTTTGGTTTTGCTTGGCCTCCCCAGCTGCATCCCTCTACTTCATGGTTTGGTTTGGGAACAGCTGTGAAGAGGCTAGTACATGACATCTTATTTCAGGCTGAAAAATAAACTCTGATCTTTGTGCTTTAGATTATTGTGTTTTGTGCTTTGGATTATTGTGTTAGCTAGGGCCTGTTAAATCAGTAGAAAATATGTGTTAACTGCACCTTTGACAAGTGTATATGATTAAAAGAAAGAGACTTCTAAATTAGAGGTTTGTAGCTGATGTCTGTAGCTTCTTGTTCATGACTGCTTGTCATTTTTTCTGCTCAGTTTGAAAGAATTCAACTGTTTAAAAAGTGGCAGCCATTAATGTGGCATCTTAGAAGGAAGGAGGTGTTTGTGTTTTCTCTTGAACCATCCATTCTTAGTGTAAACAAGAAAGTAGTCTAAATGGAAGAATTTGGTGTTCCCTACTGTTGTGTAACAATCTCACTTGTTGCACCTGGCTGTTCCATTGTAATGGCTGATTTATAATACAGTTTAATATATTGTAGATTCACATACGGTAGAGGTAGAAGGAAGAGCCTGTGGAGTGAAGCAGTTTCTCAGTACTTTAGTGCGAGCTTATGGTGCACTGTGTTCTGCTAGTAAAAATTGTATCTGGAAAAATCTAACCTGATGATTTAGGAGATGGCTATCCCTTTGTATAAAAAATAGAAATGTTTGGCTAAAATTAAAGCTAGTGCAAATATATAGGAATACTTTCTAATCCACATAGTTGGTTTTCTGACCTTGGAGGAAAGTCTAAGTATATGGCATGTAGACAGAGCTCCAAAATGGCTGTAGAAATGCTTCTTTTTCTCACAAGGCTAAAAAAATAAAAATTGCATCTGCATCTATATTTTCTCATTGGTGTGTATTTTGTAGTTGCAGCTCTGTACTTGCAGCAGTGTACTATATGCTATGTGTGGTAAACCTATACTTGGATTTATATTTACAGGTTAATAGCTTCTACTTTGCATAATAAAAGACTGGCATAAGCCATAATGAGGTATCAGCTGCAGGCTGGGCCCTCAGCCAAGACTCATTTCACATGTATATGTCTTTGTGCAAGGCGTGCCTTCATTTCTCAATGCATGTCTTTAGATTTTGTAAGGTTTCTTGATGTGAAAAGATGTATTCTGTTTAGCTACCTAGAACTGATGCTCCAATGAGTGGAATCGATTGAAAAGTATATTATTTAGTGTAACTTTCTAACTTTCTTGAATTAATACAGCGTGTTATTCTGTGTTGTGTTTTGTGTCTCATATATTTTCCTTTTGGCTTTGGTCATTTGATTCTGTGATTTTGATTATGTGAAGGATGAATGATCAAAATAATCTGGTTTTCTCCATGAATTCTCTTCTCAGCTCTTCTGTTTTCCTCAGGGAAAAAAAATCTATTGTCCCTTGTCTCTGCATTTTAGAGAAGGCAAGGACTTACAAATCTCTCTTTTGTGTAAGCTTTTCAGATTCCCTTATTAAATCAATAGGTGCTTGTCTCTTTGAAATCCATTTCTAGGTAGTTTATTGAAGTGGGACCATTGAGCCTGGCATGCCATATCACATGCTGCAGTGTTGTAGCTTTTGTATCAGTTCTGCATTGGTGTGCAATGAAGATAATTTATGTACTTCTGTTTGAGTTGTGTCAATAATACATTTCCGTGCGTAAAAAGATTCATTAAGGAAGGAGTTTTAATAATGCATGGAGAAGGTAGGGGTTCTGCTAATGAGCACACTCCGAAGTAACAAACCCAGTTATTTAACTAGGATCTGTTTTAATGTGGTTTTTAAGTAGGCAAAATGTAAAACTTGTTTGGAACTCTAGGATGAACATAGCAAATAGCTATAATAGCTTTGCACTAGTATTATAATTTAGTTATCATGGAGACAGTGGGATTTGGGGTTTGTGCTTTATTTCCTTACTTGACTAATATAGCCTATGTGGCAAGTCTTAGGGGAACCATAAATATGACTTAGGTTGTGGTGTTTCTTCTGCTTGCACTAGCATTATTATTTTTATTAATTTTTACCACTGGTACTTAAATGGGAATTGTTAATTCTGTGTCCTAATATCAATGGAGAAAAGAGGGAGAATATTAATTTAATACGGAATTCTGTGTATTCTCTAATGAGGCTCATGCATCTTATCCCCTGTAGTGCTTTTCAGTAAAGACTCTGTAGTACTTGGAAGTATAGCCCAGGGAGGATTTTAATTGTGAAGCGCAGTTTTCAGCCAAAGTTTGTTTTTCTCTTTCTTGAAGAGGCAAAAAAGTCCCTGGTGAAAGTGGGGGTGAGATAAATTTTAGAAGGAATGAGTAAACTGTGGGGATGCAGCAGTACTAGGCCTCTCTGACAACTAGTGTCAGTCATACTTTTCCATATTCTTGTTCCTCAGTGACTGAAAACTTGAGGAGAGCTAGTCCTACTTGCATTACTGAAATATGAAATGTACAGAAATATTCAGACAAAGCTGCTACGCTTCTTTCACTGTTTAGTCTCCAGTGGTATTAGTTACGGTGGTGAGAATTTATTAGTGGTTACCTGCAGGAGTTTGAAAAGATCGTCTTAGTGCCTCCTACCAGAGCACAGGATCACTGCTAAGTTTTATTGCTGCCACCTCTAGGTGACTTATCCTAGCATCTGTCCAGTGTATGTAGGTGAACGTACAATAAAGTCAGAAAAGCCATGTCATATGCATTGTGTATTTGCAAAGTCCTGTTATGGACATTCCCTCCTTGCTTACCTTCAGGACCTCACATCTAAATCCATGACTTTTAGGCTGGTTTTGCTGCTTATTTGTATGTTCCTGTAGTAACAGACCTTGGTTGAATGAGATTGTAGCTTCACTTTGGTAGGTAGTCTTGTAATACATATCTGTGCAAGGCACAGGGAGCCCCATTCTTGCCTGAATCAGTGTTGTAGAAGTAATTAATGTAAGCTGTTAATAATTAAAATCAGTTAAATTGATTTTTGATAATAAATTGTCTAATTATAGACGTTTGTAAACATCTCAGCTTAGATACTGGACTAATATTATTCCTTATCTTATTTACTGTGTTACTGGCAAGGAAATGGCAAAGCACATGAATGTCACTGTTCCTGGTGACCCTTGGACTGTTACTCCTGTACCCTTTCTGCTTGCTCTATCTGGCAGCTCAGGGGAGTTTAAATTTTTTATTTTAGCCTGTTTTTTTGCACTTTATCTCTTACTTCTGTGCCTGTTTTCCCTATGGAGTTCCTTTTATTATGTCTCTTTGCAATGAAGTGTGTGGTTGGGTCGTTTGTTATTTGGATCATGTGCGTGAGGTCCTGCTACTGTGTTAAGTATGGGATGTTTACTCCACTCAGGCCACACAGTACATCAGATTCCTCAGCTACAATTTCCAGGATTCACTAAGTTCATAGAAAAAATATTTCAGCTGGAAGATATTTACCATTTTGATTAAAAACCCATCTGCATGAAATTTTTGCTTCTCATGTAACTTTTTGGTTTAGTGGATACATGATTTTCTGCGGTTAAATAAATTATGGTGAATTTTTAAACCCATTCCATTTTGCATAATTAAATATAGCTCTTTTAGAACATTGTGCAGACCAAGAGAAAAGAAATGGATGCAAAGAGAAGGTGAAAAAATAAAATGCAGAAGAAAAATGGGAAGAAGGAGAGCATCTGATATGCAAATCAGTAAGAGAAACAGTTTAGTGGAGAGAGGGAATGGACAATTTGACAGTCTTGCCATATTAGAATAAAATAAAGTTTGAATATTAGTGATTGAAAGATCATAACAAAAGAGAAATTTTAAAGGAATGTAATTTGAAGTGCAGGAATCCTTAGCCAATGTGATTTTACTATTTCTTTCATAAATAAATTTATACTTCAATATTGTAAACATAAACTATTAAAAAATGCTTTGGAAATCTTAGCTTTTCACAGAATCTGTAGACTTCTATTTTTGTGGCCGACAATAGTTTCCTGATGTTATTTGGTATTTGAAATTTAGATTTTAGAAACTGTCAAATTAATGCCACCAGATTTTACTTTTATGCTGAAGATACAATAACTTACACATTTTTAAGTTAAAAATAGCCCTGAGTTTATTGCCACTGTGGGGATTTTTTTACAAGATAGGGAAGCAAGTTGGCATGGAATATGAATAGTATTTTTTCAGGCGGCTCTGTCCTGATAATTAAATTGGTAGGGGATGTGAAAAACAGGTGTTTTAGTTTCTACTGGCTGAGAGTTGCCTGAGCAGAGCTCTACCAGAGTTCTTCTTATCAAACCAAGGGTTGCACTTCATCTAAACATCCTGCTTTAACTGGGGAGAGGGACAAGAATTTTTTCTTTTAATCTTAAAAATAATCTTCAAGACCCCTTCAGGATTGTGTGCCGTCTTTGCTGTTGGGTTTCTTCTATTATTATTCTAATGCTTTTTGTTTCATTTCTTTTCCTCTTATTAATTAGTGTGAAATACATATCAGCAAAGGTGCTTCTGCCAGACTTCTGACCTCACCATATCTAAATGAAGTGTCAAGAGTGAAACATTTATCTCTCTGCAAAGGAGTAACAAGCTATCACTGAAAGTACAGGATTGTCATCATGATCAGTTTGAAATTGAGGGTAAAAATTTCTCCATTTTTTTTGTATTAGGGCATAGGACGTGAAACAAAAACCCTCTGAGACAAGAATTTGCAGATCTTTCATATTCTGCCTGAGGGTTCTGTTCTGACCTGCACTTAAAAGAACTAAAGTATAGTACAATACCGTAAAAGAATGGTAAAGCTGTAAGCCCCATGTGGACAATCTTGTGTTTTTCAGTGATAGATTGTTTTGGAATTTCTCAACTAAGGAGAGATTTGATATACTTTCAAATATTTTAGATGAGTTATTACTACTTGTGACTAATATGAAATCTGAGTCTGAATAAGATGTTGCAGATGTCTATCCATTGTAGATGGATAGTGGTGCAGTGAAACCTGGGCTCTTTGAAGGTCTACAGATCTTCCAAAACTAGTTGTTTAACATCTCTTGTTTAGCAGAGGATCTGCGTTTAGCTAGTATTTCTGTACTAGAGGCTCAGACAGATATGGACAGTGTGTACTCCAGGTTTATAACTGTAGACTTACATGGTGAATGTATTTATTTATTGTGGCTATATCCCTAATCCTAGGAAATACACTGAGGGTGATTTCTTTCGTGAGGTCAATATAGAATAGCAATTCATACTAGATTTTCTTGGCTTAGCACCTGCTTTTGTCAAGATTTCAGAAGTGAAAAGGTTTACCAAGAGAAATAGCCTTCCATACATGACAGCTGTCAGTGAGTGCTTTGACTGTGTCAGCAGGTTAAAGATGTTTGAGTTGGAAATGGAGTGAACAGAAAACCTTAGTGGCTCTTCTGATGGTAGGGCTCATGACTCTGGTGGGTTTTTTTTATTTGTTTGTTTTGGTGGTGGTTATTGTTGTTCCTTCTTCATATCCCACACATTTTAATGAGATTATTTGGTGTTACTGACCTTTAGGTCTGCAGTAAGTGAGAGGTGCCTGGGTTACTTTCGTATTGGGAAATCTGGGAAATCTGTAGATATGTTTTGGCAATGACTTGAGAGATGAAGAGTATGAAAAGGTGTCTTCAGATCTGTGCTCAGATCAGCAGCCGCTGGGTTGAAGAGTTTATACACACACTGATTATTCTGTCTGTATCTTTAGGGCTGCTTGCACGAGTGCTCTCTGAAAGCACCACTCTTTTGGGTATACCTATGGTTGCTTGTGAACATTTTGGCCTCTGCCTGAAAGCATCTGTTTTCTCTTTCTATGAGTAAACCTTGATCCTTTCCCCCTGTAAGTGTAAAATCAAAGTCAGTCTGCAAGACTGTACTCAGATAGAGATCTATGAATCATGTTAAATATTTATTATTGGATAGGTTTAACTGAACACATGGGTTTTCAATGGTTCTAACAGAGAATGGACTTGGTGCTATGTAATGTTTAAACCTGAAAAATAAGTCAGTTTATTTAGTAAGGAGGAGCATGGGAAGGAATTCCTGAGTTGTCACAGGTGTTGCCTAAAAGGCTGTGGAGGAAAAAAAGACTTCAGGACAAATTAGGTAGGAGGTAAGATAATGATAAAAAAGACTTCAGTGAGTCCCCAGGCTTCCAGGAATACCACTACCAAGTGCTCCCAATTACAGGTGTTTACCATTTTTATAATGATTTTCACCCAGTCCCCGTCTGGCCACCGCTCCAGTTCTGCCCTCTGACATGCCTTTTGGGAATTGAATCTGTGGGAGTTTTGGGACCCCCTCTTCCTTATCTTCATCTTCTTCATAGCACATGCTGTTCTTGGAGGCCTTCCAGAGCTCTGGGCTTGAAGGTCATTATGTCTATCGCTGTATCGTCTTGCGCAAATTTTAGGATGTTTTCTACAATTCTACCTTGAAAATGAGACTAAACAGGCCAATGGAATTTAGGGGAATTGATATGGGAATGGGTAACAGCGTTTGCTATGTGTGATTGCTGTTTTAAAAGGTAAGGGATAATGTGCTGCTACTTTAAAATCTACATTCACTATATAACTACTTCCAAAGTCTACAAAATTAAAAAGAAATCAAATCTTTAAGGCATCACAGGCAACCTTATAAAGTAATGACTTTTGCAACATAGCAAAGCATTAGAGAAAATTGTCTTAAAGTAAAAAAAGGCACTTAAGTTTAAAGTAATATATATTCATATTTCACTGAAAATGAACATAAATTACTTTTCTCTTAAGCTAAGAATGAAGCAAATCTTGCTTAATATTTACATACAAAGGGTAGAGGTACTCTGCATTTGGATGGCCTTCTGTATGGACAATTTCTCTACCTCCTTCTGTGTCCAGAAATATTTCTTCTTTTTAATGCTTATTTTTTCCATGGTGGCAAAGAACAAAGTGTACTGGCCTCCCCCTCCCCAGGCCTTATCCTCTCCCCTCTGAGTCAGGCAGGGACACACACAGGGATGAGGGTAGAATGGGGCTCAGAGCGCAGGATGCTGTGTGGCTCTTCAGGTTCTGCTGCAGGGATACTGGATACTGGAGGTATATGGTAACAGTGTGGGACACTGGAGAGCAAGAGGGGCCCAGTTCTTCTTAGCACCTGAAGAGAGATTTCTGATTCCCCTTGAAATGAGCTCTCTCTCGACTCCAGCCTTTCAAAAAAACTCCATTTTTCTGTCACCCCTTTCAACTCAACAAAATTTCATAACAGTTGCTCTAGGATGAATGCTTTACCATTGCTGGGAAAGGCTCTGTGCCTATGCTGCTGAGAAACCATGAGTCAGCTTGCTCAAGGGAAGGAGGAGGACGTGAGGAAATCTCCTTTTATGATGAATCTTCCCACACTTCCTGTTGTTTCTGTTTTGGGCATACTGGTTCAGAAGCTGTGGGCTGTTTTCTGCTTGGCTCTCAGTGTGTGAAAATTGTTCCTTTCCTAAGAGGGATCACCTACTTGTCCTGATACCAAGTGTCAATATCCCACGCCTTTCCCCATGTAGAACAAAAGGGATAATCTTTCATCTTCACTGAAAGCTGGTGTCATGGGGGGATACTGGGACAGGAGAAAGCTTTGCTGAGCTCTGCAGAGTTTCAGAGTCCAGCAGTGTTGCTGAGGTTTTCTGAGTCACTCCTTGCTCTGAGAAGCTGCTGTTTAATCCTGTGAGATAAATACGTTCTCATTAGACTCATAGGGACTCTCATTCTAACTTAAGTAAAGTGTGACTGGACTCATAACACTAAGAGCAAAGAATTTTTTGTAAATACCTTACTGTCCATTTGAGTAGGTTATGCAATAAAAAAGCCCCACATCTGCCTCTGTGTTTGGTAGGTCAGATTCTGAGGGTGACCATAACAGTGCTGAAATGATTTTAATATAATATGACTCTGGATAAAACTGATGACAAAAGGATAACAATACTGTTCAGTTCACTTGCTGGAAACATCTTGCAAGTACCTCAATTCTGTTTCATGCTGGAGTTGAGAGCTGCTACAATAGTGACAGGAGGAGAAAAATAGACTTGCTTCATCTCTGTTCTCCCACCCACGGACGTTCCATAGTGTGGAAAATGAGTCATCAAGAAGAGATATTTTTACTTTGCAACAGACATCAGAGAAACATTGATCTTCAGACAAACAGCATGTCAGTTGATTTACCAGTCAAAAGGTCTGATCCTTCTTGCATAGATCTTATTTCCTTTGGAACTGCTGGGACATCACAGGAAGAGTCAACCAACACAAGCTCCCCAGAATTCACAGTCAGCTCAGATGTGGCTCCCGTTTTGGCAGCTGTAATGTGGCTCCCGTTTTGGCAGCTGTATGACATGGCTGACTTTAGGGCTGTGCCAAGCTCCTGGGGAGTCTGAGTCTTATTTGGAAGAAGCTGGGGTAGATCCTCAACAGAGATTGGTGATACCAGGCTCATCTGCAAGCACTGCCTTCTGTGGCATCATGTGTCTACCAGGTCAGGGCTTGCTTACCAGTTCAGCCTCAGCTCTGTTGGATATGGCCAGGGACACTGGTTGCTTTTGGAGATGGAGACGGCTTTCAAGCAGTTTTTTGCAAGTGTCCTGTTGTAAAGTTAGCATGAACTCAATTCATGAGCTGGCCCTTGGTTTGAGAACATAATCATGCAGGGGGAGGTGTCATAGGATGAAGGGCAAGGCCGCTCTTTACCATTTGAGCATTGGAGCACTAATTTAATTTGTATCTTACTTTGGAGTATAGGGCTTCAGTATAATAAGTAATAAACATAGGCTTTTCATCTGTCATTTTCAAAGCATTTTGCAGAAGTGAAGGAGGGCCCATAAGGCTCAAAGCCATGTAAAGGAGTTAATCAGTTCCCTGGTGCAAAGCTCAGACCACCTCTTCACTTGTTTTCACTAAACCACACTTTTATCCCTCTCAGGTCTTCAAAGACACTGATGGCTCAGGTTAATGTAATGCTGCAAACCTGCAAGTGCATAGAAGTATTTTTCACCTCAAACTTGTTTTCTGGCAAGCCAGTGTGACTTTTGATTTAATATTTTTTTCTCCAGTAAAAGCATAGATAATTTTACAGTTTATAAGTTTATATGTCATTATTACACCTTTTACTTCCTTTTACATTGGTAGTATTTAGCCTCAGATATCAAGTTTGCGCACTTGGAAAGCTTTTGGTGTTCTGTATTGGGTTTGCATGACCGGGCTTTGGTAGCCAGGGCGGGCTTATAGGTTTGGCTTCTATGAGAAGCTACCAGAAGCTTCATTCATGTCCAGCAGTGCCAGTGCCAGCTGTCTCCAAGATGACCATGCTGCTGGCCAAACTGGGCCTATCAGAAATGATGATAACACCTCTGTGATATTAAGAAGGAAAAATAAAAGTTACTGCACGGATGTAATTGCAGCCATATACGAGAGGAGTGAGAGAAACAACTGTGCACATGCCAAGGCCAGTGAAGAAGGAGGAGGAGGTGCTGCAGGTTCCATAGCTGAGATGCCCCTTGCACGGTGAAGACCAGTGGAGGTCAGTGGGAGTGCAGAGATCTACCTGCAGCCTGTGGAGGAGACCCCCTCCAGAGCAAGTGGCTGCCTGAAAGAGGACTGTGAACCTGTGGGAAGCCCATGCTGGAGCAGCTCCTGGCAGGGACCTGCAGACCTGTGAAGAGAAGAGTCCATGCTGGAGCAGGTTTGCTTGTGTAACTCCAGCACAAAGACTGTGTCTGCCAGTAGTTGCCAACTGTGGTAGTCTACCAGAGGTGCAGCTAACACAACTCCATGTCCCTCAGTCCAGCTGGTAGTGAGGTGGAGCATGATGTGCATCTGTATCTGTACCTGATCTACCTGTATCCACCCCACCTCCTATCCTGTTCACCAGCTAGTCCAGCCTGCTGCTCATGAGAGGCCAGACCACACTTACCCAGTGCATGGCAAGAAAAATAAGAGTCCTGTTGACACAGGACCAGCCTCTTTAATTCCCCTGTCCCTCTGTTTTCTCATGCTTGTTGCCCTGCAAACCACCTTCGTCCACCTTTTGGCCTTGCCATTACAAGTCTTTAGCAGATCCCAAGTGCTAAAGAAGAACCCCATGAAGTGTCCCGTGTTCTGGCAGTAACCTCTCAGTCTTCAGGAGGCTGCAGGAAACATCTCCCATTGACACCCAATGTTGGGTGTCAGCCCCGGGAGCCCATAACTCCCAGGGTCAGCCATAGCCTCCCTGGAGCTCCCTTGAACATTCCAGGCTGTTGGTGTTTCTTTGCTGACTGGTGTCACTGTGTGTGGAGATGATCACTTAACTTGCCAGCAGCCGGAGTGAAGGGCTTAGTGCCCTCGTTTTCCAGTACATCTGTTCAGCACTTCCCACTGCCATCTCCAGCTGCCAGTGGCTTCATCTGTGGACCTTGTTGTTCTGGGTGTCCATGGTGTGTGAAAACTGTGAGATCTCCCTCAGCTGCTGAGTTGTACTGACTCATCAGTCTGTTTCTGGATGGCTTTATCCATCTATTAATAAACCAGTGTGCATTACTTTCAGTTGTGCCTAGGCAGGGCTGAACTCCTTGAACCCTTGTGTCTGTTTATTTAAATTGTGATTTGAGTGCCAACTAATCTGGCCAAATTACTGGTTTTTCTCCTCCTTTTTTTTTTTTTTTTTTTTTTTGTCTTCTGCTGTAGATAGATCTCTTAATGGATCATAAAGCAGATGTTCACTTGCATCTCTCAATGGAAACACCTCCTGAAACATCTCCTTGCCCGATCCTTTGTGGAGCTTGAAAACCATGTGGAAGCAGTTTTTCCCTGTGGAAATGGATGTCAGGGCTCCCACTGAGTTTAGGAGCAGTTCAATTTAGAAATGTAATTGCTAGGCATCCCCAGTTCATGTCACTCTCCATGTCTTTTCAGTCCCACATCTTTCTTTGGGTTAAAGCATACCCTCTCCTTGTGCCTCTCTTCCTGTTCCCTGTTCTGTAGAAGAAAGGCTGGCATGTTGTTTTCAGTTTTTGCTTAAGGAAAGGAGGTTCATTTATGCCTGTGGATTAGAAAGAAAAAGTGCAAAAAGACAAAACAACCTTTGACTTAGAATTCTGTTTTTCTGAGGGCATAAGGTCACTGGAGGGATTGCCTGACCCTGAAGAGAAGAATATGTTCCTAAATGAAATGGTTTTATAGGCCTAGACCTCCAGTTGTCTGGATAAGCTGTACCCTCTTTGTTTTCCTACTCAGATTTAAATTCAGACTGTAGTTTCTGCTTGCACAAATACTTTGATGAAAGCAAATACAGCTTAGTGGAAATACATTGTAAGAGTAATTTATACCTATGTTTGCCTATTGCATTCGGCACATTTATGGTACACTGCATTTCTGTTTCTCTTCTGATCTCATAAAGTAAATATAGTACATCAAATTAGATTAGTTTCATTTTACACTTACTCAGTAGTAGATCTAGTGTCCTGCAGTGTCTGCTTTTTATTTTTAAAACAAACAAACGAAACGTAGTTATTTCTCAGTAATTTAATTTCTTTCTAATTGTAATTTTGGAAAGCAAGTGGTTTTGATGTCAGAAAGATGCATTACGCTGATGTTCATTAGGTTAGAATGACCTGGTGAATTCACAGAAGGTGAGGGACAACAAATTATTTACGAGATTGAATTTGCATTACTGTAATCTTTCATGGAAGCTAGGATTCATTAGTGAAGTATATCAAACGAGCAGTTCTCCTTCTCATATTTCAGTGTGATATGTGTTGCAGAGAACATTCTCAAAAGAAACAGAAGAAAGTCTATAAGCAGAGGATTTGTTTGTCAGTAAACTGAAGTCACTTAACTGTCTCTCTATGATTTTTTCTTCCAATTTTACTTATCAGTTTTCTGTAGCATTGCTGTATCTGCAAGCTCCGTATTGGCTTTGCCACTGCTGTAAAGCTTTTGGCAGTGATAGGATCGGTGGCTGTGCAACTGTGCTCATGCTCAGTAAAGTCTGCATTGTCCCAATTTCGTGAGGTATAGCTATACCTCTTATTCCTAATGGGATTACCTCTTTTTCCTATCATCTCTTACACTATTTACAGATATAACAGTAAAATCTCAAGCTTTTTAAAAAATGGAACTGTTTACTACATCTAATTCTCTTTGCAGACAGTTTAGCAGAAGTGAAGTCAGTAAAATCTCCTTGCTCTGAAAACCAGTGCCAACTGGATGGTCAGCTGCTGTGACTATGCTTAGTGGAAGTTTGATAAAAAACATATAGTCAGTTTACTTTCAGAAGTAAAGCTCAAAATCTTTATTTATTAAAAAAGCATAGCAATCACTTTCATATGATTTTGTTACCAGGAAAAATAGAAGTGGTAGGTTTTGCAGTTTATGGAGGAGCAAAGCTGTGTTGTCTGTATTAGTTTGATTTTCATTGTGTAATGCACTCACTGTTGGATATACATAGCTAAATTAGGCAGGTAGTAGATGTAGCATTTGATTATATACCTGGTGACTTGAGAAACGGTAGCAAAAATCAGACAGCCCTGAACCACCTGTTGGGATTGAAAATACCTGTATTTGGCAGGAGACAGTCACTGTGAAAGGCTCGTATCCTGTAGATAGCAATAGTTTTGCCATTGTTGTGAGAAAGGATGGTTTCCGTCTGATACCTGTGATAGAATAAATATCTTATTATCTATTCTGTGGAGCTAATGAAGTTCAGTGTCATTTCTGGATATTTGTTTCTCACCTAAAAAGCAGAATCATCCAGACTGGAAAAGACCTCTAAGATCATTAGGCCCAACTACCAACCTACATTGCCAAGCCTGACCACTACCCTACCACCAGATCATGTGTGCAAGTGGTACATCCATGTGTACCCTAAATTCCCCCAAGAGATGGAGAATCAACTTCCCCGCTGCTGCCCTAGGGCAGGCATGGGTTTCCCACCAAGGCATTGTCCCAGAACTTTGGTGGTGTTTCCACAAGTGCAGAGAACCAGAGAGAATGCGGTTGAGAACAAGAGCAGTAGGTATGTCCTGTGTTGATCCACCAGCTACAGAAGTTGGGAGGGGGGAAGGAAAGGTTTATTTCTCTTCCCTTCACCTCAACTGAATTTTGCATCTGAGTAACATGAAAGGTGAAGTAGTCAATGATAACTTGTTGTGAGGTGTTGGTTTTTTGGTTGTGAGTTGTTTTTTTTTATAAAAAGCTTGATTTTTTCATTACTAACCCCATTGTTATTAAATGTTGTTAATTAAAACTGTTTGATCTGATGGAGTCATTTAGGCTAAATTTAGTTTGGATTTTACTTTGAGCACTGAGGAGTCTATCTGGCAAAGTGCTAGTCATCCTACACTCCCACAGACTTCTCAGTAGGAGCTGAGAACACTGAATGTCCCAGAAGGTGACTGCCGTCATAAGGCCAGGTCAGACTCTAGCATAATTCAAAAATAGAATGAAGCTTTTCAAATGTATTTTGATTAATACATCATGGTCTCTCCTACAGTAATAACTTCTGTGACTTAATGTATCACTGTAAGTATTTTGTTAGAGTAAGATCTTGCTATATTTTTCAGGCCCTTTGCTATGTGTGTTTGGGTGCGAAAGGAGACTCATATTTTTCCTTTTAATTTAGTTGGTGCAAATAAGTGGTTCAGCTTTACTGTTCCATTTCACCCCAGGCAGTAATTTCAAATAGTTATCCGACTTCTCTCGAGCTTAATGACGCTATCAGATGATGGACAGCGAGTGACCTTTCAAAACAGAGTGAGCTATAATCTCTCTGCGACCAAGCTCTTGCTTTTCTGTTCTAGAAGGAACAGCCTCCATAGTAACTCTGTAGCACCCGAGGAGGCTTTGAAAGAAATGGGGGTGTTTATTGATCAAGGTGTTCACATGACTCACATCACCAGTGCTTCTGATGATAAACAGTTGTGTAAGCAGGTGAGGAGTTTAACCCATGTTTGCCCGTAAGTTTTCCAGGGGAATTCTTTTGAGATTAAAGTGCAGTGTACCCACCCACTTGGGGCAGTATTAGCTGAAAGTTTTATTTTGTGAACTGTCTTCCCTCAAGAAGAACTCAAAACCCCAAGCCTCATACTTTAAAAAATAATCTTCTCAACTGTGTGTATTTACATTGTTTTGGCTTTGCCTACTTACAAGTACTTGCAGTTTGGTGTTGCATGTGTTTTGTGTATCCCAACATGTCTGAAATGATACTTTGGATTTTGGTAAAACTGGCCTAGATGTTAAGATGTAGATGTCTGAATCAAATTATTTAAATCTCTGTAATTGGGTCCATCTCTACAAAGGCCTCAGTAAACAGGATGACAGGTATTTTCAGCTGCATTACTGCTGCTTTCTCTGGACTCTGAGCAGTGCTTCAAGTTACTGGAAGTGCATGTGATGTCAGTGAGACATCAAGAAGGTTATTCTTTGGTGTTTGATCCTTTTTTCTTTCATTCATGTAGGTTAGTTGGTTTTGTCCTTTTCTTGCCATCTAATTGTTCTTTACAGGAAGTCTCCATAGCTCTGTCTATTAAAGGCTCTGAGGAGGTCTTTATATTAAGAGCTCTGTATTGTGAAAGACTTGCTTTTTTTAATCTCACATAGTTTTCTGGCCATGTTTAATTCTCTTAATTTACTAAAAATGCTTAATAGTAGGATGCCTGGTTACAAAACTTAAGCCTTACAGGTTGTTTCCCATCTTCTGGCTGATTTCCAGATTTTTGGTGATCGTTTCCAAATTTTGATGATCATTTTGATGGATAAGTGTGCTAAACTGTATAGTAAGAGCAAGGAATAAGGAAAGGATGAAGGGAGCACATCATGCACATGTGATGTTTTTTAATTGCAAATTTGCTGATGAAGAACCTGGCACAAGGATAAGCCTTCCCTATTTTTTTCTGTGGAATTTCACGGAGCTAAGATTTCACTGAGTGGTCTGAAAAGCATGCACCAATTTTGAGTACCTTAGCATGAGTCACATTTTGCTAGTTTCTGGGAGGTATTTACATGCTGACTTCATAAGAGGTGCTTAGGTAGTCAAATCACTTTTAAAATATCTAAATTTCTATTGAAATACACGATAAAATTGAAATTTTCATACTTTTTTGAGTACGCTGCATTATCTACAGTGATGGATATGTGCTGAAGGTATTTTCAGGGGCATGTCAACAGTTTAGTTTTCTAACTGCCATTTCTGCACAATTATTGTTGACTAATTATTTTTAAAATGTGGGCTATAAGCCCTTATTTTCAAAACTGCTGATGCTTCCTGCTGATTTCTCTTGGAGATGTGGAGGTTCAGCACACATGAAAGGTAAATCATTGTCTCTAAAGCTTTATAGTTACTGATTGCCTTTTGAAAAAGTTTTTTTCCTTGCTGGGAGGCATATAGCAAGACACAGCTAGGAATAGAAGTAACTCTGCCTTTGCAAGAATACACGAGCTTACTAAACCAGTGCTTCATCTGACATGTAATTAGTTTTTTGAAAAGACAGGGATCTAATTAAGGCTGGTGAAGAGTTTTTTTAATAATATCTTTATAAATTAAAATGGTATTTAAAATCTTAACTACATGTTGGGGTGGGGTACTAAAATCATCAGTTGTTATTTGTTCTATAGTTTGCTTAGCATTTTCTCTAGGAGCTTCTGCCAGACGGTATTCAGAAATGGTTGCTTGGGTATAGTATAAAATTAATAATTTGTGAATAGTCATGCATCTTAAAACATTCTTTGGCTCAAGAACAGCCCATGCATTTATAATTATTCTTTTTAGATGAACTGTTATTAAATGTGCATAAATAAAGAAAAAAAAATTCAGTATGCTTTCTGTTGCATTTTGTCATGAGGAAAGAGACAGATTGTGTGATATTCAGAATTAGCTAAAATTCATGAGAAGTTGCTGGAAGACCTGTTTCAGATCTTAGTCAATGCTGCCACTTCAAATGCATAAAAAGCACTTGATCTGAAATTCCCTACTGTCACCTGTTAATCTGCACACTGTTGAAATACAGTACAGGGGTGTACTTTTAAATTTTTCTTCCTGAGTTACATTGAGAGTCACCAATGCCATATTCAACCTACAGCTTTGCTCTCTGAGTTACCAGTGAGAAAACCAAGTAATATTTTACTCATTAACACTCATTAACATTTTACTCATTGAAATTAGCAATAGGAAACATAGTTATGAGTAACCTGGCCAATGCAAAATTTTTCCATTAATTTTGCTTAAGCTCCTTTTCCATCCTGACTTTAAATGGCTATGTGATTAGCCTTTTACCCATTCCCTGGGAGACTAATTCATCATTTAATGGCGTTCTCCATTTCTGATAGGTTAATTTCACGTGAATATGAAATTTTCCATTTTCCCCTGGGCCATCACATAAATACGATATTCATATTCATGTCTGTACTCTGCAAAACGTGTTGCAACAGTCATCACATTTCCTACCACACTTGCTGATTTGTTTGTCATGCATTTAATACCTTGCTGTCTGGACCCGTATAAAGCTTTTTGTTCAGTAGCATGTTCTGCCAGATTCATGATTGTTTCTTGGTGATTGCTGTGCTCCCCCCAATTTACTGACATCTTTCTAATGCTAAGAACACCAGGACTAAATGGTGTGTTTGAAGTGTACCTGTACCCTCAGACTAAAATTACCTTATCATCTCATACTGAATTTTCTGTTTTATTTGCTGGTTTTGAGTGTATGCTCTTCATGACCATGGTGGAGTGGCAGAGATGTTACAGGTATCCCAGTGAGGCTCTGGGTGCGAGGACTGAGCTGCTCTCCTGTTTCGTGTTGTCCCTTCTGTCACTGTAGTTCTTAGGTCTTTGGGGCTGAAGAGACAAACCCCACTGGCATTGCAGCTAGCCAAATAGCACCTCCTTCTGTGTCTCAAACACAGAAAACAGAATGGGTTTGGCCATATTAGTGTAGTGGGACAGCAGGATGGGACAGTAGGATGAGCCAGCCCTTCAGGTTTGCAGCTAATGCCAACTAATTAAAGAATGTGTGGAGTGATTGAAGAACGATGCCTAGGACTTTCCTCCTTTTGCTGCGTTCCACTTGTTAGGGACATGATGGAGTTAAACAGTGAATGTCTCCAGTATTTATGGGCTTTGTGTGAGATTTTGGTTTTGATGATTGTCAAAATGCTGAAATTATATGCTAAAATGATCAGGTAAAATTTCCTATGACAACTCTGTCTTGATGTGTCACTGTAATTGTTCAGTTTGCAGTTTGCCTTGCGTCTCTACCATGGGTTCATTATTGTTTCTTCTTGTGTCCTTTTATTTTTGTTTGAAAGATTGTGACACAGAATTTGTACAGGGGGTTGAACAAGGAGTTTTCTGTTCAATTGATCTGAGTTCAGAATCGAATTACTATAATCACAACTACAGGAGCCTCAGAACAGCCTTCCAGTAGGAATAGTGTGGACCAAAACCTCATGGCTTTAAGGTAACTCCTAAGTGGCTCCAGGAAGAGCATATCAAGGTGTCTTCTGACAGCAGGACTCCAAAATGAAAAGATACAAGCTGAAGAGAGGAAAAACTTTCTTCCTTAAGAAAACCCTATAACCACAAACCAACAAAACCAAACAATCCAAACCAAAAGTCAACCTTGTGCATAGTGCAAGAAGATATACCCAATCATGGAAATAAGTGCCCCAACATCTACTGCATCTAGATCCTGTATCTACTCTAGGTGCTGCTGACCCAGGTCAGGAGTTTGTCCTGAGTTTGTTTTGTGCTTCATTTCCTGGGGAAGACCGAAATTGGATGAAGAGTTAATGGGGAGGATGGAAGGGGAATTTAAATCAGCGGGATAAGTGGAGAGAAGCAAGAATACAGAAGGGAGGTTTAAAATGTATCCGTGTCAAGGGGAAGGAGCTGGACCTGGTCAAACAGCAGTGACTGCAAGAAAAGGAGGCTTTTGTAGTTCTGGGTGAAAAGGTCAGATTCTCATATAATCTGGTTGTGGGCAACCTAGTTTTGCACAAATAGGTGTATCTGGATATAACTCTTTCCAGAATGACACACAGGATGTGCTTTTCCCCCCAGGTGTCCTGGATTTCCTGATTTTGTTTTTAGAAGTGCCCTCATGTTTGCTGGAGTGATAATTAATCCTGTCAACTTTGATGTATTTACTAGAAGTTGTCGTGTGTGTTTCATTGGAAGCTTTGTAAAAGGGGAAGTGTTGAGCTTCAGTTTTCTGTATCCCCTTTATTTGAATGACATTCTAAATCAAGTGGGGCTTGATGAGTAACATTCTCTGTTTGATTCAGATGTACTTCAGTTGCATGAGAGTACCAGTAGTCCAATTATTCTTAGTGACAAATGCAAACCACAGTAATTTTGACTCAATGCCTCTGTACCCCCAGGTTATGTCAAGAAACGAAAGCAGTGCCGTTTTTGACGCATTGACACTGCTTATCTCTCTTTGGAATACTTCTAATCTGTCATCAGTAAATGTGCCTGGGACTTTTTGTATGTCATCACACACGCATATTCTCCAACATGCAGAGGAAAGGATTACTCGGAGTCTCTTATTACTCTTTTTTGTATAATTCCTGGTGCACCACAGAGACTTTTGATGTATAGTGAAAGAGGCATGGGCATGTCTTTCAGTTCTTTGCAAGCATCTGGCTCTAGCAGCAAAAGACTGCTGTGACTGATGCTGGGTCATTAATTGTCAGATTGCTAGGATTACAGAAACTCATTGATCTAAGGTATTTCAGAAGGAGATTCGGCATGGCCTGTATATCTGAAAAAAAATTGCTGAGATGCAGATATGCACATTCAAAGAATTTCGAAGGGTACTTTGAAAACTGTTTAGAAATCCATGAGGACTGTTTTAATCAAGAATCCAGAAAATGGTATGGATGTGAAATGGCTCACAATCTGTGGTGTAGTGTAACAAGCTGCAAATATTTAAAATTCAGAAAAAAAATGAAAGAAAAAAGTGTTGACCGAAATTTGTACCCTTTGGAATACATATTGAAATTTTTAGGAAAGTGATGAAGTACTTGTTTACAGAAATAATGTAAGTGTGGTATGGGGCCATAACAAAATCTGTAAGATGAGAAAATTCAGAATGCTGCCATAGTTCTCTGTATGTTTCTGCATATGAGCTTCTGTGGAACACTTCCTCAACTGATGTGTGCTGGGTTGGATGGAATCCTTCAAAAGCTCTGGAGTGGAAAAGCAAG
>JAWWMA010000100.1:55607443-55622565 GCA_035041425.1 Mionectes olivaceus | reverse complement strand
GTTTTTTAAGAGCTCCATTGAAATGTAATGAAGTGTTTCATGGCACAGCAGTCATACATACCAAGTGATGAAGTAGTTAATTCATTTGTTCATACAGTGTCAAAACCCCTAACATTTGTCATTCAGTCATAGTTGTGGCAGTTGAACACCAAATGGAGAGGTTGCATTAACTTTCTTTGTCCTACCTGTAAGTAAACCAGAAGTAATTTTTCCTTATTTTTCAACTGCTGATAAAGTTATTTTGTTGGTTCTGTTTTCAGCATAGAATTAAATGGTTGTCTCCAGGCTGTGACTTTATGTAAGACTAATCTTTTGATGGTGTCTATTAAACAGGAGATACGTTTTTGCTATAGAAAATTGCTGCTAGTGGCTGATGAGTCTCTTCTGCTGTTATTTGCATGCGTGTAATCTATGTGCAAAATGGAAGAAAGACTTCACAGTGAAGTGTTCTGAGGTGTGTTTAAATATTAGTTTTGAATTGTAATTCTCTAATTCACATGATCTAATTCGCATGAAGTCAATTTAAAAAAAAACACAAGTGTTTTTGTTTGTATGTTTTTGTTAAGTAATCCAAATTTTTTGTGTAAATAGTGCACCTAGTTTTTCATCTGGCCAATGCCTAAACACCTAAATTTCCTACCAACTCTGAAGGCCCTTGTTCAGAGGTCAACTATTTTAGAAATGCAATTTGAAAGGGTTTTATGGGTGGAATCCCACATTAGGCGTTCTGAAAATCATAATTTCTGCCCTGTATTTGTGATGGGATGTATTGTCAAGCTATTAAATTTCAAACTGGATCTCAGAACAGTTACTAGGAAAGAGAGTGACTTGTGTTCATGGTGGGATGCTTTTTTTTTGCTGAGTCTTAGTATTCTTCAGGTATAAAATTTTGTGCATCTCAATAACTTATTGCATTACATCACTAATGGGTTGGATCTGAGATTTTGGGATATTGTATTCTGTTACAGATTGGTGTTAGACTGCTGTAACAATATGTGACAAAAAGTATTGTTTACTTTCTTCAGCAAGTTTACAAGCTTGCATTAGGACATGGAGCTCTGGCTGTACTAGAGACAACTAAAACTGGAGTAGAAACTAGATCAGTTTCCACACTTAATAAGGCAGTAAGTCAGTTGTTGCCATGCAACAGAGCTGGTTGGATTGTCATAACTATTACATAGGCATAAATCTTAGACTTGTGCCAGATGCTTCACGCTGTTCCTGCTGTGCAAAACAGCTGGAAATTCAGCTTAAAGGGTTTCTTTTCTAGAGAGAAACTGTATCTAAAATCTGTAAAAGTTAAAAAATCCAAAAAAAAAACCTGAGGCATCAGTGGCATAGAGCTGAGATAACACAGAGTGGATGGGAAGCTACCTTCCAGCTGCAGCGTCATTGCAGTGGCTTTAGGATGAATATTTGATACTAGGATTGTCTCATGGTAGGTAAAACTGCAGTTCAGAGCTCAGGAAGCAATCTTGCCAGTTGATGTAAGGAGGTGAAGCTGGTTCTTTTCCTTTTTATGAATGTGCATTATCAAAGTATCTTTTGCTTTGCTGTCTTTTTCAGTTTTCATAGATATTTTCCTTTGCCCTAGAAATGCAATTTGGGGGTAACATTTAGTCTGGTAGAATAATCAGTTTGGACTCTCCACTTCTTTTTAACTAGCTTTGATAAATTATAGTAATGTCAAATGCAGGCAAATCTGGTTTTTTAATATTCATTTGGGACAGATTAACCTGAAAAATAGCAATTTCATGGTGCATCCCCATCTAGTTGATGAATTATTTCTCCAGTGGAGATGAACCATAGCAGAAAAATTTTTCTGAAGTAGGAACAGATATGGTTAAAACATGTTGGAAAATGCTTGCAGTGAGACCCGTGTGATGAAAAGTGTTACTAAGCCAAGGCTGTGGATGTTAATATTATTTCAAGCAACAAGAAATTTACGTTAAAAACATATAAGCAGTAAAACGTGACAGTTCCCACTAATTTCTCACATGGCGCTTTACTGTTTGTTAAATAAAAAAAATTTTACTAGGCCATTTCTGGTATGAAGCTTGTTCTCAGCTTAAGGGTTGAGCAAAATATGTATTGCAGGCTGTCTTCTGCAGAGGGTCTGGGATGAATAAAACAGGAATAGCACCATCACCAAGACTTTGTTTACACCGAAGAGTTTAGCTGTGTTCGTGTAGCTAAAGCAATATAACTGAATGAGCAATGGCGATGGTTAGAATGTGTTTATGGGAATGGAAATAAATTATAGTGCTATAAGCTGTATTTAGTAACTGCAAAAAGATTGTACAGAGGAACTGCATTGCCAGAGGGGAAAAATCACAACCCTCACTGGAACAATCATCTTGTACTTCTGTGTGAGGGCCAGGACTAAATTAATTCCAGTTGCATTTTTGAGTAGTTAAATGAAAAAACTGCTTCAGTAAAGGATTTCTCTGGATTTGAGAGGATTTAACACTGAGAGATGTTGAACATCTGCATCTCTACTGAAGTCTGTGCAGGTTAAGGTACTGTAAGCCATCACAGTCCTGTGTTTCTGTCTGGGCTCTAAATCTCACTGAAGTCAGTGGGAAAATGCCTGGGTGGCTACAGGACAGGAGTCCCTTAAGAGACCTTTAATAGCCTTGTATCTCTTGTTCTCTGGCAAATCTTGTGCACAGTCAGTAGGAAGCTGTTTGTCCTGGGTGCAGAAAAATGTGCCAAAGTGTGATCATATGTGACAATCATAGAGGTGAGCTGAGACACAAATTGAAGTTTTTTGTTCATTAGTTTTATTTCGGCTTTTTGCTTCCAAAGTCCACAAATAACTAACACAAGATGACAAGTACAAGCAAAGCACCACCACCTCTCTTTGGGGCTCAAGCCATTTATTCTCCCTATTGCTGGATTTACCGTGTTCTGGATCAGACCTTGGATTTAGACAGTCATCACAGGGTCTGGTTTGAGACTATTTCTAACTTGCATTTCTGAATTCCATGTCACAAGACATATGTTTTTTGGTTGCTGTTTTCCATTTAGCATCACCACAGCAGCTACTGCCTCAGATAACTACATGATAAAGAAAATACACTTCCATAGGGTTTTTGTATATGTGGACATAGAGTAAGTTAAGTCCAGCTTTAAAATGAGATTAGGTTGCTGCTGCTGGCCTTACCCAGTTGAATTTTGAGTATCTGCACTGGTGGAAGTTGTGTACCTCTTCAGCCCTGTCCTTGTTCTCAGCATTTAAACAAACCTGTATATAGAAATTCTGGAGGCAGCAAGGAGGTGTGCGAGGAACCAGTCTAAAAGAGCAAGACTGAAGTACCTCTTTTGGTAGTGGAAGGAAGAAGTCATGGTAACAAAGACAGCATCTAAAACATGGGTTTTGGTGAGAACAGGCCCTCAGCTGACATCCTGGTTGTTTCTTTTTTTTTGATTGTGTGGTTTTATTCTACACCACAGAGCAAAATTCTGCTTACATGACTGCAGTGAGATGAAACATTTCCTTATTTTGGAATATTTCCCCATTTAAAATAGTGATATTTTACACCATGACAGATTAATTAGATTTGAATAACCTGGTTGTTAGGGAAAACACTCCAAGATGAGGGGATGCAGATGCTACCTATTCCAAATGTCTAAAAAATAATTAAAAGGGAAAAATAATAAAATGTTGAATTGTACACAATGATGGGATTTCAGCTGGCTTGACTGAGACTGTCAAGAATTGTGTGATGGAATCTGTGCTTAGCTGTAATAAACACTCCTTCTGCTTCAATTCATGTGAACATTTGCAGATGTTGAAGAAACAGGCATCTTTGCCTCTTAAACAATACATAAAATAATCTAGAATAGATGATGGGCAAAAACAAGTGACAGCTGTGTATTAATACATTGACTTATGGGAGCAAGTGGGAGGGACCTACTTTTTTGTACTGATTGCCTCTTACAGTCACTGGGTTGTGAAAGTGGAGCTCGTGTAATGGAAGTCCTTGAGAGAGAAAAGTTAAAAATCATACCTGCTTTCAGTTTCTTGTCTACATGGGAGTGGTATATGTGTCCCTTAGAAAAATCCCCTGAACCAATTTTCAGCAATTTTTTATCAAGTACAATCATACCAAAATTTATTAAGAGGACTGTGCCATCCTACCTTTGTCTGCTTAACTCACTACAGGCATGAACCTGTACTATGTATTATTTATATGAGTACGTTGTCACAATTTATGGGATTTAGAATTGGAAATAACATGAATTATGCAACAGAAAGCTTTCAGTGTGGTGCAGAGTCGATCGTTTTTAATGCAAAAATGAAGATGCACACTTAAAACCACAAGGACTTGATGGGTAGTTAGATAACTGAGCAGCCTGTTGGTCGTACTCTCAGTACCAAGTTTGATGAAGATCTCCCTGGGTGGTGGGGAAAACAGACGTGGACTGAGCTGGATGACCAGGATGGTATGTTTGTGTGGCTCTTTCTTGATGAAGCCAGTTCAGGTAGTTAACTTTAGTGTGACTGTGGTTCTTTCAGATTTGATTTGAACACAACTGTGCTGAAAGGTACAGATATGACGTAAAATGTGGATTTTGATAAGAGAACGGAGATGAAGCTATCCAGAGCCTTTACTGAGACTCACAGGAGCATGTAAAAGTGCCTCAGACATTGAGAAAGGCCTCCTGCTGAGTCTTGAGTGAAACCCAAAAGCGAGATGCAGGGAAAACTGGGCTTTACTAGTTTTGGTGTTCAAAGAGTCAGAGTGACCTTTTTTTTTTTTTTTCCTTCAAATCATATGTACAGATATTGTAAAATGTTACTGTAAATGGAGTTTAGTGCATCCTTGATACTCCTTTTAAGAAGGCTGAAATCAGGGTATGCCAATTTAGCGAAGTAAGCTTTCGTAATGGGCATGATGCTTTTTATTTTCAGCTGAGCACTTCAGAAGCCATCAAAATAACTGTTACCTTCTGTTCTGGAAACTGTCAAGAACCTATAAATAAGCATAAAATAATACAGGAGCAGGAAAAATATTATGCCAGCAGTTAATGTTGTTGTTTCTAATTTTGTTGTTCTTTTTTTTTTCTTTTTACAGTGTATCCTATTCAGTGCATGTCTCTGAGGATTACCCAGGTACAGCGCAACATTCTTGTGCATGACACATGTATGCATGTTACCACAATTTGCTATATTCAGATGGAAATACCTGAAAGTGTGTTGATGTCTTCCAGGTGCATCTTGTGCTAATAATTTTCCATTAGTTAGAATATTGTCACAGTCGTTTCTCCTTTTTGGGCATCATTTATCAGATGTGTCAGGGTGAGAACACAGGTTCACAAATTTAGAGAAACCGGGTCTTGTAATGCTCTCTGTGTCTGGAACCAGCAGTGATAGGAGTGAGAGAGTGCCCAGCCTCTCTTTGGATTCATAGATAATGCTTGATCTTTAAAGAATCTGAGCAGCCTGGCGAACGGCCAGCAAAGCACTTCTGCATTAGACCTTAATGAGACTACTTATGTTCTCCAAGATAAGTCTGTGGACTGTGCATTGATGCCTCTCAGGGTTAGTTGGAGCCAAGAATCTGTGCATGGACTTTCAGTGATGTTAACTTGAAAAGCTGTGTTGGCAAAAGCATTTGTGTAACGATGCGGCCAGTCTCAACAAGGGAAATTATTCATAGGAAAGACAACTGGGTAGGAGCAAAAGCTAGTTTTCAGAAAGCTTATTTCCCCAATTTCCTTCACAAAGAGACTGCACAGGTGCTTCAGGCAGAACAGGCTAGCAGAAACAGAAGAAGAAATCAGGGATGACACATGCTGTGCAAGTAACGGTACATGGTAGCCCCTTGAGGAGAAAAGGCAACGCAGAAAGAACCAAGTCTTAGAGAATATAACATCCAAGGAGCCTTTCTGCTGTACCTTTTGCAAACGGATATGTCTGTCACGCATTGGCTTCATAAGCCACCAGCGTGCCTGCATCAGATGTGGATAGAGCCTTCCCAAATCTTTGTTTACGAAGCCTAGCCATGATGACGTGGTAGCACTGTCGGGTTTCACCATACTGTGCACCTGTGACTGTTGAATGGTGTAATACCATGAATGATATGAAACCTTCTGTACTTTTTTGATCTTTATCCATAACTTCTTTGTACTATTTCTCAAAGAAATATTTCTTGTTTCTTTTAGAAGCTCTAAAGAAGTGTGGCTTTGATCTTCTTTATTGATGAGCAGCAGACTGTGTCTGAATAAAACACCAGTATTTGAAGCATATATACAAAAAATCAACAGTGGTGCTAAAAACAATGGGTTATATGAAAGAATGCTAACAACCTTTATTAGACATATTTTGTAACCAGTAAAAACTAGAGAGAAAAATTATATTAGTATTAGTCTATTCAACATATAAAAAGGGGAGAAAGTGAGATTCAAAAAAATGCACAATCATAAATTGATTTAGTGATTACTCAATTGGACTGACAATGAATGGAGGGACGAATGGTTGGAAAAAATCTTCAGTGTGTGTTATTAACAGTTACTTCTACTAAACATTACAAAATTTTACTTCTGGGAACCCCTAACTAAATGGCAGGCTGGAGCACTGAACTAGCAACAGTTACTCCCACAGCACGAGATCTTGTTTCCTGCAAACACTTCTGTCTGACAAACCTCAAATTTCCCTTGTGAATGTTATCTGCAGCATGTCCTGATGGCCTACAAGCCTGAATGACTTTGTTGGCCTTAAAACCTGATGAATATTCTCTGCCATCACCCTCTGTATTTTAAAGGACAGATAGCATTTGAATATTTCACACTATAGCTAGCTTGGTTTACCGAGTAAACCTGCGTATGTCTACTGATTAAAATCCAGCCCTTCAAGGCTTTGGAAGACCTGATTTCATTCACATCTCAAGGTTTTGCAGGATGTATATGTGCTTCATAATGAAGAGGTTTGTTTGGAATGCTTATGACTTTTTGCCATTTTACAGCCTTGATCATAAAATACTCATTTTGACTTGGTGATCCAGATTCTTTGTCTCCTGTCTTTGTCCTAAATCTCTAACTTAACATTACTGCTTACTGTGGCTCTCTTCTCTGATACATGTTTTAAAGGATGTTTCAGGGGCGTGTCAGAGTGTGATGGTGTCAAGTCTGTGAAGCTCTGTCCTGTTGTCCTTCTCAACTGAAAGGTGTTCAAGTGCTGTTGCTACTTGATAGAGTTCAGAGCAGCACATGCTAATCAGTTAAATATCTCACAGATATTTATAAATCAAGGTTTAAGTCCATTATTGTGTAGCTATACCAGACTTATATCCTGTGTAGATTAAGATTGTGTAATACAAAGCAGATCGAATTTGTAAATCCAGGACAAGGCTGTCATAGTTGATCATCAGATAAATTGCTAATGCATGCAATACATATATGAAAATAGAAGACATGAAGTCACCATACAAATTATATTAATTCAGCTAAAGTGATACTACCAGATGTTGGAGACTTAGCTGGCAACCAGAAGTAAATTTTAGGTACTGTAAGAAGAGCTTTGAGTAATATGCATACTCTCACTGTCTGCATTACTGTTGCGTATGCAGCATCACCACGTTGGCACTGATAACTGTGCGTAGCTGTTGCTGGATTGCTTCATAAAGCATCAAATACAAACAACATAGCATTAAATTGTACCTATGGAAACTGTAATGTGACAACTTTCAATAGTGTAAAGTGTTTGAAAGTTTCAGAATTGTGAATGAAAGCTAAAAATACACTGAAAAAGGCACACTAAAAACTTAGCAGGAATAGTGCTAAGACAATAATGTCTGAAAGTTACATATCCATTGCTGAAATTGTGAAAGTAGAACTGAAAAGTTTAGTGGCAAGTAATAACGGTTCCAGCAAAATACCTCTGTAACAATTTTCTCATAACATTCATACAACTGTTGAAAATAATACTATAAGTAGCACTTATAGAATATAACATCAATGAGTAGACTACAGTCCCACTAATATGGGTTTATTATGACTCCTGTGAAAGCTTGTACAGCAGCAAGCATTTTGCTAATGAATATTCAGAATTATTTGTGTTGGCTGACATAAACTTGTAGAATTGCCGTAGTCTTTTATCCCACTGATTTGTGGATTTACATACCTGTTAGCAGAAACGTTATTTTCTTAGACCTCATTACACTGTGGCAGAGGTGGAGAGAATCAGTTTGGCAGCAAGTAGTTTGCTATATCCCTCCACTAGGTCAAGGTATTAGACCCTCCTCTTCAGAGGACAGTGCAGGTAGAAACTGGATGTTGAAGCATCACAAAGCAAAGCCAGTATCTTAATTTCAAGTTTCATCAGACTGATGGAAGATTAAAAAAAACCCTAAAACTGCCGAATAGAAAAGGGAAAAAAACCAACTTGGCAGTGAAAATGATTATCCAACTGCCAAGAAAGAATGACAGTGGGCATAAAAACATCATTAAAATCTATAAAACCTTTTACTGAGTAAGCCTATTTTCCATATATGTATGTGTATTCCTTACAGAACATACTGCTCTTCCTAGTCTTTTTGTACAGTAATAAGCTGTAGCACAAGGATTTCCTTTCTCCCATCCTTATATATCGTGTTAGGTATATTTAGAGCCAAATGTGTCCTCACTTATCCCAGCTCATTAGACTCTTTATCAGTAACTTGCACTCTCCAGCCTGAGAAGGGATGGGCCTGTGTTGTTTATGCCCAAAAACTATCCAGCATGGTGAGGCTGACACTGAAATGATGACAACGAAGTGGAATATGCAAATAGAGACAAGGCAGGGCTTTTGGAAGAGTGTAGGATGCAGCTGTCGTGAAGGCATAGCTCAGTGCCTCTCCTGGCAGCAAAGAAAACTGGGAGAAGGAGTGAATGCTGGCAGAAGGAACCCCACTTAATTCGCATGATGCTGTGGCTCTAAAACATGTCTCTGCCCAGCGTGCATCTGAGCAGACACAGACTGAACTGATGGAGTAGGGTGCTGTGCCCGCTGGAGCGCTTAGGAATCAGCGTTGGCCTCCTGCAGCATTGCCTGCACACAGTCTGTGTGTGTTGAGCCAACCACAGATCACTGACATGCAGCCCAGGCTCCCTCTTGGTTAAGATGGCTAAGAATTGCTGTGATACAAAGAATGATATTACTGAATTTTCCTCTCAATTAATTTTAATGTCTGTAACATTTTACCGGAAGTACCTTGGTCAAAGGCTTTGAGGTTGCAGCAGTATGTTTGAAATTACTTGTGAGTTCATGAGCTTTGCTGATGTGGAACTGGATTGTTCAGAATTGTAATGGATAAATGCTTCTTTCAGTTCTGTTATTTGTCCCTTTATCTGTGTTATCTTAATTGTCAACCGTTCTGCTCTAGAGCATAAGTTTCAATTCAGCCCTGATCATTAGTAAACAAAATACCATTACTTTCATAGGGAGTTCAGCAATACATACAAAATTAGCTTGTACAGATAGTACACCAAATCTTGATGCTTCTTGCTTGTTGTTAGTAGACGTTTGGTTGGAAAGCAAAAAAAGAAACCAAACCAGTAAAACCAAACAGAACACAACCCTCAGCCTTATGCCGATGTTTTAAAAGAAAATTTAGAATACACTTATCATATGCGTATCTATACCTAATGTTTTTGTTAGGTGGGACGACTTTATTTTTTTCCTGAATCAGGCACAAGAAAGGTTATCCACTGATTAGAAGACAGTTCAAACAACCTTTATGTGATTAGACAAAATGAGGCATGAGTATTTTGCATGATTGGCTATTAACACTTAGCTTTCAGTGCAGCCTTCACTCTGCAAGGCAGATCTAGCTTGAGTTTTAGTATCAGGCATAGCAAAAAAATCAGAGAACAAGTATTAATTTTGGAAAAGGTTGGCCACAGAAAGGTTTGTGGTTTGGTTTAGAGCAGCACTAGGTGTGAGTCATAAAAGCCATGACATTGAACTCCAGGGGTTTGCTTTATAAAGGTTGGGTCAAAATCTTCCATCCTTTCTTTTTGTTAACCATCTTAAGAGAAAAAAACCAAACACACCAGGAAGATAGTGCTTAGCTCCCCTAACAATCTTGGAAGTGGTTCCTTGTGGTACAAAGGTGGGACAAAAAACATGGGAAGGGGCTGGCAGGGCACAATGGGACTTCACCATGCAAAGTGTTTTTCTTTCGTAGATAACACTTATGTTTCCAGTTCTGATAACGATGAAGATGTGTTAGTCACAACAGAGCCAATTCCAGTAATTTTCCACCAAATTGCTACAGGTAATCTTATGTCTGGATAGCTTTATCAAGTTCATACTTTGTGAGGAAAGACAAGTCCACACTTAAAGGGAGATGTGTTAATGTGTACAGCTGTACAGTTTGCTGTTTTCTCACAGTCTTGACATAATGAATTGTCCTACTTTCAGAACAGAAGAAATTAAAATAACCTCCTTTAGGAATCACCACATTTGTGTTGGCAGAATGTATTTTATTCTTTTAATGTCTTGCAACCTGTGCTGGAGAAATTCCCCTTTAATAGTTTAAGGTGCTTAGTACTTCCCAATTAAAAGTTTTCTTGTTTGCTTGCTTAAAACTTCACTAAATCTCCACCACTGTAGATGAAATAGCCTGTGACTGCCACTGCCTCTGGTGAATTATTTCCAGAAATTTCAAACAAAATAGTTCAACTGTTTCAACTAAGTTAGACTATAGAAAAATTATATCTGTTTTCCAAATGATTTTGGAAACCTCATTTTAAATTATTTCCTCTCAAAAACTACTTGTTACATGAAAAGGTATGCTTGTCAGACATACAGGCATTTATGAGTGTGTAGTAAAGGTTTCTGCATATTCCAGAGACATTTTATATTCTCAGATTATTTCAGGTTACTGGAGAAACTGCACAGACAGTCTGTGAAGAACTCTGGCAGTTCTTCAGATAGGAACACTTGACTTTGGGGTTTTTTTATTATTATTAAAATTGTGTGGGCTTTTATTGCATAACACAGAATTGCTTTGAGTTCCACTGGAAGACCAGTGTGATCTTCAGTCTCTGATCTCATTTGTACAGATGTAAATTAGGAGTAATTTTATTGAAGTGGGTGCAGTGGCACACAAACAAAATCTTACTATTACAGTCAGAAGTTTGAAATTAATTTTACTTGCAAATACGTCTTTAATTTGAAAAGAAATGAAACCCATCATTTAAAATAGGATGAAACCCCTTGTTTTATGTAGAAGATGATCCAATTTAATTTTCATGAGGGATTTTGATTTTTCATTCTTTTATATATTATATGAAATTAATGAATGGTACTAAATTGTAAATCACAAATTGCCAAAAACAGATCTCCTGTATGGATCAGCTGAGTTTCAATTCATGCTTAAAAACATGAGTCTTCTGGGAGGTAGGGGCTTCCTAATTTCAGACTATTGCATTGTAAACTCTTTGATGCATTTCATAGCTGTAACTTTTTGTTCCTTATTTGATCTACTACTGCAACTAAGAATTCCAAGTCTACCTATGTAAAGTTATTTCACTTCTTTTCACATGTTCCCTATTTTCTTTTTTTTAAAGAATTAATAAGAAAAAACAGTGATGTCAACTATTGCTTATCCATAAAATCAAAGTTACAGAGGGAAAATGGAGAGGTATGTATTTCTTGTATGTGTATTTTAACAGAAATTATTTTAAGAAAAAACAGTAAATAATAAAATATGAGTGGTTACAATAGACTTCCTATCAAAATTTGGTTATGCAATCTGTACATGTTTACACCTTTTAAAACCTGAGCATGTTTCACTAGGTTTCATGTGGGGATGAGCCAGTGATTCACTTAGTTGTGATGGCAATTCTCCTT
Source organism: Mionectes olivaceus (assembly GCA_035041425.1). Classification (NCBI taxonomy): domain Eukaryota; kingdom Metazoa; phylum Chordata; class Aves; order Passeriformes; family Tyrannidae; genus Mionectes; species Mionectes olivaceus. The sequence continues at coordinate 55,610,723 of JAWWMA010000100.1, read as the reverse complement.
CTGTCCTAGGAAATGTGGTTCTGATGTTTACCTCATTTTTTTGTTTGACAGTGGTATAGACCCTATCTGCCCTAAAAATACAGCTCTCCTGGAGAAGTAGATTACGATTCCATTACCTTTTAGCCTGCTCTTGCACATAAGACCACATCCCAATTATTTAGCTCACTGCTTCTTCATACAGCCTGCAGCTGTCCCACTGGAGACTCTAGACCTTTGCTTGACTCTACTCACCATAAGTAGAGTCTTGAGTATTAAGGTGTATTAAGGTCTTCCAGTCGTGGTTTTTGTATTTGGTGTATATGGTGCTAATCACTCCCTGAGCAGTTTCATTGAGACATTAAGAAAGCAGTGGCATTAATGTCTGCGAGGCTTGACGGTGTTTTGGGCTCAAAGGAAGTACCATATAGGCTCCTATCTCAAGCATTGTCAGGGGCCCGGGTGCTTGACTTAAGATTTCCTTTGATAAGGTTGGATGCTGTTTCTTGATGACTATGTTTAAGGCCATGATCTGTATGTGACTCTGGAAGGGAGGATAAGCATGTCTAGATGCTGTATGTATCGGGAGTTTTTTTTAGTAAAGGAAACCCAATTTGACATAAAAAACTTCACTGAAAATACTTTGCTTCTACTGGCTCATCATTGTATTCAGTGCTCTGTAAATATGGGAAAAATTCAAGTATGGGAAGAATTTGCCCATTTGATTAAAAGCCTGAGATACAGTTAGCATCTGTGGGACAGGATTTGAGCTTTTATGTTTTTTAGTTTTAGTATTTAAATATTTTAGTATTTAAATATGAAAGTACTGAAAATAAAAACCCTTTATAGAAAGTCTCTAATACTTTTAGAGACTTTTTACTTTACATTTCTGTTGGCTACTTGGTTGAAGGTTTGGTTAGGATATGATTGGTTTTTCACTATTCCAATGTGAGAGTTTAAGTTTTTGTGTGGAATTTTTGTTCAGCTGAGTCCTGTTCTAAAACGGATTCCACTTTGAGCTAAGGTTATTATAAAACAAAGAAGAAGAAAGCAATTTTATTTCTTTTCAGCGAAGTAGAAGCAGACATTATTATTATACCTTGTCATACAAAATTGCCATGAGATTGAGCAAAATACAATTTTTACACTGTCTATATACATACATTGAATAGAGCAGAAATTTAAAGGCAGAGATAGGGAAATGGGATTACAATGTCTGACCATAGAAGTTGTTGCTAGGAGTATATTTTGACAATCATGACTCTGGAATTTAGGGGTAATGTCTGTTATTTGATTCAAACATCTGAATGCTGTTCCATTACAGTAGTTCTGTGCAGGACATAAATAAAATAGAAGCAGTTGGTACATCATGTTCAGGTTGAAGTGAAGAATTGCAGTTTTAAAATATGTTCTTTAGGAGTTCCTAGTCAGCATAGGTCATAGGATTAACATATGCATTGTGGGAAACTAGAATTAATATCTCAAGTTATTGCATAATTATAAGAAAAGGTTCCATTCTTGGGAAATAGAATATAACATTTCATCTCATGCAAAGTTGCAGTCTGTACCATGATCAGTTTTATTTTCTTGATGCAATTATTCACAGAGCAGCTTATTTAGAGCAGGTTTTACTTAGGTAAGCATATGACTTTCTAATCCTTATTTTTCACTGTCTCAGAGCACAGCTAGTCAGAAAATTAAGTTTGACCTTTTATGGCATAAGCATGGACTTTGTGTTAAAAAGAGTAATTAGGCAGCAGTGTGTCAGTTTTTCACAGAAGGAAATGTTAGATAGTCTGTGTTTGGACTTGGATTATTTCCTGAAAGTATTAGAGTTTACTTACAAGAGTAAAGTAAAATAAAATTGCTCGGTTGATGAAACAGCAAAAGAACTAAGTCCAGAACCAGTCTTGGTGGGTAAGTTATGCTTTGTTTATCAAAAGCACAGAGTGAAGTATCCCTGCATAGTCTACTGAATTATCGAGTTCTTTAAAATACCACATTGTGTCTATAGCCAGGAAAGAATTACTGCTCCAGCATATATTCAGGTATTTTTATATACCTTGTATTAGGTGCTTGTTTTGTCTGATATTTCACTGTTCTTAAAACCATTAAGAAAAATTATAGTTAAAGATCTCTTAAGAAAGGATGCTATGAGCTTATTTGTAAAAAGGAATTCTTTTAGTTATATATAAAGCTATAAATGCGAGATCAGCATATTACTTTTATCATTGTTAACTTTCCTTTTTTTTAAGGAGTCATGGCACAACAGCACAGTTGAAGAAGACTCTGAAGGGGATAATGATTCTGAGGAATTTTATTATGGGGGACAGGTAATGCAGAATATTTTGCACAATTTTCAGAAAAAGTAGATTTGAAAGTTCTTTTTGTTCATTCCATTATAAATGTATGATATTTCATTGTGATACTGATAGAGTGCCATGAGTACATCGTATTTTGTAGCAGAAGTATTGTTAAACTTCGTCTCAGATTCAAAGTAAGATTACAATGTTTACATCTGCAAATCTGTTAGAATGGAAAAAGCAGCTATTCTCCAAGAAGCTTGAAAATAGAAACTAGTTGCTTACTTCCAGGAAATAGCTTATCCCATTACTGATACAAATCAGGCTGCGAAGGCCGGCTGGAACCAAATCTGTTTCCTTCTGGAGAACTACCATTTTTTAAAGTCAAGAGCAGTGCATTTTAATGGTAAAAATGGTTATTACAAAACAGTTTTGGTCTAGACAGTTCTTTTTCTGAGCTCTACAGTAACATTCACCTTGAAAAATGTAGCATATTTTATATGAAAGTACTGCTCTATGTCTTTCCTTCTTCTTCCCCCAGCAAAATTAGTTATTATTACATTCTCTTATGTATTGGAAAATAAAATCTTTTCGTACCTGTTCCTTTGGCAGTGTGCTTCACACTGTATCTCGGTTTAAATGAGACACAGGTGTTTTACTGGGAATGAATTATGAGGAAGACCCAAAAACTCCTCCCACTAAGCAATTACAAATCCGAAATTGAGAGACTCGAATTGAAGAACAGTGTGGGAAAGGCAAAATTAAATTATAGCCGGGTAGGAATAACAACCCTTTATTAAAAGGTATATATGTGTTGACAGAAAACAATTAAAAAGCACATGTAAAACACCCAAACAGTAATCCAATACCAGAAACAATCCCATTCAAGACAAAGGAATAAAATCAACAGTGAAAACGGTTCAGTTTTCACCCTTTGGGGCAATTACAGCCACAGTCAGCAGGAGGTGCTGTTGAACCACTGGAGATGTGGAGCCTGCAGT
>JAWWMA010000100.1:55588788-55607343 GCA_035041425.1 Mionectes olivaceus | reverse complement strand
GACATGGTTTTTTTGTCCCTCTCTGATGGAAATCCAAGCAAAAAGCTCCAAACTGCCACACAGCTACAAAGAGAAGCTGTCCCCGCAGCCTGGCAGTTCCTACAGCTCCGGCCACTCCCCCCAGCTCCCATTATCTCCAGCGCCTCCTCCTGGCTTTTCAAACCCTCCCCTGTTTCCCTGGAGACAAGGTGAGGCAATTAACATGGCAATGCAGCCTTACTGGTTCTTCCCTCCTGTGATACTTAGTTGCCTGGATTCCCCTCCCCCCGCCAACACAGTGGGCAGGGGAAGAGGGAAAATTCAAAGCCAGGACACACTGCTAGTCTCTTTATGCAGATTTCTTATTTTTTAGCCCTAATGTTTCCCCAAGGGATAATTCCTCGCTTTACGCCATTAGAACCGTTTATTTCAGTGGACATTTTAACAAATTCTGCTCACTGTTTATGAAAGTTGTTGCTGCCTCAGCCTTGAGGCTGAAGCCATCCGTGCCCTGGATGCAGAGCCAAGGCTGCAGGAGCACGCCAGCAGTTCCAGCAGGGTGGGTCGGTGCAGAGAGTGTGGGATGCTGATGAGCAGGACATCACTGAGCCTCTTCTCTTGCAGAGCCAACAGTGCGGTGGAGTTTGAACGCAAAATACACGTCAAGGGGCTTTACAGTTAAAAAAAAAAAAAAGGCATGCCCCTGAAAAGCTATTAAAAGTTATATTGAAAGTGGAACTGAAAAAATTTTCAGTGTCAGAAATAACTAACATGGGGTATTGACTCATGTTCACTTTAGAAATGACTGCAGGAATTACCTCCCTTCAGCTGCTGACTCCTACAGCCCCATGCTGGCAAGTGCTGGGGAGGACCATACACATAATTCAGTACAAAGAGCAATGTCTTATTTTAATCTGTCTGAGAGGAAAAAGCTTCTGATCTTGCCTTGTAGTGATGACTTGTGTGTGCTGGCTTCATTTTTCAACTCTGAAGAAAGGGCAGTAACCTCAAGGTGAAGGAAAAGGCAGAAAACAGCTGTTAGTGCTTGTTTCTTGAACCACAGCTAATACATTTGGTACAGGATACCTGCCAGTGCCCAAAGGAATGAATAAATATTAACACTGCCTATGAGACATGAACACAGAGAGCAAGCAGTACATCATTTTGCAAGGTGTAAAAGAGCTGTGTAATAGGCAAGGCTAGTTAGAATTTAGTTGAAACTGCATTATATTGCATTTTCGTCTTTTCAAGATAATGCATTTAACTGAAGGAATTGTAACTGGCAAAAAAAAAAGTAATTAGCTTTGCAGTAAAAATAAAATAACAAATGACTGTGAATGTCTTGAGTATGGAATATCTAAAACACAACTATGGAGAACAAAGGGTGGGGGGAAGCATCACAGGAAATGTCTTTAACAAACAAACAAACAAACAAACAAACAAAAAAAAAAAAAAGAGGAAAATTTCATGGTCCAAAAGACTAAACTCTAAAGAAGACCTGTAGTATTGAAGAAAACATTGAGGACTCAGCAAATAAATAACAAATCAGGTAATGAACAAAGTCCCTTGAAAGATAAAAGGAACATCCTTTTTCAAACAGTGTTTGTAAGATGTTAAGTGAGCACCAGGTGTGTTGGAAAGACAAAAGAATTGACTTTGTATGTGGGGAACAAGCAAGGCAAGCCCCTTCATTTGAGACAAGTGTGTGCTGTGACCACAGAGAAAGGGGACAAAAATAGTGACTTTAGCAACTAGAGGGAAGAGATGCCAGTGTAATTGTGCACAGTGCATCTGGGAAAGGTGGAGGTAGTGGATAATTCTTTGCATTTCTGAGTGGTTACAGCTGGAAAGACATGCGAACCGCTGATGATGAAACAAGGACCATGGAAGATGGGAAATGGCATTTGATGGGCAGTGAAAACAAAGAGCAACCTTTTACTCATAAATTAAATGTTTGTATTCACTTCCTAGGCACCTGCTTGTAATCCTCCCTAAGGATTTAATGGATAAATACTTTTAAGTAGCTCAGTGGTTCAATAGCCTAAGACCTATTGATTTTCAAAGGGATTTAGGTTTGTAAATCACTTAATCTCCTTTTAAAAAGCAACTTTTTGTCATTATGTGGGACAAAATAATCTGAATAAGGTTTTTTATTAAAAACTGAGACTTTCTAAATACAGATCTTTCAGTCACAGTTAAGTTACCAGATTTTTTAGCCTTTATATTCGCTTTCTGGGCAACTCTTTCTTGATTCTTGATTTGAATCTCTATATTCTACATTTGCAAATGAGAACCAGAGATGAAAACAGTCATACTACTGCCTTTGACTCTCTCAGTTACAGGACATACTTGAAAATGCAGAAATACAAAACTCCGGCAGTTTCCTTTGGGTACATCAGCATGTCTGTGGCACTAATTCAGGACTGGGAAGCACCGTATTGTGATCTTAAAATTTGTCAGAACACTGCTTTGTTTCCTTTTTGCGTTTATAGCCTCTTAGCATCAGAAAGTAAATAACAAAAAGCATTATGTTGATCAGTTCAGTGTTCTGCATAGTGTTCCTTTTGGATTTTACTATTATTGATACGTAAGATAGATTTAAAAATCTTGTTTAGGACCAACAAAGGTGGCAAGTGCACCCCAGCTGTGATTTGTGAAATGATTGCTGTGTTCTCTTTGGAAGCAGGACAGCAATTATTTATGCATCTTTAAAGAATTCTTTGAGTAATAAGCATTGAGTAATAAGGATTGGTTTCCCCACATGTAAAGTGGAAAAAAATTACAAGGTTTTCTTCCCATACTCTTCTACTTGAAAAATTGTTCTAACATGCCTACCCAAACTAAGGAAGGATATTTTATAAACCTTCTGGTATGAATATCATTGATACTTCTGATAAATACATACCTATGGCATGCTGATGCATTCTGTACCTTATATTTGAAAAAGTCTAATCAAATTATTCTTTGCTCATTTTTGCATGTAAAAAAGTGAGCATCTGATTATTATTTTAATACTATTGAAATTTTATTAGATTGAAAAGTACATCTCTAAATACTAGGGCTGGAAGTGTCACAGCACTGGTTTTCTACAATTGGGATATACAAATGGAAGAAGCGGTCCTGCAGATGGATGCAGCTTTGCAATAGCAGGAATTCCTCTATGAGAATATAGATATGTATATGTCTAAAGGGATAAATTAAACTCCAGTGCTTTGCTCTCTGAATTTGTTAAAGGTACAGAGCAAATCGTATGCTCATTTCTGAATTTGTCCAAATCTAGGGAGTTCATTGACTTCTGTGGAATTACTGTCATTCTAACAGTTGTAAAGAAGTAGATTTAGGTTCACACGATCAGGATTATATTTCTTGAGAAGAAGATAATAGTAGACAGATTTTTAATAGATGCCTAACAAGGTATTTTTGATCTTGTAGAAGAGAGGAGGATATTAATTATTTTTACTTCATACATTCCAACCAAGCCAGCTCACAAGTTTTCCTTTATAGTGTAAGCACTTTTTCCATTTTTCATGTAGAGTTTGAAAAAAAGAAAAGAAGTGTTGGTGTCTAAATAGGTGTTTCTTTACACCTTTTCTAGTAAGGTACTTAAAATGAGAAAGTGTTCTTTAATTTTTTTTTTCCCCACCTGTTATTATTGCACTGGTGAATAGATTATACCCAGTAGGTAGTCTGAAAACACAATTTAGATCTTTAGATGCTTGGTGTAGAGAAAAGTTTCATGCTTCTCTTATCGTGCCCAAAGCATTCTGTAGTGTATGTGAGAGTGTTTGACAAGAGGAAAGAGTGAGCAGACTTTTGTCCTATAGTGGTTGGACTGGGATAATAAGATTGGGGAGATTTGGTTCTTATCCTGCTTAACATTTTTGAAATACAAAAGTGTCCCAGAACAAACTGTGGGACAGAACAGGACAGATGGATGAGACTCCGCAAACAGCAGAACCCTGAAAACGTTTCAAGGCGTAGGTACCTGCTTTGAAAATCTCATTACTTAGCAGAATAGATGGCCTCAGTGCTTCAGCTAATCAACACTGTGTCCTTTCTGAGTGTGGCATTAAGGAATCTTAATGCAATGTATTTTGCAGGGGGAACTTTCAAGAGCCTAGATAGGTGCCAGTGATGAAATAACTAAGAACTCCCAAGATATTTTTCTTTTCCCAATAGGTTAGTTATGATGGAGAACTTCACAAGCACCCACAGCTGGAGGCTGATTTGACAGCTGTGAGAGAGATCTATGGACCTAATGCAGTATCTCTCAGGTACGTCATTGACCTTACTGTGTTCTGGAGCCTTTAATGTTTTGGATATTGAGTTCCATGTGGACCTTCTCTGACTAGCACTAGTCTCTTCTGGTGAAAAAAATACAGAAAGCATGTTGTATCACAAAAGAGAGGAGCACTGCAAACAAGCAATAATGCTGCGTTTTCATTTTTTAGTTTAGGTTTGGTTTTTGTTGTTGTTGTTTAGTATAGGTGCAAGTGGCTGTGCTGAGAACAACCCCTGGAAGTCTGTTCTGAAACATCGTCTTTTGCAGTTCTGGTGATACTTGGATTAGGCTTTTGTATTTTGTTAAAAATTACTATTCAACATTTCTCTAAACACTTGTTAAACTCCTTTTTTGTCATATTCTGTATGTTGCCCTGGAGGTGAACAAGAGGAATGATAAGAGATTTAATAAATATTTTCCTTAGGGAAAAACTGAAGGAATTGGATTTGTCTAGTCTATAAAAAAGAGAAGTAAAAAACACAGTAACAGTTTTTCTTCTTCAAAAAAGCTGTTTTTGGGTAGAAGAAATGATCAAATATTCTGTATTGTCATCATGAGAGAGACAATAAAAAACTAGGGTTTGATTAGAGGTTGGAGAAACTTTCTAATTGTGGGAATCTGAAGTATCCTACACAGGAAAGTAATGGAACCTCAGTCAGATGTGGATTGCTAAGAGTAATTACACAAAAATTCTATTGAATGTAGATAAGCATGCATGATTCTGCCGCAGGGCATGTCTATGTGATATTTCAAATATGCTTCAGGTATTTTATATCTTCCATCTGTGTAATCCTAATCTAAAATAATTTCAGAAAAATAATAGGTAGGCAAGATGTAACAGACCTGTCAGATGTATTGCAAGAAAAGTATCCAAGTTGTCATACAAACCAAATAATAAAATGGAGATAGGATGATATTAGGCATACATATACTACAAGTAATTATTTCCATTAATCTCTAAACAGTAAACTGTATTATTTTGTCATAAGAAGAGAGAGCATGCCTATAACTGTGGTGTACTACACCTATTCTGGTTAAGTGGGAATTTACTACATTTCGAGGACCAGGGGAGCTGAAATGTGAGTAGTGTATGGGATTAGGAGGTGAATGAGATAAGTTATCAGTTACCAAACTGATAAGTATGAAATTCGGAATACCTTGATAATAAGTTGCCTCATGCTCCTAAAATTGAAATATTATATGTAACCTTTCAGAGACTTTAATGCATCTAATTTATTGATCCAGCTGTTTCATTGGAAGCATTGTGATCCACTTGAGCTCACTGTAGTAGAAATTGGCTTCTGTGACTGCTTTTGGCATGTGTAAAACTTGAATGCTTTATCCACTCTATTGCAGTTGAAAATATTTATAAGTTCTTGGAAATAAAAACCACAGCATTAGAGATTCAGTTTCATCACTGCTGCAGCTCCACTTCTCTGAGGAGAGAGAAGTTTACATGACAGGGATGTCTACTAAGATACATATTTCCTAGACAGTTGACCCTTTTTTGCACAGTTTCTTGCTGTCAGAGTCATCTGTACACGTAAAGGTTGGGTTCCCATACCAGCATGCTTCTCATCACTTCTCTTGGAAATCTGGCCACAAAAGCTGTGAGAAGGTGATCCATCCAACTGATCCAAACTCTTCTGTAACTCTTTACATTGTTTATGCATTGATGGACAGAGGACCTCTGGGAGCCTCAAAATCAAGTTGTGTTCACGAAGCCATTTTAAGCAGCAGATCATAAGCTGCAGATGTTGGAATAAAACATAATTTCTTCTTTGCTTTCAGCATGGGAAATTTAAACTAGAGTCAGCATCATGTCTTTAAAATTCATCTTCCAAGGTGGTAGTGTACTGGGGGCAAAGGGATTTCAGTGAATATGGAAGTTTCACAATTATACTTCTGTTTAATTTATAAAATTATGCTTGTTAACAGCCTTTTGAATCTCAGTCATGTAGGTAACACCAGACCACATACATAAATATTACTTAAGAGTGCATAACAGTCTTTGGATCTTCTGGAAAATGAACAAAAAAACCTCATGGCACTGTTGTGTAGGGTCGTGGCTAAGCCATTCAGTAAGTGCAGAGCTTGCTCACTGTTTCGAAGACAGGTTTTCATTGAGTTGTAGGATGTCAGCAAGTGCCTGTACATTTCTGGGTGAGGTGACATTGGAGGAGCTGTAAGGGTGGCTGTGAAGTCTCCTGTAATACAGCCCTGTCCAGCCATTCACCTGCCCTGTGTGTGGACAGATCAGATCTAGAGAGAGAACTTAGGTTTGCCCTCACCAGAGAGAGGCATTGGGTCACCATTGGTGAGCGGGGCTCTCTTCGCCAAACTTCACAAGACATCAAGCAACTTCCAGTGCAAACTCAGTCCTACCACAGCTGAGAGGCCAGTTGAGTAGGAGACTGTTATATTCAGAAAAAATTTAGTGTTTCAAAATTGTCTTATGCTCAACTACTGCTATGTATTTAAGTCTAGTTTAATACAAAAGCATGGAGGTCACCGTGAGAAAAGCATACAAATGCAGTGTAAAGAAAAAAAAATAGTGACTAGAAGATAATCTGTAAAAAATTGAGAGTGATTACATTTTTACACTATTGACCAATTTAAATTACTTAATTTAAATGAAAAGGAAAACAGCTTTTTTATTCGGGTGCACGAATGAGTATTTTCTAGGCCTATTTTCCAGAAGTCTTCAAGTGCGTAGGGGAGGGCAATCCAAGTGAGTCAGAAAATAAGAGGCAGCAAAGTCACAGTTTAAATGTAAAATTTCAGATGGCAACGAAATACCAGTGAATATACGTTAAATCTGAACCTTGGGAATTCCAGTGGTACTACATATAAGAGATAAAAAAGGCAGCTATTGCCTGGAGCACATTACAGGGCAGTCTTTATTTTTGACAAACAAATGCTTGAATGTATGAAGCAATCCCCCCAGTATAATATGATCTCTAGGGTATGTTTTATTTGTCTACAGTGATTTATCTCAAACCTCTTCTTAAGTTACTGGTTGTTAACCTCAAATACTTTTGAAAATTATAGGTGCAGCATGTGACTATTAATTTTCTTTGTTTATTTGTGGAATACATGAGACAAAAATACACAGCAGCAATAGAGAGATTTGGGGGGAAGTAGAAGGAAAGATTTATCCTGTTTATACTATGAAAAAACTTACAGTGCAGCAGGCAGTCACCCACTGGGAATATTAATCTAGTCTATGTAAATGTGTATTTTATAACCATTCTGATTTTACAGATAAGATTATACTTTATAAAATCTTCCCCATTGTAAGTATTCCTGGGTTGAGGAGTATCTTAAAGAGCTCTAATGTAATGTAATTCTTTCCTTTCAGGGAATATGGAGCCATTGATGATGTAGATATTGATCTACATATTGATGTTAGCTTTCTTGATGTAAGTGATCTAATCACAGAATTACATAAGGAACATTAATACACATTTAATTTTGCTACACATTAGACTCTCTAGACAACCACTGAGACTTTCCTTTCATGGAGGCTTGATCTTCACAAGTGGCTGTCACATTATTGATTGAAATTCGGTGGAAAAATTTTGTTTTCCTTTTGTGATCACATTGTTAAAATGCTTTGTAGGTTTTCATTTGCTGCATGTGTATTTCTTTTCAAACGTGTTTTTTGAATGGTAAATGTTTTAACCAATATAAATTAAATACTTTTTTTTTTTAATGTTATCCTAGAGATTAGTCAGGTGAAAGCATTTAAGCATTTCTTACAGCCCTGAAGGGAAGAGGGCCTTGGCTGGGGTGCTTCTTTACAATGATCAGGGAGAGACAATGGTGCTGTTGACTGGCAGCTTGGCTTCTGTAGCCGTTTGCTGTCAATAACTTCATGCTTCCTCACTGCACTGTACATGCAGTATTGTGTATAAACCTGTGCTTGGTTTAAATGAGTTCACTCAAGAACTGGAATTAGACTGACACCACTCTGGGGGGCGTGAACAGGCAATAACTTGTCCTAAGTCTCAAGTGTAATGTTGGAGTAGCTATTACACAACTGGGTAGATGTATGAATGGTGTTTATAGCTACCCTGAGGTAGACTGACAAAATGCAGCAGTTCCTCAAGATGGCTAATTGTGTCTGTTGTTTTCTTTTTATCTTGAACTAGGAAGAGATTGCTGTGGCTTGGGATGTGATTCGCACAGAGCCTATAATAGTGCGGTTGCACTGTTCACTTACGCAGTACTTAAATGGTCCAGGTTGGTCAATTTTGTTTTCTTCTTGTGCATTGTATGGTGTTCTGGTCTGGCCAAATCTTTGACCCTGCATGTGCCTACTTCTACTGCTAATAGGAGTCCTGTTGATTTGAATTTAAGCTGACTTATATTTGCATGGCTTGGCACTCTGTAATGACAGGCACAGCTAATTTAAACTTTCATAGGTGGAGTTTTGGAGCTTGTTTTCCTGATGAGATGCAACTGCTTTGCCTAGGGTTGAGGAATAATGATCTACAGTTTCTAATATGTGATTTCCTGATTTTGGAAATCAAACCTGAACTGCACAAATGAGATCAGACTGATAATGAAGATGTACAGAGACCTTTGCAGGACATTAATGTGCCCTTTTTCATGCACCTTTGAAAGAATCAGTCATAATAATTATCCTTTCAGCTTCTCACTTCTATAGGAGCATGTGAACTCTGGAAATCTTTGGATTTGAATGAATTGTTAGTGAATAAAGTTTCCTCATGAGAGACAAGTGGTCAAACTCATGAAGAATCAACTCATTTTGAAGATTTGGAAATATTCATATGCAAGACTCAACTTCAGATATATTTTTACAGTGAGAAGTCAGACTGAGTTTGGATGATAAATTGTCCAGATTTGGAGACTTGCAGTACAATCTGTCAGTTCAGGCTTTTATCTGTGGGAGAATTCTGCCTCTGGAAAATTAATAGACATTTCCAGTCATGTTTAGCAAAATCTGTCCCAATGAGCTATTTTTGCAGGATATGTTGCCTGATGATTCTAACTATAAGATATGTTCTGTTCATTCCAATAGGCGTTTCATTTTATCTTTTTTTCCCCTTGACGTTGGTCTTTTTGTCTGTAGTTATTACTTCAATGATTTTTATAAGCATTGGGATCTTAAAATATATATTTGTCATAGCAGGAAGCAGCGTTAGTATTCAGAACATTTCTATCAAAATGTAATTTAAAATATAAAAAAGTGCAGCAAATAAGAGAAGGTGAAGCGTGAAGAGGAGTGTGCAGCAAGAAATTATCTAGTTAAATGAGAAGTAGGAACAAAATATCTTCTGCACTGTTGACAAGGTTAAGATGGAAAGCCTAGTTCTCAGTGCTGCAGCTCAGTGATTGTGGAAGTGCCTGAGTACAGAGAAAGGTAAGGTCAGGGCCAGAGGCAAGTGCTTTGCTGACACTGGTTTTATGAACTCTACTGTTGCAGCCATGTCTCTTTACTCACTAGCAGAGCACAGTGAGATCCACCATCTTTTGTGTTAATCCTGTGAACTCCTCTTCTGCCTTAAACATGGGTTTTTCTGAGACTACTGGGCCAGAATTTTATACCATGTTTTTTTCTCCTATAGTACATTCTGATGATTGATGAACAGAAATGCAGCACACTCCAAAAAATAGCAGGGAATGTTAGTACCACCCTGATGCTGACTAATATCCTGATTTTAATAGCTTTTCTCAGTATTGTCCGTGTGGGCATTTTTCCTTTGTGCCTTAGAAACGTGTTTTAGGGAGGATGAATCAGCTGTTGGAACTAATGGGATCTGTCCTCTGACTGTAGAGCCGAGACAAAAATGTTGGTGTAGATGTCAGATTTTAAGATTGCTGGTGTAGGTACGATGATTCTTATTGAAAGTATCCCCCATCCCAACACAGTGTGTCTAAAATTTGACAATCCAGAGATATTGCTACTGCTAATGAAATAATTCTGAAAAAATCAGATTGTATTTAAAAAATGAGTTTATGTTTTATGTTATTTGAATAGTAGTATTAAAGAAGGGGTAAATACAGTACTTTGAACTAAATTAAATTGCATTGCTAGTTTATATGTATTTTATTTTATTTTAAAATTTAATTTATTAAACCAGAATTAAAGGATAAACTTTGACATTCTCAATAAAATCTGGTTTTGTAAGTGGTCAGAATAACATCAAAATACTGATTTACTGTTTCTAATAAAATTTAGACCCCAGTTTTTTTGTTTTCATTCCTTTTTTATTCTACTGAGTCATTACCACCTTACACAAATTATAAAGTCTATTCATGCTTGTAATATGCATTGGCTGTTGTTCTGCCTTGAAGACCTGAGGCTCTCTCAACAAGTACTGGATTACATCTGCCACTTCTTTCAAGCTAATGTTATTAAAGGATTTTAGTAATGCCACTAGCTAATTTCTGTCCTTTACCCTGTACATTTCCAATTTTGGACAGATGAATATGGATACACTAGTGCTTGGATGGGCCTTGAGGAAATGTTAGGATAGTCCTTGGCCACTGGAATTCGCATACCAAGCACTTAGATTACGGTTTTGGATCTTGAATTAAAACACCCTCTGAAGGAAAACCCAGATACTAAATAATTCAGTTCCAGTCTGGGCTTTCATTGTAGCCATAGAAACTCTACTGTGTGTAGACAACTTACTTGCAAAACCGTTAAAACATTTCAGAGTTTAGGTGTGATGAATTGCCAGTCCAGATGCATTTCATCTGATGCTGCTTGTTCCTTGCATTTTACATATATATATATATATATATATATATACATATACATATATGTATATATATATATATATAAAGATACATTTTTGTAAATAAAGCTAGTGGGAAGGAATACATTTTGGAGAATTCCATTTGTAAGATTGTAAATTGTATAGGTTGATATTCCAAAAAGTACCATTCATTTCTTAATATGTTTAGATGACATATCCACTTTCGCTTTGCTTCAATTTTGTTATCTATAATCAAAATCCAGGTAGAACAGAGTCCCTAAATGCCACTTACATCGGCTTCATGAGTTCTTCATCGCTTTTGTGAGTTTATATAAGAACAATATTTTCTTTTTCCCTAGTGCCAACTGTGGATGTATTTCAGATCTCTACTAAGGAAAGATTTGGATTGGGGCATCAGCTGAAAAAGTAAGTCTTGAAAAGTGTAACCCTCTGTTTTTAGGTGAATATTATATTCTTTTTAGGTTTTGGACCGTGTCAAATAGAATAAAATTCATATGCTGTCAGACTGGTTGTTGTGTCAAGGCATTTTGTCAGTTGTTGAGGAGAACTTGATCTGTGCTACTTGCCAGGGAGTAAGCTACAAAAAGTTCTGAAGAGTGCAGCTATGAATCAATTTCATGTTTCTGCTTAGATGGTGAAGCCTCTGAAGCAGGCATCTTTTTGAGCTTCATGCATACCCTAAGGGGGCTATGATTTTATAGAGGCCTCTAGGATATAGCACAGTAATTAGGCCATTCATGTTTTGAGTACAAGATGGAGGAATAGTCAAAAAGATAGCACTCACTGGTCATGGTACAATTCATTTTAAAACAGTTTTGCAGAGTCATCTTTTCACATGTGCTTGTGTACTTGTAATAAAACAATAAGTATATAGGCTTTAATATCTGACCATTACAACATTAAGATACCCTTAAGGCAAAAAAACCTGCTGGTATTTAAAGACATTCACTGCAACATTTTTATAATCTTACAAATGAAGCAAGTTATTAAAATCACTTTGGTACATGACTTTGAAAGAAAAAAAAAGGAAATGCTCCCCTAATATGAACAATCTCTTAGAACATTTCAGTATTTATCCTGTCTCTGATTTATGCACCAGGTAATTATTAAAGGTTACTAAAGGTAAGACATTTTCAAGACCATAGCTGCCTAATGCACAATTGAGCAGAAGTCAGACTACTCATGAACCCAATGGTCTGTCTTGGCTGTGGCAACAGAATAGTCATCTTTTTTGGTAAAGTCCATGCCAAATTCAGCTTTGACTTTACCACTCAAAGGCTGCTAGATTAGATTCAGAGAAGAAGCTCCTACTTAGCTCTGCAGATGCAATAGCCTATCCCTGTAGTCACATGAGAGATAGAACCCCATAGTTGGATGTGACGCCCTTGAATCAGTTAGTCTCTGGATCTCTGTGAGAAGTATTGTCTGCATAAGTCTTGCAGTTGCCGTAGTTGTCATCAGACTGTATTTTCATTAAGAGTTCCACGTTAAATTAGTTCTGTGAGGAAAAAAGGCATTTTTGAGGAGCTGAGGCACCCAGTCATCATTCCACATACATGACAGAAAACTTTACCTGTAGATGGAGAACACTGCATTATGTCACCCACTTGGTGAGCACTGAGACCCTCGTATTAAAATGATTATGTCCTGACTAGAATAAGAAAATATTTTTTTCTTTCTTAATTTCCAGGATTATGCAGACATTTGTTACACAGCAGTGGAAGAACAGTAAAGAGAAATCTAATTGTACGCACAATAAGAAGGTGTCTGACAAAAAGGTGAAATCCCCTCTGCACATCTTTTCTACACTGCGCAGGTAATAGCAAGGAAAATGAGCTGTTACAGCCATAAACTGTTCAAAATCTACAGCAGACTTCACAAGGTGAAATCTTGACTTTTCTCCACAGAGAAGTGCTCTATTTATATCTTACCTCATGGGTTTCCAGTCCTTGTGTTGCATGACATCAAGAGTGAACTGGGTACTGCTGCAGCTTCTAAGAATATTTGAAGGCAGAGTATTTCAGTGTCCTGCTCTCTGAAACAGCCAGGTTTCATCTAGAACTGGAAATAATTTTAACTTGTGTTTATATCTTTATTAGCTTGGTAGCACTGGTTACTTAAATAGCAAAAATAAAACATAAGTTATATAAATATAAGTAATATATATGTTTAGCATATATTATGTGTATTTTTAAAAACTGGGTTTCTAGCTCTTACTTCTACAGGAGTGTGTATTTTTAATTTTTTAAAACTAGAATGGTCATTAATGAAAGACTGATTTTTAAAGATGCTGATGCTCTCCTCTACTGGATTACATTAATGTTTACCACTTGTGAAAGTCAGACAAAGAATTTCAAACAACAAAGGAATTAAAAGCACAAGAAGTAGTTTTTGAATAGTTAATTTCAATTCACTATGCTCTCTGCCTCATGAAGTTTATATAAAATCAGGCTCTAATTTTACCTCTTTCAGGATTGTGACTCTTCACTCTAGCGTGTTCCTACTCATGGAAGGTTGACAGATCACCCCTTTGATTCAATTAATGAACTTGAATTGAATGCTTCTTTGAATATTCTGTCTTTTTGATTAATTTTGACATTATAAATTCAATGCATAACAAAGAGATAGAATACAGCAGTAGCTCACATTGAAAATGAGAGCAGTGTCAAAGATGACAAAAGGTTGGTTGTTTATTGAAAGGTGAAGGAGGAAAGGTGGTGTTTTAAGTAGAAAGCTTATCCATTTCCTACCATGCCATACATCATTGCCAAGCACAGGCTGTAGCCTGGGGTTTGTTTTTATTCCGTAATGACATACAAAACCAGCCTACTCTTTTTTCTCTGGATTTGGCTGCTGATTCAGTGCCTGTCTAAAGATGGCTTAGCCCAAATGCAGGGGCCTTCTCTATCCCTACAGTGCCATTCCAAACTCCCTTCTGCAGGAGGGTGGTAGAGATCCTGCTGCTGCAGTGAGTCAGCAGCCTCCACATGCATCTTCCACTGTCACCACTTGCTAATGGGATGGGGAAACCTGCCAGCCTCTCCCCTTGGGTTTTCACTTCTCTACTTGATGCAAACTGAAAAAAAAATCCAAAGGTTGGGATTGCTTATAAAACATAGGAAAATGATACAGCATACCTGTTACATGTTGTTGCTTTACAAGGACAAGCAAATGTGAACCTTACAGAAATGTGTCAGTAGATATGAATGTTGTTTCATAAAAATCTTTTGTTATTTACTTTCTGTATTTATAATTTAGGTGCCTCACATTCTCATGTCCAATGTTACAAAGCTAGAATTTGCCTAAAACCAGAAAGAGTGGCATCAAATTGTCTTCCACAAAGTGCCCACATTATTACGACGTTTTTAAAAATCACATGCTTTTCAGCTGAATTAAATTTGGTTTACTGTCGGCAAGTTTCACTGCTTATTGTACCTTCCATTGGATCTGAACTTAGATTTTGTTATGCTGTGCCCAGAAGACAGTAACTTTCATGAGATTATGCCGTGATGATTGCATAGAAAAGATAGATTTTGTTAAGGGAAATGTATCATGTTAAATATGTGGTTTTCATTTCAAAGATGATTTTCTGAATAATTAATTTATTTAGAGACATAGAAAACTTTACAAAAAACTGTAAGGTCATAGTTCTGACTTCTACTTAAGTTGTCTTTTTGATCCATGAGCTTATGTAGGAGTAAGGTGTCTATTTTCATATTGGAAAATGTCTTACATACAGTTGTTTATTTTTAAAAAGTTTGGGTTGTGTTTATCACTAGTGCAAAAAAAGATGACACTTAAAAGTGGTTACATCTGTGTGATGTTGCTTGATTTGCACAGAATTTTGATCATTCTTCAACTTTGCCATCTTCTTTATTTTAAGGTCGCCAAGTTATCCTCCTCCTGGCTGTGGTAAAAATAAATCAAAACTGAAGTCAGAACAGGATGGCATCTCCAAAACTCACAAGCTACTGAGAAGGACTTGCTCTAACACAGTGAAGGCGGAGGATGTGTGTGCCACAAAATCTCACAGAAACTTTGGCCGCTCATTGTCGAGTGACCCTCGGGCTGAACAGACAATGGCTACTAAATCGCACAAACTGCTGAATCGTTCCTGCTCTGCAGCTGTCAAGCAGGAGGAGTGCATCACTTTAAAGCCTCATAAGCTGTTAAGTAGATCGTGCTCTGGGGATCCTCGATGTGAGCACAACAGCGCCTTGAAGGCCCACAAACTTTTAAGCAGGTCCTACTCCAGTAATCTTAGAATGGAAGAATTGGATGGATTGAAGAATCACAAGTTGCTCACCAAGACTTACTCCAGTGCCACTAAATCATCCAAAATGGAGCCTTTCAAGGAGTCCACCATGGCAGAGAGCAGGAGGCTCTCTCTTACCTCAGGGCTTATTGGTATCTTAACACCATCTTCATCATCACCTTCACAAGCTGCTGTGCGTAGTATTACTTTTTTATTCTGCTCATTTTCCTCTAATTCTTTTCCAAATGTACTGTTACGCCTTTTATGCAAGGATATTAGTACTTAGGACATATGTTAGTAACTATATATTATATGTTATGTTGAACACAGCTCAATGTACAGCTGCTGGCTATGGGAAAAGTTCAGTCATCCAACTCCTTCCCTGCATCTTGCAGGCAAAAGGGAGAGTGTGCACTGCTCTGCTTCAAAAGTAGATTAGTTGCAAGGGCTTTTCTTATTTCCCTATTTGCTTCGTAGGGGAAGCAACTGTCCATTAGCTCTTTTGAGTGCAAAATACCTCTGGTTCTGGTCTTTTCATCTGCCATCATCATCATACTGCTAGGAACACAGTCACAGTTCAGCTCACTTCTTGCACGTTTGTGATTTGTGAGAGGTAAACCTTCAAATGCACTGGCAGAAGTCAGAAGCCAGGGGAAGAAATTAGGCTCACACTGGCCCCTTACTTTCCACACAGACATAAGTGATTGGGAAAACAAAGGGTAGCTCTGAAAATTAATTCTTCTGCCTACACCTCGTAAAAGATGGCTTTTATACTTTAGAAGGAAGAATGAATTTGTTTGCACTCTTTCAAGGCTCCAGTCTGTTCTCTGTATTAGATCCTGGTAAAGGCATTTAGAAAATGGTCCTATCCACTCCCTTTGCCTGGGAGTATCTTGGAAGCAGATTCTTTCTTTGGATGCCATAGATATATTCAAAGTAATGCATTCTCAATAATGAAATTACATGGAGTGTGCTATGTCTTAGGGTAATTTAGTTTAGTAAGCTGTAAGTTATACTCAATCAGATCTAAAAGCAATGGTACACTGTCATAGGATCATTTATATACATGCTGCGTGGTTGGTTTATGTGATGGGCACAGCAAAATTAAGATGAGCTGTCAGACTTCTTACTTGTTGCAGTTTAGAGATGCACTTTTTTCTGAATCAGCAGAGGATGTCTAAAAATAGAAGACTTCTCTCTCCAGATGTTAATAGGAAAAGTCCCACTGGTTTTTATAAGATAATGAAGAGCTGACAAAGTTCATTACTGATGTTATCATTAGTGATGTTATCAGCTGATAGGGAAGAAAGGCAAGCCCTGCTTGGCAGCCTATAAATACTACCCTTAATTTATTGCTGGAATGCATTTACTTTGAGGGAAGATCATCACATACATGATCAGATGCAGTTTGACTGATGTTAGTGGAAGGATATTGAGAGTGTATTTCACATTTTATATGCAGGCAACTGTTATTTGAAGTCAGTGGAATGTGAAAGTGATGAATCAGGACCCTAAGTTCTCTTCAATTCTCAGCTCAAATATTAGGATCTTATAAAAATCCTCATAAGTAGGATTGTTTTCCAGGAGAAAAATGGAAAAGCAGTTAAGCAATTAAGCAGTTAGAGAAATGAAAGGACATAAGCCTATAAACAAAACCTCCAAAACACTGTAAATGGAACTGATCTGACAAGATTTGGTTCAAATAGATGTCAACGTAGAATTCTGTACCTTACTGATGCTTGTAACAGAAGTTCCTTCTAATTTATTTTGCTATGTGTTAAAAAAAAGAATTTGAGTGGTATCTGAACATAGAGAGATCTGTTTCTGTGGTGCTTACAGAACTGAGATCTTAGTAAATATAAAAGAAAAAGGTTTTCAGCCTTTCTGAGAGTTACACTAGTCTTTCAAGCCTAAATGGATAGCCTGTATTTGAATAGAACTTAAAATATAGTGAAAATTAACAAAGGCCAGTTTATTAGGCTCGAGTGAAGGCACTGCCGTTTCCATTTGAGATTCAAGTTTTAGGGATGGTGAGATAAAAAACTTCATCCAATTTAAGAACTAAAAAGAGATACTAAAACCTACCACACATTCAGTAAACAGCAAAAGGATTGATTATTTGTAATGGCTGGTTTGTGCAAGTGCAAGATCTATTTAGATCCAAATACTGCTTAATTAGTGTATCTGCCTGCAAAAAATACAAGTGCTTTACCACTTCCCTATTATTAGTGTACCAGCACTGAAGTTGCCTCAACTTTTTCCTTGCAGCAAAATTATGGTGCAAAATGCGTTCCCGAGCGACACCGTGGCTTTCTTGTGCAGGTAGGATATCATATCTTACCCAATTTGTGAAACGCTTAGGAGTATGAGCTAACTGTTAATTATTTTTAAGCAGATGTTGTTACTGTCATTTTCATTGTTCTCAGACTATTGAATTTGCTGAGCAGCGGATACCAGTATTGAATGAATACTGCGTAGTTTGTGATGAACCCCATGTGTTCCAGAACGGCCCTATGCTGAGGGTAAGTGGTGTGCTGGAAAACAATGCATTTTATAGTGTCTTAAAAAGCAGAGGACCATACAAACCTGTTGAAAAACTGATTTATGTCAGACGTGTTTCATTCTAACATCCTTTTAAGATGAAAAAATGTAAAACATATTAATTAGATTTTGCTGTAAATTTGAAAAAAAAAAGTCTTACAAGCAAGGGAGATGGAAATCAGACTTGTATAATACCACAGAAATGTAAAGGGGGGCTGTATTTCACTGAACGCTATTGTGCTGGAGTAGCTGCAACCAGATAAGAGAGGTGTATTCCAGTACTTTCACAGTCCTCTGGCATTCTCCCAGAAGTTTAGAGCACCTCATTCTTGAGCTTTTATCAAACCAAGACCACTGTATTTACGTACGCTGGTGTTAATGCCACCACTCTTCTTTTGACCCTGTTTGGCTCACAGGCTGCTGGAATGTGATAAAAAAAGCAGTAGAAGATGATGCTCTGTGAAGTGTCTGATCTAGCAGTGACCTAATCCAGGGACACTGTCATGGCCAAAGGCTGGCCATTTAGATAGCTCTTCCTTTCGTTCCTGTGTGATTGGGAATTTTCCATTTTACCCTTTGCTTTTGGTGAATGCATACGGTGCAAAAGAGTAAGATGGAACATGAGAGACATAGTCTACCTGGAGCTACTGTGCAGCTTTGTGAAAGAGTATATTAGAATAAAATTTTTAGCTCTAGGACTAGTCTGGCAGTTTAGAATCCTCTTGTTTCACCTACCCTCTATCCTA
>JAWWMA010000100.1:55564247-55582910 GCA_035041425.1 Mionectes olivaceus | reverse complement strand
ACACTGTGTCTCACCTAAAAAATCCAATGCGCAGGCTAGAAGGTGTAAAGACCTTCCCCGGATCTTCGTTCGCGAAGGCTGGCCATTATTATTAAAAATATAGGGAGGAAGGGTGCAAAAAGGATGCAGTCCGCCTCTTTTCAGTGGTGTACAGTGACAGGATGAGGCAGAGGGCACAAACTGAAACACAGGAAGTTACTGAACAACAGGAAACACTTTTCTACCTTTGTCACCTTTTCTGAGCATGGAAAAAAGCTTCTAAGAACGGCTGTGGAGTCCATATCAGTGGAGAAATTCAAAAGCTGTGTGTCCAAGGCACCTGGCTCTAGGTGACCCTGTTTGAGCAGGGATGTTAAACCAGATGTCCTCCAGAGATTCCTGCCAACCTCAATCTTTCTGTAATTCTTTGTTCTTCCTCACCTTTTACATAGTAAGCTATGTGTGCAGCTAATGCCTACCTTGCTGTCTGTGTCTTCCCAAATTCCTCAGGATTAGTATTTATAAATACTGAAGACTTTGGTAAAACAGCATGATTGAACAGATTTTACAGAATTAAAAAAAATCTCAGAATGCATTCAATAAGGTAATTCAGAAGCCCTCTGTGTATTGTTTTTCAGTCAAGAAGTCTCTTTAGAGTGCCATCTTGTGTTGAAACCTCAGACTGAGGCCTCTTTAGAACAAAGCAGGAATTAGTAAAAATCTCAGCAATATGAAATATTAAAGCTAGTTTGTTTGAAGTATGCATTTGTACTTTGAAGTAAGTTGGACTTCTGTTAACTTGAAGAGGTCTTGGATTTCTCTGTCATTTGAATATGAAATTCTTAGGCACCAGTGAAAACACAGAAGCACTGATGTTTCAGAAACAGTAGGCTGCTTAAGGCTGGGAAATTTTCGGAACAGAATAAACATTACTGAATTATGAAGAAAAGACTAGAGGTACAAATATGTTTAGTCAGACTGGAGTTTAGCCAAGATATTTGTGAAATTCCAAGATTTTGTGGAATAGCGCAGTGGTCCTTCTAATCCTTACTCCACAGTGTAGGCTGGTTTTATCTCTTTTTATGAAAAAAGCATCTCCAGTTATAACCTGTACTTTAGTAGGATGGATTTCAATTACTTTATTTTTTTCTGACAGAGTTGAAATGACTGTAGTACTGCTTTTCCTGTAGCCACAACTTAACAAAGTGCACCTTGATCAGCTAGAAATTCTGGAATGCTTGTTTGTTCACCATCTATTTATATATTCGGGAAGTAAAAACGCCAGAAAATGAATCTTATTTGGCCACAGTCTGCTCTCATCTTTTTTTCAGGTTGTATCTGCTTACAGGTGTTGTATTTCCCATATCTTTGAGCAGCATGTTCCATTTAACAAGTGAATATTATGAGACTATTCAGAGTTTACTTTGCAGTAAAGCTAAGAGTTCCTATGGTTGAAAGTAGGAAACAGAACTGAGATTTGAAGCAACATTTTTATCTCCATGTCTGTTCTTTCAGTAGAAGTGAGATGGTTGCTAATGGTTTCACCTTTAGCATTTATTACGTTTTCTGTAAGTCAAGCAGTGAGTCTTCCCTGAAGCATCTCCTATTACATCAGTAGTTTTCAGATGTGTCAGTCATGTTGCAGCCTCATTAGTGTCTGTGTGGTATCCTTTAGGATACAGGAAAGTGTGGCACATTGCTCTTCTGAACCCAGCTTCAGCCCACAGTAGAAAGTAGGAAGACAGATCAATACATACCATGGAAGTTTCACCTTTTTGAAATTGAAAGAATGCCTGGAAAATATTCTAAATGGCGTATGAGTCCATGAACCAGAGTGTGTCATAGCACCTAGATTGTTTGCGTGTCTGCCACTCTCAGTCACTGGAGGAAGAAGCAACACTTGCATTGTAGCACAGGGGAACTCTGATTGAGCCCTTTTTTGTCACAACAGCAGTTGGGTGGTAGCTACTGATCATGCAAAGAATGGGGGTGGCTTAAGGAAACATCTGAAAACCTCAAATGTTTCGAAAATGCTTTCTGCTTCTGTCATTATCTTCTACTTCCAAGCATCTGCAGTCTCAGGTTAACTGCCCACCTCTTATTTTTTTCTGGATTTTCACAATTGGATCCTTCTAAACAGTGTTTCTACACTAATGACTTCCAATTAAATGTTGTGAAACTCAGTGGCTTTATGTTAATTTTCTTTTTTCAAGTAAAAAAATAAAGTGTATGTGAGACCCTGTGCAGCTGCTGTTGCTGAAAGGAGTTCGAGTTGCCCTCTTCAGGTATTGGAGAACAAAGTCTCCTAGCTAGTCAGCTCTGTGTATCTTCAAGGTTGTGATCTGTTCCTACACCTAAGATGAAGTTCATGTTAATAAATATATATTTAAGTGTGTAAGCCTTAATTTACTGTGTATTTTCCCTTTGAAAACAATGGGAGCTAGTAATCTAATAAAAGGCTATTCTGTACGTTTGTGGATATGGATTTACATCAGTAAGAAAAAGTCCGTATTTCATGTATGTACACAAAAATTCTTAGAAAATTCAGCTTTCTTAGTATAGTACATGTACATAAACCAAAGTAAAAGTATCCAAAGATGTTGCTAGGACGATGTAGCTTTTATAAATGTGCTAGTGTTGTTCTTGTTTGTTACTGTGGCTAGGGACATTATGATCTGAAGTCAGAACAATCCTGTCCCAAAGGCTCATGTCCTATGACAAGAGAAAAGTGGACACTGTAAAAGAAAACACATTAGCAATATGCAAAACATTAGCATTAGAGTAAGAGCAGCCTTGGATCTCAATTTTTCCATAAAGCATGTGGTTTTCTTCTAGAATTGATTCATTAACTTAGTTTTCATGTGTTTCCATTGGTTCTAGCATGCACTATTGCAGAAAAAAACCCTAAAAATAAGGAAATGTAATGCTAAATAGCCATGTCACAGTGTGTAACAAACAAAACCCCTTCAAATGTTTGCTTCTCAATTGCAAGGTAATATTTTAATTTTGGAGGGATTTAAACATTTAAATGGTTGAACCCAACTAATGACTGGAGAAGAGGACACTGAAATGGCCATAGCAAAATCTCTTGGAATACACTACTAACACTTATGGGAAATTTAAGTTAAAAACATCTGATTTTGCTAAATAGAAACAAATTTCAGAAACAGTATTCAGAAGTGCTCTCAAAATGGCTGGGGTTAAAAGACATCCAGGGTGGATATATGAAGACCGGGTTCTGTGCTACAGGGTTAGGATTATTCTCCCATTATACTGCAATGACAGAATATTCAGTAGACAGAAAGGATCATCAAATACATAAAATCAAAAGAATTGTATAGGTGCTAACAGTGTCTTTTCTACTTCAGAGCTGAGATTTTGCTGTCTCACTTATCTTCATATCTGGAGTTCTCTAGTGTCTATATGAGACAAAAAGAAAAACGGCCTTTCAAATGTCATGCATAATGACCAATGACCATTTTTCTAACTTCTGTCTTCCAGATGCTTAGACATTTCTGGGATCATAACACAGTTGCAGTAAAAGAAAAAGAGCAACAGTGACAAATCACCTTTACCATCATTAAGTCTCAGGATAATTTACTTTGCTGAGACTGTAACCAAAGTACCAAAAATAAGTACTTTCTCAAAACTTTACTTCATGGCAAGCATGGCTTAACTTAGATTGCTCAGCTGTTCCTGAGCTATTCGTTGCTCTGGAATAAAGGAAATTGGTGTATACTGTTGATAATGATAGTCAAGGTGGTAGTGCCAACATACTTCCCCAACTAAGCAAATGATTTAACCGTCTTCTAAATGTGGAAAACCTGAGAATAATGACAGTAGTAAATACCTCTTGTCTTGTGTGCTGTGGCACAGTGAATTAGATCATGTTAGGCTTTGTCTGCTGCCTAATGCAATGTAACATGGCAGATAAAGTAAATCAAAGGGGTGACACTATTAGACATGAAGGATGGTGGCTCTTGTAAAGCAACTTATGTGACACTATGACAGTGCAGAAGATTTCAGATGTTTATTCAGAGAAAGTCTTGAATTTTTGAAACCGAGCAAACATATATTTTCAGAGCTGCAAAACAAGTGACCACAAGTACAGCAGTATGCCTGTTGCTGACCAAGCTGTTGTCTGAAACGGAAAACAGCTAAATTTTTTGTGCTATATTAATTTTTTTCATTTCTGCAAGTACTTTCTAGAGGCATTGGCTTGAACTTCACAGGATGCCACTACGAATGCTTTAGTGATTGCTAGTCTCAGAATTTTTAGTGATGAAAGTTTGCTATTGTAAAAAGATAATTGTAAGTTTCAGTGGGTTTGGATTTAATAATATATATTCAAAGAAATACTATCCAAGAAGTAATTTTGATTGTTTTCAACATTGTCATAAAACATTGTATTCATTGGGTTATTTTAAGGAAGGTTTTAATTTTTGCTTCCTTCTTGGATTTCTTTCAACTGTTTACTCATTTTGGATGTTTATAATAATTCACTGTGTGATTCATTACTTGAACCTTTAAAAAGTTGATCTGCTAATTATATTTCAGTAAATAACATGGAGTTGCTTTAAGGGTTGTAGAAACTAGGAAGCCCATGAAGTCATACCTATTCTCTGTACCTAAAGCTGTGTTCCTTTTGTTTTCTGCTTTGTTTGCTTCATGAAGGCAGAATGTTCAATTCTCACTCCATATGCAGTTTAGATAAAGTGTTTTTATTTGTGACGACGTTGTGAATTATTTTTAAACTGGTTCAACTGTAAGGATTTTTTATTATTTTTTAATACCTTAAAAAAGAATGGAAACATCTTTATTTATTATCATATGGCCTTCCCTAATTCAGTGTTTTTGCTGAAAAAAATATAATAAAGTTAATGTTGCAGTTCAAATACGAAGGAAGGAATTAGCATTAAATGTGTTTGGGGTTTATTGTCCATATGACATGATGAAAGCAAGGACTCAAAAGTAGAACAAAAATAAAATTAACTTTCTTTCTCTGTGTAGCCCACTGTTTGTGAACGGGAGCTCTGTGTATTCGCTTTCCAAACATTAGGAGTGATGAACGAAGCTGCTGATGAAATTGCAACTGGGGCTCAGGTAGAACTATCTAATGCTTAATACACTGTCTGATTTTCTGTAGTGTACTGCGTAGTATACTATTTATTTGTCTACTGTTATAGCTGGAAATACACTGTTTTATGCATGGTCTATTCAGATAATGCTAATGAGGTGTTTCCATTGTTGTGCTTCCATGTAATTAGACTAACTGTGTTTTTGTGTTCTATTATATTCAATTAGGTCACCTAGGTTGTAAATAAAGGCAGCCATTGTCATTTGGAGATAATTCGCATTTATTTTCACCTAATGAGCCATTGCTACTCTCATGGAATTAATATTTCCTGCTTGTGGCCTTGGAATGCATCTATTCACTGAGCATCTGTTGTTTCGACCATTAAATAGCAGTGGGAAAGTCCATACTGATGTTGCTACATAGGGTTCTTTTTTTTTTATTCTCAGGGGTCAGGAATTTAACATAAGCTTGCTTCCTGACTCCAGGAAGTTACTGATACAGTTATAATGGTATCATTTTCTTAAAGTATTGAAACTGTGTTTCCAAATCACCATTTAACACTTACAATATGTTAACTAGCAGTTGAAAGATCTTACGTTTAAAGTCCTCTTAAAATCTTAAGCTAAAAATTTACACATCTTAAGGAAAAAGGCACTCCTCGCTGATTTTCCAGTCACTATGCTTTTACATAGTAAGCAGCATGGGGTTTTTTTGAAGAATAAATGTTCTGTTTATTTAATTGTAACTAGTACTAGTGGGTCTAGCCACTGAAAATAAACTATTCGGCTGGGTGCCTGAATACCACCTATGGGCATATCCTCAGAGGAGGAAACTTGCAATAGTGTACACCAGCTTTGTCACTCAAGAATATGACTGTGGAATCTGAACACCAGCTCTTCATCTGATGTCTGTAGACCATTACATGGCTATATTTACAATACCTGGGTACCAGACATTAGGCTAGCTATTTAAGGTTGTGAAAAATGGAGAGATACCTGCTGGTGAATCCCCATGTCTTCCTCAGCCTGATGTCCTGTGGAAATCTCAACTATGTGTTTCTGGGAGCTAGAGTTTGTTGTTTTTGGTTTTTGTTTTGGTGTTGTTTTTTTTTAATTCAGGCACATATGTGGTATTTTACATATACATTTGGAATCAGAGAACCACAGAACAGTTTGAGTTGGAAGGAACCTATGAAGGTGATGTAGCCCAACCCACTGCCATGAACTGGGACATTCTCAGCTAGATCAGGTTCCTCAGAGCCCCAACCGACCTGACCTTGAATGGTTCCAGGGATGGACCATCTACCATCTTTCTGGTCTTTCTGGGTGTTTCACCGCTCTCACTGTAAAAAAACTTCTCTATACCTACTCTAAATCTCCCTCCCTTTGTTTAAAACCTTTACCCCTAGTCCTATCACTACAGACCCTGCGAAAAATATATTTCCCATCTTTCTTATCAGCCTCCTTTAAGTACAGGGCTGCATTAAGGTCTCCTGAGAGCCTTCTCTTCTTCAGGCTCTTCTTCTCAGCTCTCTCAGCCTTCCTTCATTGGAAAGGTATTCCAGTCCTCTAATCATTTTTGTGGTCCACCTCTGGACTTGTTCCAACAGATCTATGTCTGTCTTATGCTGGGATCCTGGAGCTGGATGCAGTACTCGGACTCATCTCATGAGGGCAGAGGGGCAGAATCACCTCCCTCGACCTGCTGATCATTCTGGGAATTCTGGGCCATGAGTTCACATGGCTGAGCCATGTCCAGCCTCTCATTCACCAGCACATCCACATTCTTCTTGGCAGGGCTGCTCTCTGTCCCTTCCTCCCCCAGCCGGCATTGATTCCAGGGGTTACCGGAATCAGGTGCAGCACTTTATACTTTGCTTTGTTGAACCTCACAAGATTCCCACAGGCCCACTTCTCCAGCTTGGCCAGGTCCCTCTGGATGGCATCCTGTCCCTCAGGCATGTCAGCTGCACCACTCAATTTGTGTAATCTGCAAACTTGTTGATGCACTCAATCTCATTGTCCATATCATTGATGAAGATATTAAGTAACACTGGTCCCAATGCCAGCCCCTGGGAGTCCATCAGGACACTGGGATATTGATCCCTACCATCTAGATGCAACCGTAACAATTCTCTATCTACAGAACATCAAATTCATCTCTCTCCAGTTTAGAGAGAAGGATATTGTGAGTCACTTTGTCAAAGGCTTTACAGAAGTCCAGATAAATGCCTTCTGTAGCCGTTCCCTTGACCACTGATGTAGTCATTCCATCATAGAAGGCAACTGGTTTTGTCAGGCAAGACTTGTCCTTGGTGAAGCCGTGCTGGGTGTCTTGAATCACCTCCCTGTCCTCCACATGCCTTAGCATCTTGTAGAGGGGTCTGTTCCATGATCTTGCCTCTAACAGAGGTGAGGTTGGTAGTTTGAAGGATCCTCCTTTCTTACCTTTTTAAAAATTGATACAATGTTTCCCTTTTCCTCGTTATTTGGTACTTCACCTGACTGTGATGCCTTTTGCAATATCATGGTGAGTGGCTTAGCAAATCCACCAGCCAGTTGCCTCAGGACTTTGGGATGCATATCATCAGGTCCTGTGGACTTCTGTATGTTCAGGTTCCTCAGGGCTTCTCAAATCTAAGGTTCTCTGACAGTAGGAAGCACTTTTCTTCCCCACTCCCTGACTTGAGCTTCATCTACTCAAGAAGTGTGGGAAGGGGAGACTGGCACTGAAGATCAGCAAAAAACTGTCAAGTTCTCAACCTTCTCATCCACTGTTACCAGTTTGCCAGTCATGTTCAGAGGTAAATACACTTTCTTTGACGTTCCTCTTCTGGCTCCCGTGCCTACAGAAGCCCTCATAACTAGTATTTGCATTTCTTGTCAAGTTCAGCTTCGGTTTCACCTTGGCCTCCCTCACCCTATCCTGACGCAAGCAGGCAGTATCCCTATATTCTTTCCAGAGTGTCTGTGCCTGCATTCACTGCCTGTGCTTTTCCTTCTTGCCTTGTAGTCTGACCAGCAGGTCTGGACATCTGTGCTGGCCTCTTGTCTTCCTTTCCTCATCTCTTGAACACGGGGATTGAGAGAGCTTTTGTGGTCTAGGGAAGGCATCCTTAAAGATCTGCAAGCTCTGTTCTGCTCCCTCATCCCTTAGAGTAGTTTCCCAGGGAGTCCTGTTGACTAACTCCCCGAACAACTGGAAGCTTGCTTTCCTAAAATAGGAAAAACTTTCTGAAATAGAGCTGACAGGAGAGGTGACCATGGTTAGCTCTCACTCAGTGTGTTACGGAGGTATCACTGTTGCAGGCATATGCAGAGCTTGCTTTAGATCTTTGGAGTATTTACAGACCTTTGCTGCAGAGTTCTGAAGTGATTACACCTTAAGAATGCTTTAAAAAGTTAGATAAGGCTTTTTGTCTGTTGTTCCATTGGACCTAGGTGGCTAAATTCTGTTGTTTCACTTCAGTGATAGCATTACAGCCAGCTCACTACATTGGATCTGCTTGATCCTTCCATTCCTGTTCACAGAAAGAATTGATCACTTCTAGGGTTTGATTCATCTGAGCTATTTGTGTCCTTAGTTTAGGACAGTGTGATTCACAGCATAGACTATAGGCACAGTGGCTCTTTCTCCAGCAAGGCTGCCCTAGCAAACCTAAGCTAGTAAGAGGTAGGTGTTCACATTGTGAATCTCTGTATTTTGTCAGATTAATCTTCCTCCAAATACTTTTGTCTACTGAAGGAGCCTAAATACAGGTCCCCGTAATTAGAAACCACATCCTATTTTTTAATTCCATGCTTTCAGCTAGTTTTCAAAGGCGTATCCCCCTACTTTGTCACTCCAAATATTCTCATGGCTCCTGCTTAATATTGTGAGTGTACTTTCCAAAAGTTTCAAGCCTGAACTCACCTTGTTTTGTTATAGTCATGTAGGCAAAATGCCTGAAAATTAAATGTCTGATTTTTTGATAGTTCATACTCCATTTAGAGGGTCTCTGGAGAGAGAGGGAGAGACACTGTCTGGGAGGCTGATATTGTAAGAGGATTTGTCATCAGCAAGTGTCATCTTGTCCTCCTTGAAAATATTTTAATCTGTACTTATTTACTCAGTACCTTCAGCTAAGGAGGAGGAGTTTGTGCCCAGTTTTAAGGACATTTACTAGAACATAGCATTTCCTATTACCATTGAATATATATGCAATGTTGTATTATAAGGTTTCTATTTGGTTTGCTTTCCAGTTTAAGTTGCTTTGCCTTACATTGTCTCAAAACAATGACGTCAGAGAAATCAGACATAAAAAAGGCAGAATCAGAAACAATCTAGGAGGTAACAGTTTAAAGGAGGGCTTAGGGATGGTGTACTAAGTAGAACTGTGCAAATTTTAAGACAAAAATCCCATCATGCAAATCATAATGCAAGAAAACTTTGAGCACTGTATTAAGGGATCTGGGGACTCAACTCTTCTTTAGTAGTGTTTTGTGACTGCAGGCTACAAAGTGCTTCTGAGAAGCGGGATATATGAATTCATGCTCAGTTTCACAGTAATACATTTGCACAGTGTCAGGCCAGTTGCCTGACCTGGCTGCATATGCAGACTCCTGGTCTCCTTTGCAAATGCTGATTGCATATGCCTTATTTTGAAACATTCATCACACTTACAGATACTATAAAATGGAAAGTAACCAGAGCAGCATTGAGGAGGGGATCATTATTTCAATAACTTAATTTTTAAATATATGTGAGATATTTAGTAACTGGAACTGGCATAATATATTTAAACTGATGAAGAAAATTGTTCATTCATGCTGAAGGAGCAGAGAAGGAGAATGGCAACTGTATGACTCACCACAGCATAGTCCCTTTTCCATTTCATTGTTATTCTTATTTTCATTCTGCTTCTCTAAAGGACATTATTTTTCTCCCTCCAAATGATCAGATACAATGGCAAATAAATAAAAACTTCTAGAACAACTTGATTTGTAAGATGAGATCTGATGTGCGGGGAGTTGTGGGAGGAACCGGGATGCCTATTAAGTACAGCTCACCTAAGTTTTTCCTTTCTTTCCTGGAAAAGTCTGTTTTCATACACAAATGTTTTTAGAAGGCACAGAAAAAATGGGGAAATGAGCTGATCTGCAGCTACTTTTTAATGCAGCAGCACTGGATTTCATTTTGAGCTGAATTTATGTTTCACAAGCTGCATTCTTTCGTGTTTATTATTGCTGTATTCTATTTTTAACCTCTGAATTATATATTTTGAAACAATTACATCAGAATCTGTTGCTAGGTTGTATATGTACATCTGTGTACACATGTCGCTACATGTCTGTGTACACATTTACGTACATGATCCTGCAGGGTAATCTTGCAAATCATGGATGCTCAAAGCTGTGTTGTAATTTTGTACAACAGGATGGAGGAAGGAAGAGGATCCCTCAGTGTGAATGCAAATGACTGTTTAAATCATTACACTGTTCTGGCCTTACCAGAAGCAATGTTTACAAGTGTTTCTATGAGCACAGTCTTCAGGAGAACATCAGGAAGTGGTACTGAAATACAGTGGTACAAAATTTCACAGACCACTCTTTGTTCTTGAGCAACATTTTCACTGGCATATACTATGCAGAGATGCAGATCGAGCACAACTTCATTTCCATATAGAAAGAATTTAATACAGGAATTTGTGTGTGTGCAAAAGAAAAAGCAGATATGAAAGCAATGTATTTGACATTATAATACATTTAGGACCAGATACTGGTCCTACTTTTGCACCTGGAATAATATGCCAGGGCTGACCCCAAACCCTGTTGAGGTTAATGGAAAAATCTGAGTTCTAAACTATGTCCTGTGGATAGCACGATTTGGGCAATATAGGTAACAGTGAAATATGGTATAACTATAATGTGTAAAAAAAGCAGGCTGGAAGATATGATATGATATGATATATGATATGAAAGTACATATGTTGAATAAATGTCCTTCTTTATCCCTAGGTGGTTGATCTCTTGGTATCCATGTGTCGGTCTGCGTTAGAGTCACCTAGGAAAGTTGTCATTTTTGAGCCATATCCTTCTGTAGTTGATCCTAATGATCCTCAGATGCTGGCCTTTAACCCCAGGGTAAGTAGTTACCTGTAACTATGTCATCGCTTGGTTTTAGTCCTGAATGAGATTTCAAAGCAAAGAATTCTTATGGAGTTGCCTTGTGTTCAAAACTTTTTTTTTAATTATCTCTGATAAGGTATTTGAGTATAAACTTATCCTGATTCCAGCCAGGACAGGGGTAATTTTTGCAGTAGCCAATTGGGGAAGTTATCTTATACTACCTCACATCATTGCCAGCGGCAGGGGGAAGAGAGTCTCTTCCAAGGAGAAGGAGTCCCTTCCTGTGTAGTTTGGCAGAGGGAATGTGTGAATTGTTCACGTCTTTCTTGGACCTTCTGTCTTCAGTATTGTTGCTGTTACTGTCTATTTTCTTACCTGCTAGCTGTTTCTAGTACATTGCTCTTATCTCAACTCATGATCTTTACCTTTTGTGCCTTCAATTCTCTTCTCTAGCCCTTGGCAGTGGAAAGGGGGAGAGGGAGGGGTGAGGGGCAGAGCCAGCAAGAGATCCTTGATTTCAGTGTGAGCACTAAATTGGAGAATACCGATCCTAAGCCACAAGAAAACTGTAAATTGTGTTCCAAGTTATGTTAAAGACAAGAAACTCTTTCAGGGGGCAAATTCTAGATGCACAATTTTTTATTCTAAGTGTCTTTCAGTGTACATTTTGGACATGAAGAGAAAGATGGACTTTGAGAGGTGAAGGCCATGTAAAACAAGGGATTTCCAGTCCGTCTTTTTATTCTTAAAAATGTTATTGCTCTCATCTCATTTTCTCACTGCAAGCATTTCCTTAAATATAATTTTATCAAATGTTGACATGATAGTCACGTTTTGTACAAGGTCAGTTTTGAGATAAAGAGTTGTGCTTGCACTACCTGCTCCTCTGACTCCAAATGCTGCTTCTCAGGGAAGCCCTCACTCCATGTCCCTTAAGCCATCTCCCCAAAGGCATAAATGAGAATTTAGCATGTCCCACATTGGATGCATTTCCTTTTTCTACACAAAGGCTGGTTCTTTCTCAGGATATGTTCTGTAGCATGTGGGAATAAAGATAGTCAGGAGGTGCTTGGAACAGGGCTGAGGAGGAGACAGTTGTTTGGTGACTGGGCAAGGCAGATGTTTGAAGTAGCTGAGGATTTATGAGAGAGGGTCACACTGGGAAAGGAGTGGAGAGAACCCCTGGGCTGGCAGTGCCCATACCATCTCCTCCCAGCTTATTGTCAGCTTGGGCAAGGTGAAAGACCCATGGGCAGAAACTGGCAAGACTTGATGGCAAACAGTGAAGCTACTGAAGATGACATGTCATGTGGAGTGGATGAAGCATGGACAGTTAAGCTCACTCACTCAGAACAGATGGAGCCATCTGGTAGTGGTTCCTGAGCAGTAGGTAGATGAGGATCAGGGTGATGCAGAGGCCCTATGATGTTTTTTAGAACTGTTAGCAAAGTAAACACATCTGTTTATCCACATGTTATTTAAAATTGGTCTGGAGTCAATGCATTATTTATCTTAAGAACATGTTATCCAACTAACTGTCAGAACCTGTATTTAATTACAAATACTTGTTTTAAAAGTGAGCTTTTTTTTGAATGTGTTGGCGATTTCACTGAAATTCAAAGAAAAACCATCATAACAATATTTTTCCAGGTTAAAAATGTTTGAAAGGATTGGTTTGTTCAACATTCATCCTAGCTTTGATTTTATATACACTCAAAGAATTCAGGTTTTTATAGAGCCAAAGACTAATATTCTTTGAATTTATTTGTGTATTTTATGCTGCATCAGAAGAAGAATTATGACCGAGTCATGAAAGCTTTGGACAGTATCACTTCCATTAGAGAGATGACACAGGTGAGTTTAAAAATAATTACCATACTTAATCATTATTTCTAGAGCTTGAAAATTGTTCATATTGGCTCTCTCTGTGGTGGGTCAAGAAATCAATGGTATCATCTCTTTTATATAGAGCTGTAATAATATTAAAATATGTGTTCAAAATAAATAACCTAGAGTATACATAATGGCAGTCAAGTAAAAGTGATGGAGTAGAACTCGGATCTTTTGAAGTTTAAATAAGAGATAATAACAGCAAAATGGGAGATTGTAATGAGATAATCACCAACTGCTGCATTTCTGGAAATATTAAAGCCAGACTTCTTCACTGCCAAAGCAAAAGAAATTGATTTTGTGACAGTGTTCTGAATGATACCTTTATTTCTATTACAGCAAAACACTTGATAAGCTAAGTATAGTTGGAGACATGGCAGGTTGAGTCTCTTGGAATTACTGCCATTTACTTCAATAACGTATCTGATAATCGTATTTCTGTTTATTGTTACACTCCTTTCCCAAACAACCCAGATGATTATAGCTGGTTGTTGAAATCTCTTCTGTATATCTTGCTTTTGCAACTGCTATATAAATGTATCCTCACAGCAGTTTATAGATCTAGCTCTATATGTATTCACAAAATACTTTGGGATTCTGGATTTAAAAATATAGAGAGATGAATAAAATAAATAGAAAATTAAAATTCATATATTTATATTAATTTTTGTAACATCTTGCAAAAAGAAATTTAAAATACGGTATTTCTGTTACTTCATATGTGTTTTAAAAATGAAAAGTAATCACCATGTCATACTTTTCTAATGTTAAAATAATTCTTGGACTGATGAGTTTTAAAAGGATGCTTTGGACTCTAATTGAAATCAAGAAAGGTTTTCAAAGGAATTATATGACATGGTATTTTACCAGTTTATACTTTGAAACAGTTAAAAAACCCAAACTGGATTATTTTGTGGTATTTTGAGAGACTTAATTTTGAAATTCCAGTCCAGTTTCTTAATACAAGAGCTGAGCAAAAATAGATGTCTTCTGCTGTTCTCCCTGAGATGACCAAAATTTGCTATAATGTGGCCATTTTGATGCTAATTAAATGCTTATTCTTTTACTCCAGGGAAAATAATTGCTATATTAATTATTGTTGTAAAAACGCATTTATAACTCTAGTATGCTGTTTATCAGTAAAATTGTGATTTAAACCAAATAATGAGTCCTATGTATTCATTTTTATTGATTAAATCATGGGCAATGTAACGTCCAAAATTCAACCTAGAAATAAAGAACTTATTTACTCTTTTTTAGGCACCTTACTTGGAAATAAAGAAGCAGATGGATAAACAAGACCCACTTGCCCATCCTCTTCTGCAATGGTATAAAATTGATTCATGTGAGATAATAACTGTTGAAGTATCAGGTGTAATGAATAATCACTTGAGCAGCGTAATTTGGTATAAGGTCACCCTAAGAATTAACATCGATACTTGCAACAGCAGTTGTTCTGTACTGTTTCTGGACCTCACCTGGGTCCCCTGATCTCACTTTCTCGCTAAGGTTTGGTCTACTTCCATCTGATAGGTTTAAAGGCCTGCAGCTGGGTACATTGTGGCAGGCATTCATTTTTAAGAAAAAAAGTTTGTTTTGGTTACCATGTCTAATTGAACTGTTTCTGATTTTAGGGTTATTTCTAGTAATAGATCACATATTGTGAAGCTACCAGTGAATAGGGTAAGTGTCTGTGGGTTCTCTATTATTTTGTTATTTTTCACGGCTTTTATTAGCATTTTACCTGGGAGTCTGTTAGTGAAACATAGGTGTCTGCTTCAAACTGGTTAACTCCATTAATAGACAAGGCAGTGAAATAGGCAGTTTCAGATCATGATTTTTAGAATCATGTTGTGAATATCTGAAACAGGTCAAGGGAATAATGCTCATAAAAATCCTCTTTGAGGTAAGTAGCTCAAATACAAGTATCTACCTAGTAGTCATCTGATATTAGGTGAAAACATCACCATTTGTTTTGTTACCATATAGAATATTAGATGCATAATTGTACAGAAAGCAGTGCACAGCAGCACAATGTACCAGGAGATTCATATATAAGTACACCTCTTAAAAAGTATGGCTCTTGAATGTTAGATGTGTGCCTCTGATCCTCTGATTAAGGGCATAGTATTCTTCAGCCTTCTAAATAACCTTAATTCAAAGCCTGCTCTGATCAGAATAGCATAAGGAAATAGTTCAATTTAATTACTAGAGCAAATATGACTGAAATGTGTTTCAAAAATTTCCCCATGTTTCATAAACTGAAAGACATTTTTACTGTTTGATTTCAGCTGAAACTGTACTGTGCTAATGAGACCAGTTTCATCTTAGTTCATGCAGTTATTTGGATGCGGTTATGTATTGCATGAAACAGCATGGTATCTTAAGGACTGTTATTGAGGAAATACAATACTTTCATTGTTCATCAGCTTTTCTTCATATGTGCCCTCGTATTTTACAGCAACTAAAGTTTATGCACACTCCCCACCAGTTCTTACTTCTCAGCAGTCCACCAGCCAAAGAATCCAATTTCCGAGCTGCTAAAAATCTCTATGGAAGTACCTTTGCATTTCAGTGAGTACACATACTCATATGAATCAAAAGTTATCAAAAATGCCATGCTATTTTTTGTTCTGATGTTTGAGGTTTGCAGCTGTGAATCTACTGTTTTTAAGGATTTCTGATTTCATTTTACACTTCAAGCTTTAATGCTTTCTTTTTCATTTTATTCAGTGGTTCACACATTGAAAATTGGCATTCCATCCTGAGGAACGGTTTAGTTGTTGCTTCCAATACGAGGCTGCAGGTAAATACTAGACAAAATAGATTTTATTTGACCTGTACTTGACTATATACTAGCTTTGGGAGGTTTTCAAGGGGTTAGTTATAGTAGTTATATAGGTGGAAAAAGAGATGATATCAAATGCCCTCTTGTTTCCTGGAAAAAGTACTTTTCTGATGAAATAATGTGCCAATAAAACATCTAGAAAACCCCTCTGCTGGAGTCAGTGTTTCAGCCTCACACTACAGAGCAGCACCTCCAGGAGGCTTCACTTGGTATTACTTAAAACCAGTGACAAAATTTAGAGCTGCCTAAACTATTTCCATGTTATAGTATCCAGGAACATGCTAGATTTACAGGAGCTGTGTTGACAGCACCTTCTCTGCTCCTCTGGTTCCTTGGGAATGGAAGCAAGCAAGTGCAGGTCAGAAGGGATCGGTTGCAAACTTCAGTTCTCAGACTGAATCATCAGGAGACCACTAGTACAGAGCAAAGTAGGCCCTACAAGAGGGACTGGGGAGCTCTAATGCAGGGTATTTTAGTATTGTGGTTTTGGCAGCTCTTCCTCAGTGCTGAGTCCATGTACCTTGGAGGAGGATCCCAGGGTGCTGACTGAGGGTTGGGATACAGAAGACACTGAAACAAAAAGGAAATGGAAATCTTTGCTGTTTGTCGTAGTGGTTCAGTTGTTTTTATTTGTATCTTTTTAAGATAATTCCCCAAGAAGGCAGGATTTGCACACTAAAATTCACCAAAGTAAACCCCTTTTTTTATACTTCTGTTGTTGTTGCTGAGGGTTGAGATACTGGGAATAGTAAAGCCCTGTTCTATAGAAGTCATCATTTTTATCTCTCTCACACACCTAAGGCACATCCTGAGATGAGTTCATCCTATCTACCCTGGTAACAACCAGTCAGCAAAACTACCTACTCATCAAGGATGCTGTACAACACTGTAAGATCATATGACCAGTGTCATCACCGTCTCCTAATTTCTTACCTTAAAGAAAACAGAAGCAGCTGTTGCTATTGATTAACAGGGGCTGGCCTAGGCTGTGCTTCTTGACAAGGTTTTGGCGTGAGACACATGCTGAGGTATATTTGGCCATACACAGAAACACCCTCTGTAGGCATCCTCCATAGTAATGTTAGATTTAAAAACAGGAAACACAATTTTAACGCAGTATAGAGTATTTATGGTTGTGCATCTGGCCATGGTTTCCAGAATATATGGTATGTAATTTTATACTCAGGACATGTGTTTTTAAATACTTCTCTGAACATCATCAATTACCTGGCAATAAATTAGTACAATGGGGCAGATGTTTATCTACATTAGGACAGGGACAGAGACAAGGCAGAGGTGTTTAATGCTTTTTTTGCCTCTGTCTTCAACATGAATGACAAATCAAGTGCCCTGAACTAGAGGGCCATGACTGTGAGAATTATCAGCTTCCAGTTGATCCTGAAATTGTGTGGGATCTGCTACTTCAGCTAGTTCCCTAAAATCTGTGGGGACAGATGCAATTCATCCCAGAATCCTCAAAGAGCTGCTGATGTCATCACAAAACCTCTCTCAATGACTTTTGAGCTGTCTTGGTAATCAGAAGAGGTCCCAGCTGACTGGAAGCTGGTGAACATTATCCCAGTTTTCAAGAAGGGCAAGAAAGAGGACTCTGGGAACTACAGGCATGTCAGTCTCCCTTCAGTGCCTGGTAAAGTTACAGAAATTATTCTGGGAGGTATTGACAAACACCTGGAGGACAGTGCAATCACTGGTCATAGACAATGCAGCTTCATGAGAAGAAAGTCCTGCTTATCCATCCTGATTTCCTTTTATGACAAGGTAACCCACACAGTTGATCAAGGGAAGCCAGCTGATGTAATCATTTTGCATTTCCATAAAAGCTTTCGATACTGTCTCTCCCAGGATCCTTCTGGACAAAATATCCAGCATACAACTGGATAAACACATCATGTGATGGGTGAGCAATGGGCTCACACAGAGAGTTACAGTGAACAGGGTAACATCAGACTAGTGACCTGTCACCAGTGGAGTTCCACAGGGCTCCATCTTCAACATCTGTGCTCTTCAACATCTTCATAAATGACTTGGACACAGGACTGGAAGGGACACTAAGCAAGTTTGCAGATGATACAAAACTGAGAGGAACTGCTGGCTCCCTCAAAGGCTGGGAGGCCCTGCAGAGAGACCTTGACAAATTAAGGGAGCTGGGCAATCACCAGCCAGATGAAGCTTAACAAGGGAAAGTGCCAGATTCTGCACCTGGAATGGGGCAACCCTGGATGTTTGTACAGACTGGGGAATGGGATGCTGGAAAGCAGTGCCAGGAAAGGGACCTGGGGGTCCTCATGCCCTGACAGCAATCAACTGTGTCCTGAGGGCCATTGCCAGCATGTCAAAGGGAGTGATTGTCCTCCTCTGCTCTGCACTGGTGCTGCCTCACCTTGAATATTGTGGCAGTTTTGGTCACTGCAATATAGGAAAGATATTAAGCTACTAGAGAGTGTCCAAAGGAGGGCAACAAAGATGGTAAGGGGCCTTGAGGGGAAGCTGTATGAGGACCAGCTGAGGTCGCTTGGTTTGTTCAGCCTGGAGAAGAGGAGACTGAGGGGAGACCTCACTGCAGTCACAACTGCCTCCTGAAATTGTGTCAGGGGAGGTTTGTGTTGGATATTAGAAAAAGGTTCTTCACCCAGAGGATAGTTGGGTGCTGGTGTAGGCCCTCCAGGTGTGCTGGTTTAAAAGTTAACTGGCAGGTGAAATGAACTCAATTTAAAGAGAGATTATAAGTCAGAATAACAATT
>JAWWMA010000100.1:55533707-55560807 GCA_035041425.1 Mionectes olivaceus | reverse complement strand
CAGTTCTGCGCACACTGTGTCTCACCTAAAAAATCCAATGCGCAGGCTGGAAGGTGTAAAGACCTTCCCCAGATCTTGGTTCGCAAAGACTGGCCACACATTCATTCTGTAAGAACAAGAAACTTTTGTATGTTATTTTTCTGGATAAAGGAGTTCAAACCCCTCTTCTCTACAAAAATCTAAATAAATAATAGAATAATTTTTATAAATTCTATTACATTTAGAAATAAAATAGAAAAATTTTAGGAAGACTGTCTTTGTTCATTAATAAACCAATGAAAACAGCAGCCGTCTGCTTTGTTACTTTTTCACTCAGTTTGATTGACTGCACTAATTATGATTTCTTATGCTTTAAATCTCAGTCACAGAAGAAAGGACAGCAGTCACAATTTTTGCAAAGCCGTAACCTAAAATGCATAGCCTTATGTGAAGGTAAGCTGAAAGTCCTGGTGAAACTTTTAGTCATGGTCACAGGATGCACAGGTTACTGGATGCAAATCAATGAGACCTTTAATTCCATTATTGGTTGTTCAGGTAAGAGACTTATAGGCCTATGAGTACTTGCTCAACAGCAGACTTCTATATTTCAGTTCAGAATGTTTCCCCTCTTTAAACAAAACCTCTAGCACATGCTGAATTTTCATGGATTATATGCATTTGGAGTTGTTAAATTTCATGCCATTAATGATTGCTCAATGCTCCAGTCTGTCTAGATCCTTCTAAAAGGCTTCTTGTCTCTTCAGAGGACAACACCTCCAAGTTTGGCATCAGCAAACTCGGTAGTGGTGCATTCACCTCCTGCATGCAGGTAGTTTATAAATCCACTGAACAGAACTGGCCCTGGAATGCAGCCCTGAAGATCACCACCGGTGTGACTAGTCACCAGCCAGATTTAGCCCCTTTCACTACCACCCTTTGGGCTCAGACCCTCAGTCAGTTCTTCACCCAGTGTACCATAAACCTGCTTATCCCACAGTTGGACTATGTGTCCAGAAGGATGCTGTTTAAATTAGTTTTGAAATCTTTTCAAATACAGATTGATGGTATAGCTTCTAGTTAGCAATAAAAAGCTTTTTTTTCTGTGTTGTCCTCATTCTGGTGGTAAACAACCTATCATCAAATACATTGCTATTTTCTAAACATTGAGCAATTTTTGGCAAGATTTTGAACCCCTTGAGTCATATAATTGCTATGGTTAATTGTTTTAAATGTTTGGTAGTATTGGAAATTCAAAATTTTCCATATAACAGTTTCAGGTGTTGTCTTAAACATCTTGGTTTTTAATCAGCCATCATTATACACAAATATCTGCTCCAAAGGCCAATTAGTTGTCTAAATAGCCCTACGGCTATTTAAAATCATATATTTTTTAATCTTTCATTCCATTTAAGAACTTCAAGCATTTCTGTTTTCTGAAAGATACATTTTGGACACAAGAACCAAATTCATCTTTCTGTTTGTAGTAGCAGCCATCTCAAAATCTGCACCACACCTCAGACATGTGGTGAAAAACTACACATTCCCAGAAGCCTATTTAAAGTGTATAAAACCCCAAACTTTTTTAAGCAATATTTTTGGGCATGTTTTCATCACTATGAAATTTATTCTTTCCCTGATAGTGATAACCTCACCCGATCTGCACAAACATGGAGAGATATGGGTAGTTCCCAATACGGATCATGTGTGTACAAGATTTTTCTTTGTGTGAGTAAAGACTTTTCGTTGAGTAGAAGCTTTTTTTACTATTCAGCCTCATACTATACCTTTTTCGAATGTTCCCTCCAATGGTTGTAATTAAAGTAGATAACAGGCATTTGTTCCTTAATTCTGTTCAGTATCACTTCATTTTTTATCTTCCACTGTACTTATGCATGGATAAGAAATGCATGGATAAGCTAGTGACAAAGGTTTAGTAGATGTTTTGTTGTTACAAAATAAATTAATGGAAAGTCACTAATTTTTCCCATTCAGTGACATTACTTCATGTTACAGTAAGTCTATCCATGTATTATAAAGCATAATTTTTTTGGACTGTATGTATTTAAGATGAAGAATTCATTAAAGGCTTCCTGTCTGTGATGTGAGCATTTCCCTTTTCAGCTAAGAGTTGTCCCCTTTCAGTCCTACTGGCTTATTCAGCCTCATGCTTAATGGCAGCCTTATCGTCCTTCACTCTCCAGAGTTTAGGATCTTAATATAATGGCCTTATAATGATGAAGGTCAGCAGAGTTTTTAATAGAAACATGCTAACGTACAGAGTAAGAACTCTTGATTAGTGAAAGAAGGAGAGTTTTGGATATTTTCAGGTAGACTAATAAAACACTAATTTGCTTTTATTTTCTGTTGTGGTTTTTTTTTTTTTTAGTTATGAAGATGGTCAAGTGGGTGATACAAGTATAAATACACAGGAACCAAGCATTCATAAAGAGATTCTTCGAGTCATTGGCAATCAAACTGCTACTGGTTAAAAGGACCACTCTTATTTAATTGATGTGAAGCCTTCCTCAGTCTCAAAGCTGGATTTTGAACTGAAGAAGATGCAAAAAAACTAATTTATTATTATTATTCTAAAAAAAAAAATTAACCATTTGAATACTTACTGTTTTCTTACTTAATGTTTCTTATCTCATCAAAATACCAGGATGGTATCAATTAGCAACTGTAGGGGTGCAAAATCTATTATTATACTAAAACAATGAATAACTAAACAGGCATTTGGGTTGCTCACAATAAACAGACTTCAAAAAGGACTTTTGTGCTGATATTTTTATATTAAACTTCAATTGGAGGTTTTAGTACTGTATACTGGTATTTTAAATTTAGAATGACTGAATTATAAGTGAGAGAAGATTTTATAGCGGAGCACCTGTATTATGCAGGATACTTTGCAATAAGTAAAATATTCTCATATTAAAACACAATAAAAGGTTGTCTGGAACATGTAAAAAGAAAGGGATTGGTTACCTGCAGCTATCTTTGATTCTTTTTATTTTACATAAATGCAGCTAGCATTTAGACTCAAAGGGGAAAGCAACAATACATTTTTTATTTAATGAGTGAAACAAAGCAAAAAGTAATGAATGTGTTAGCGTATGTTCAGCTTTCTTTATCTTCTCTG
Source organism: Mionectes olivaceus (assembly GCA_035041425.1). NCBI lineage: Eukaryota > Metazoa > Chordata > Aves > Passeriformes > Tyrannidae > Mionectes > Mionectes olivaceus. Next base: position 55,557,689 of record JAWWMA010000100.1, on the reverse strand, counting down.
GAAACACTGTCTTATCCATTAAGCAGGTCAGTTGCATTTTTTAATTATATAAAGCCTAGCAAACACCTGGAAATCCTGAAGCTGTTAACTTCCTTTTTACAAATTTGTTTTTTATATACTAGATTTTACAGTTTCATTAGATCAACAAGGTTTTTTAATGTTTGCATCTTAACTTCAGTGAGACTGCTTTGTGGTTAACTTTATCCACAGATTTAAAAGTATGTGCTGAATTAAGGCTTTTACATGGTTGAGTTGATTGTTGGTACATCAGAAAATATAAACAAATGCAAAATGTTACTCATTTTGTCTTGGTGAAATATTTTTGTTAATTTATTCTTTGGGGATAACAAATCTATTCAAATCTCTCTGTCTTTTAAACTAACAACTGTTTTTTTCAAAGTGAGCATGATGGCAACACAGATAGAGAAGGCCTGGTCTCCAAGGCATAAAGCATACCCTGTGCCCTGATGAGTGCCCTTGGCAGCCCTTGTGGTAGCTGTCCTGAAGCACCAGTCACACCTTCAAATATGGAGAACAGTTCAACTTACCCATCTGTGCAATGACTACAAGCCACTTCAGAAAGCAAAAATAGACTGAATGCTCTATTATGTTATTTTCATAATAAAGATACTTAAGTGCCAAATAACAGCACAACAGAGCTCAGGTGTGTTTGTTGGTTTTTTTTTTTAAAAACAGAACTGCATTAGATATGCTGAAATGGGTGATTCCTTCATTCTGGTTCAAGTTATACTCCTGTATTACTTGCTGCAGTTGAAGTGTCCTACAGGTAACAGAGTGATATTTGGCCTAGGAGCATATACTTGGAGATGTGTTTTAGCATTCTAGACTTACTTGTTGAGAACTTCAGTTTCTCTGAATTCATATCTAGAGTTGTAAAGCCAATTCTGTTTGCATATCCCTATTTTGCTATTATTTCTGTTGAGTTCCCCCCCACCCATCTGGGAGACCACTAACTTGAGAATCACTCTAATTGTTACCTTTTGTGTTAGGATACAGGTTAATTTCTCGAAACAAAGAGGTTTCCTGACACTTGTTTATAAGGACTGCCTAGGTTTTGTTACTGCACAAAATCAGCATAATTCAGAAGTGGAGCTGAAACCCTGGCACGTCCGTCTCTATGTAATTGGCCTGCCATATGTATCTGAATCACAGTGTTTTGCATAACAAAAAGAAACTGGGAAGCAAGTCCACAAAGATGTCCTATGATTATTTGTGGGGCTGAAAATCCACCATCCTGGGGTGCCTGGCCAAAAAACTAGGAGAAAAGAAAGATGACCATGAGTGAGCTGCAGATGACCATGAGTGAACTGCAGAAGCCAAGCAAGCAGTCAGCTTCTCTGTCACATCAAGCTGCAGCAGGGTCACAAGTAAAACCCCTGAAAGAAGAAACCTTAAAAGTAGCTAGTGAGTCAACTAGCAGTGAGGCAGCCTCACTTTGCACTGTGGGACATTGATACTGGTCATGCGTGGTGCCATTGTAAGTACAACCCCTGGAGAGAGTAGAGAAAAATACACTGCTGCCAAACTTTAGGACTACTCAGATCTTGTGTTTTAAATGATGAAAGCAGGGCTCCGAGGAGTATGGAGGCCTTGATGTTGTAAGGTGCCTGCTCCAGGGAGTACTAAGGCGACTGACCTACCCGTGGAGAAGAAGGATGGTGACCAAGAGTAAAAGGCAGAATGTGACAAACACAGGTGTTACAAACCAGTGGAAGAGGGCAAAACTTTTCAGGGACACAAATAGTTCTGAAGGGATGAGATGGGATCAGTAGCTCAGGTCCCTTGTGGTGTATGGCAGGAAAAAGAGACTGGGAGAACAAAGCAGCAGCATGGGGATATGCAGCCCATGGCAGTATGGTGTAGCACCATGCCCAGGGAAGCTGGGCCACCTGGAAGGTGACATATTTTTTGACATATACTATGACAAACCCACTTTCACACATAAACAGCTTTTGAATTAAAAAGTTCTCTTGCCACACAGAAACTCAGACACTTTTTTCTTTAGTCAGTATATTAATGAGAAACTTCTAAGGTAGTGTCTTATTTGTAGGTAGGTGTGAATCTTCAGATTATTTAACAAAGTATTAGTTCTTATTAATTTCAAAAGATGAGGGGAAGGAGGGAGTTTCATTTGGGATTTGCTACTAAAAAATGTCCTTATTTAAAGGTCTTATAAAACTTACATAAACTTATATAAACTTCAAAGCTGAAACAAAAACTTCTGTCACCAAGAACAGGAATGAAAAAGCCTGAGGATGAGATTTGCTTTGAAGGGTTTATCCCTTGGGGTTTTATCCAGAGGTGAAAGTTGCATATTGCCGAATGTTTCCAAATAATTTACATTAACATGGATTCCAGGGGATGAAAAAGAAAAACTCAGGGTCATCTGAGCAAGATGGTGTGTTATCCTCAAAGCACTTGCATTTCCTGTCCTCTGTTACCATGCACACGTATTGTAACTCCTGCTGTAAAGATGTAGGCTTTCCACAAATAGCTTTTAATCAAAAGAAAGTAGAGCCATCTCTCTTGTTAGACATTTCCATGAAGTCATAGCTATCTAGCTGTCACGATATCCAGCATGGAGAAACCAAGGGAATTCTTGGTAAGAACGTTCTAACTTTTTGCTACATCCCTCAACAAAATACAAACCCTCATATGGGGAAGGTTTGACAGAAGAATTATGTTAGTACCTTAATGTTTCTCCCTAATTCTGAATTGGCATATATTGCTTAATATTTTAAACACCGAGAAAGAAACCCAAAAAGGTGTTTTTAAATATTTCTTGAGATTTAGGCAAGAATACTAATTAGCATTCAAAGGCTAAATGAAGCAATTTGACTTACCTTTTCCTATTATATGAATCAACCCAGCCCTGTTTTCTTCAACAGTGCTACAAGGTTTTGATAACCTGATTCTTCAACTTCTTATTACTTCCTATAAAGTGCCCAGCTTGTGTAATATTTTGGTTAATGCTTTACAGGAACTGGTCGATGACACTGGAATTTTTTAGGTTTATATTTTCCCTCTCTAGCCCTTGAAAAACTGTTAATGATACTGTATGAATTTAAGATTATAGCTATTGGTACTAAAAATGTATGTGATGAATGATGCTAAGATTATGCTTTTGTTAATACATCAAATACATTTGTTAATATAAAATCACTCCAAATGAAGACTTTGTGCATAGATCAGTTATGCTTTGCTTATAAATCATTTACTACTGTGGAAGAAATTAGAATACTTTGAGCAAAGATGAATAAAAAGTAGAAAAAAAATGGAAAGGGACAATTGAACAAAGGGATTAATTGTTTGAAAAGATACACTAAAAAAACCCCAAACCCTAAACAAATACAAAAGCAGTATTTAGTTACTTAAGCATTATATTAATTGAGATAGATTTTTTTTTTATCTTGTATCCGGAAAATGAAAGGGAGATACAAAGAGTGAGACACATGACTGATATGACTGACCACACAGCAAGTCTCTGCTGGCAGCAGTATGGCAGCTGGAGTGTCCCTGGCCACACATCTTTTTCCTGCTGTGGCATGCAGCATCCTGCAGTATTTTACTTGCAAAACGGAGGTGTTAATCCGGGGTCCACAAAATTTCTTCACTGTAAACACTATCTCAAGGTGATGGACAGGTCTGTTGACTAAACTAAACAAAGTCTGTTGCTTGTAGAGAAGTTAAGATTATTTGTAGCACTGGGAGTTGGTCAGAAAGGATCCTGAGTGCAGTCAAATTTATTCCTCAAAGGGCTCAGAAGTGGGGGAACACATGCTTCAGAAGGGGATACATAAAAATGGGAAGATATGCTCCAAGTAGAGCATCATTCTGTGTGCATGGTGTCATGTGAAATGCACAAGGATGTCATCATTAGTTTGAATTTCCTGATTTGGTTTTGGAAATGTCAGATCTGAGAGCACTGACCTCCTCTGTCTTTCCTGGGATATCAGTGTTGATCTCCTCCTCTGCAGCTGCAGCAACAGCCACTGACATGAAGGAATAAGACACCTTGAGTTGCTGTTCGGTAGCATTTGGATTGCATGATCCTGCTAAGTTTTAGTCTGCCACAAAACCACTGCAATGTAAAGTACTGCCCATTACACTTTGCACTGGGATTTTGTATATGTACTAGGTAAAAGATTTTTGAAAAGGAAAAAAAAAAGTAGATTTTAGGTGAACATGTGTTGAAAACCTGTTGAAGAGATTGCATTAAACTTTTGCCAGAAAGTCAATAAAATAGTTCTTACACAGACATTTAATTAATATTCTAAAAATAGGTTTTGAACTTACCTAGTATGTACTGTATCTTTAAATTTTAACAAGCAGCCACTCCTTTATGTAAGCATAAAATATGCCTGTTTCTTTTAACTCTATAGCCTTTTTGTCTCCAAATAAATTTATTAAATTCTGTGCACAAAATCATACTGCAGCCTGCTATTTAGCCTATGGTGCCTTAGAGTTACTACAAATATTTAACAAAATGTACGTAATGTAAATACTGCCAGAAGATCACTAAGGCCAAATATTTTCTCTATTCATTTTTTACTGCACTTGCTTTCTATTGCTATTTAAGCCTCTTTTATCCAGCTTTGTAACAGCTATAGCATTGTAGCCAGTGTAAATGTTTACCTTCAATAAATCAGAACTTGTTCAACAAGCACTGTGCATTTGGGCACTATTTCGAGAACCCTGTTTGAAGTTAAAACAGCCATCTAAGAGTTAAACTGCATCTGAAGCAGTTTCTTAACTTTGCCAATCTCAGTGACATCTGAAAGTTATGGCAGACTTTTACCCATACTATTGTCATGAATTTTTTTTTGCAGCAATCTTTTTAAAAGCACTTAAACAGTAAAACCAGCTCTCCTTGATGTGTTTATCTGAATGGGTTACACAACTGGTTCAAAATAGAGATACTGGAATTAAAGCAGTATTTTACTTGTACAGTATGCTATAAAATGCATAAGGATCTCTCGAGATGCATTTTGTAATTGCTTTTAAAAAAGAAGTCTTCTCTTTTTCTGTAGAGCTGTTTTTGTAATGAAAACACAGCAAATATATGACAAACCATGTCATACTTCAATGTGGCACTATTTAAAGTATAAATGCACATCTGCAACTCATAAAATATGCAGACATTTGTGGGACTGGTTATTAATTCAGTGAGTGTGGTATTTTTTCACTGTGAGCTCATTTTAATTAATGGGCGGACATAACTTGTATCTTTTGAAAGTTTTACCTGTTGTTTGTTAAATTTATGATTTTGTTACTGCAGGTTCTCAAGTCAATGAGGCACTATTATTTTGACTGCTGTGAAGCATGTTACGCAAATGTTACTATTAGAGAACTTAAAAGATATACCATTGCTACCCTAAATAATTGACAATATGCCTTTGATTTAAGTTTGCAGGCTGAAACTTGAATTCTCTGATGGAAGAGATATTCCAGATTTTAAGGATCTTAAATTTGGAAAAAGCAGTGACTTCTAAACTCAAAACAAGAGCTGAATCGGAGGGTAAATCTCAGATCTTCAAGAGGGACAGGATTTATACCTGCTTTGGCTTAATTGTTACTTCATTTCCAAGTGGCTACAATCACAAGTTCTCTCAAAACACACGAATAGTCAGTTTTCTCTTGAGACATTCTATAATATATTGTGTTCACCTGCTGAACAGTTCCATGTGGGACCCAAGAGATTAGTAATCCAAAAAATTAATTGGCAGTAGTAAAAGAAACCTACTGCAATGGACAAGGGCTACTTTCAAATGCACATAGCATTTTTCACTGGAGGAAGAGCAGAAAATCTGATAAGAAAATATGTCCATCGCTAAAAGTATGCACTGTATTCACTAAACCATGTTTGCACACTTGGACAACTTCTCTTTTCAAAATTAGTGTACAGTGCAGATTGCAGCAAATAATTTTGCACAGGTCTCATGGCCTGGGCCCCCCACCAGAGGGATTTGTCCTCCCGAAATATTTGGAGGCAATGAAGCCAGTAGTAGCTGAGGGCCACAACTTTGCTATGCCTCAGCTCTCAGCACAGTGCAAACACCTTAAGAGAAGAAAACTTAAGGAATGTAACAAAGGGCTACTTTAGGGCTCAGTGCCTTGCACAAACCTAGTGTCAAAGCAGGTGAAAAACATGAACAGCGCTTGGAAAAAAATAGCATTTTTATTAGAACATTTAATAGATCTCTCAGGTTAATTTTCTTGAATGTGAGAAATATTTTCCATTCACATTTAAGGGAGAGAAGTGTGATTCAACACACAGAAATTGAAGCCTCTGACCAGGGCATAAGAGCTTTTTGGTATCAGCGCTGTATGTAGCAAACACATGTGTGAGGCATCAGCCATTGGATTTCAGCCAGCTCCAGAAAACTGCCATTTTGCAAAATGCTGAAGCAGTGGGACTTACACTAGCAGCAGGAGCAGTGAGTGCTGCAGAAGCAAGAACAGCACAAGTCTCCAGAGATCATGTCTGGAAAAAAATACAGGAACTCCAGGCTTAAGGTTTGCTCAACAAAAGCCAGAGCTTATCATCAGCAAAGCAGTTCTAATATGTGACTTTTAAAGAGAAAGTTTTCCATTGTATGAGAGAAATGAGGTAAAAAAAACCCCCAACTTAGTTTTCTTCAATCTACTGTCCTGCAGCTGTGTAGCACAGTCTAATAGCATGCCTGGGGCAATGTCCTACTGTACTTGGATGTGGCAAGTTTACTTACAGCAGTAGTTAGCAATTTTCCAGTGGATCTCAGGCAGAGTGAAGAATGGTTGAACTAGTTGACAGATCCTTAGAGTCTGATATTTTATATATATATTCTGATGGAATTTGAATGGGCAATATATTCCAGAAAGGGAATAGGTAACTGATACTTGCTTGGTTTCAACTCTGTTTGGACTGTTCTTCTCATATGAGCTATTGAACAAACGATATTGCTGAGTTCTTAAGAAAAAATTCTTGATCCATCCATCTCTCCTGATCCCTCCATCTGTCCTAGGAAAACGGGTATTTCTGCTTACAACCGTCTACCAAGGTTAATTCTATATGAAGAAATTCAAGGATGAGAAGAGTAAGAGCCTGAACTAATTTGAATATGTATATAAATATAAATATGTAAATATTTGCATCTAAGTATAGGAGTGTAAGTTGAAACAGTTCTTTTGGCCCAAAACTAAGGACCAGGTTATCACTGTTTACAACACTTCTGACAAATGCCATATGTTACAAACAGTTTTTATCTGCCCTAATGTGGTACTTTTTGGTAGACCGGACTTGCTGACTTTTTATCAATGACATATTTTGCTACAGGCTTTTGAAATTTTTCCTGTGGGCAATTTCAAGGATCCAGTCATGCCTCTTCTGTGTGTTATCATGTAGCTGGCATGTTGCACTTCATGCCATCTTCCATCTGTGTGAAATTGTATTATTCTACTATTGCCCTTTTCTTATCCTATGCAAACTTTAATTTCGTGTTTGCCATGCTAATCAATAGGACATGAATATCAAAAATCTCAGAATCTTTTAATATCAATCTTTCTTCAGATTCCTTCAGATACTGTATGCTTTTTAACTTTACATCTTTTTTTTCAACTGCAGTTCTTGACAATGCAAATAGCATTCAGTCCATTTTATGCCCTGGTTGCAAACATCTTTGGGTGATTGCTAAACAACTTGATAAACCTGAGGGGTGATGGTGCTCTCTCTCTCAGAGTCAATTTACCTTTTTTTTTTCCTTTTAAAGTCTCCTGTAGTCTCTCTTCTCCTACCAAAAAGTTACATAAAAGATAGAGAGAGGATGTGTTGAGGTTTGTTATGTTGTTCAGTGACTTCATATTCTGTATCACTATGCTAATGTGACCTGAATTTCTGGTCCATTGCAGTTCTTTTTCCTGTCACTCTTTTGCTTACACAGCTAGCCTTTAGAAAAGCATCAGATATCAGCATTAAAATACAATACTGCGTATATTTCAGGTAGTATATTTCAATTACAATGCAAAAATGTGTGGCCACAAATAGTAAAAAAAGTTTTGAAATTACAGGTCTTCAATATGAAATGCATGTGTACAAACTATTAACTCATACATGAGAACAAGAACGTGTGGCCAGAAAGGTATACCAAGAAGGATGCTGTTCAAAGTTAAAGAGTTTTATAAACACAATTTTCTCTCATATGTTTCTTCCATCTTAGAAAAATTGACAGTGTAAATTTAAAATACTCATCCCTACTGGTAGTTCTGGCTCGGACTTTAAATAGGATTCAGTTTGTATTGCTGGTCTTTCCTTCACAGATTCTTCTTTTTCTATGTTGTTATTTTGAGAAAAACTTACTGGGCTCTTAGATAATTAAAAGAATGTTATTGGTCTTCTAGACTAATCTGCGTGAACAATATCTATGAACTGGTTTGAAGTGCATTTTTTCATCAGTTGGCTACCATATATATTTGCTTCCCTTCCATGGAGATCGTTTGTATTTGTAAACCCTAAGTCTATTTACTTGAACAAAATACTTCCATAGAGGATTGAAAGATTTGAGGGCATATGTGTGTAAGGTTTATTATGATAATTTTTAACTTGTTTCTTTGTAAGTGGAGTTTCACTGGCCTGGACAGCAGATGCTTTGGTGTAATGCAACAATTTGGGAACCAGTCCCAATGAGGACTGATTGTGATTTTTGATTTTAGAAAAAAACTACAATATAGATGTGGTTCATGGTCCATAGTGACTGAAAATTGTGTAGGGGCTTATATAGGGTAAAATTGTGCAAGAACTCTAGAGTTCTGTGACCTAAACAGTTGCCTTTTGTGCCCAGCAGTGTTCTCCAGCGTGTTCATCTTTCTTGTGTAGGTGCAGCCATCCTGTCAGACTTGGACAGTTGGTTTGTTTTGAGCAAGATCTTTGCTCTGTAGTGAAAAAGGTGTTCCTTTGTAAAAGATTACATTTCTTAAAGCATCACTGTGCTTGCTTTTCTTTGTACAGTCTCCTGTGGCAAAAGCAAATGCAAAGTGGATGAAGGATACTAGTATTTTGATTTGTAGCATTATTCCTACATCGTGTAAGTACAAGTGATTCTACAGCATTTAAGTCAATTATGATTCAGGCCTCTACATAGACTTCAGTATCCACAATAATTAACTTTGGTTTTATCTGACTATACATAGATATATACAAATGCACATGTACTTTTTAATTGTGCTATTTTGATTGCAAACTAGGTGTTTGAATACAGGAAAGTGGGGACCATTGTTTTATATACACCGAGATTGTCTAAACTTGCAAAGAAAGCTAAGCAAGTAGAGCTCAGTCATGAAGAACAATTTATTCCAGTGCTCTGCTAAGCAGAGACTACTGAATCCTGTGGGTGGTTTTATAAAAAAAATGTGAGCAAACATCTACTGAAAAGTTAAGTCTCTGTGATCAGAAGAGAGTCAGAACCAAGCTTCTTGAGGTGCAAGGCTTGTGGTTTTACATATTCCATCCCACCAGCCCCAAAACAAGGATTTGATTAAAAACTTGTATTTTTTTTTTTTTTAATCCTTGTCCCACCTCCCCCCACCAGAAACTTTCTCTGGGCAATAACTATATCCAAAAACTTTTCTAACTGTAAAAGCCATTGCCAGTTAATCACAGCTATGTCAGTTTAAGGATGTGATTTCCACAACTTAGTCCCTTAGATTTATGGTGCTCTCTATGATTTTTATTTTTCCCCCACATTATGAATGCCTCATTTCTCTTGAGGGTCATAAAAACTTGAAAGGTATAGTAGCAATATACAATGCAGACTTCCTTGCACCCTCTTGCTGGTCTGCATAAAACCTGAATTGAGGTACTCATTTCCTGCAGTGATTAGTCAACATAATGTGATCACTTGATGAAAGTCATACAATAGTAGTTAGATATTTTGGAGAGGAATGTTGGAGTTGAGTTTTTCTGTTTCATAGAGCTCTTTCAGCAGGAAGTGAAATCTTTCGTGTTTTGGGCTCACCTCTCTGTCTTTAATTCTGATTTGCTTTCTTTAGGTTAGGATGGTGGGTCAGTCACCTAAGGGCTACTTAACTGTGTACACATATAGGAGTTTCACACGAAAAGTAGTCATACCACTGGGGCACAGGCCCTGGTCAGCATCAGAAGACCTGACTCTTCTACCAGTTGAGTTTGCCACATTACTAGAGATGTCACCAAACACATGCTTTTGTTCAAATTATTCTTCTCCTGTGTAAAACACATCAGCTGGTAGAAAAATAAACAAGATGTGTAAACTCCCTGCTGGACTTAAGGAGTAACACTTTTGAGATCTAATGCTAGTGTTGCAGTAGTAGTAATATAACAGCCTGCACTTTCAAACACTTATCAAACTCTCCACTCACCTCAGCATAATCAGATTTGGATTCTCATCAATGCTTTGTGAAATGAATGCACTATACCCATTCCTTCATAGTCCTATGAAATAGGGGTATGCATGCTAAACTCAAGTCAGAGCCTGTCTTCCTCACAGCAGTCCTGAGATCAACCTCAAAAACTACAGGTGTGCGTACAGTGTGCTATCCATAAGGGCAAATAGCACTAGGATCTGTGCTTGTAAGGGTAAAAATTTCTGGACAGGAAAGTGTCAAAGATAAGGCAGCAGATGGTAGTGATTTGTCCTGAGTAGCATTTAGGATTTGTGTTCTTTCCTCTGTTCCAAGAACCTCTTTTCTATTAGCCTTCTCATGGTGCAGGATAACGGTTCTCAACTCATAACCCATGGAAAACCACAGCACACCAACACACAACTCTAAAAGCAGATGAGGACAGTGGCATAAAACCACACACATAATATAAAGAAGAACTCAAAGCACCAGGAGTGCAACTTTTACAATATGCAAACTGTTCTTCAGCTTACAAAAGTAATTAGCAAACAGTGAAAACAAGTCTTTTCTGGGTTATGTTGGTTTCACAGGCAGACAGGGGAAAGCTCTTCCTCAGCAATGCTGGCAGTGCAAATAGTCCCTGAGGAAAGCTGGCTCAAGTGCCATACTGAGGACCCACTCATTCAGTCCCTTACTGGGGACTCAGGACTGAAAGTCTCAGGCAACACAAGCTGTCAGTAGAAAACTCCAAGAGAGAACAATCTGTTCTTCAGATTCAAAAGGCTAATCTGTGAAAGATAAAACCATGGTTTTGTAGAACAAGACATGCAGAAAAGTGGATAAGGGGGTAATGTGTTTTCTACCAGCAAAACTATTAAATGAGTGGAATCTGGGTAGTGTTCCGAGTGTGGAGAAATGTATGTTATGTTTCCACTTGCTTTCCACATAAAAGATGGTGCTCTGTTGCTCCTTTCTCATAGAATTAATTCCAATGAATCATTCTCATAAGATTTTCTTTAGCCCTGCATCTAAACTTTGTAAATATCCCAAACTGAGAAAACTGGGCTATCAAGGCATTTCCCAAAGCCAGAGTAAGAGACAAGTCACGTCAAAAAAAGGGTGATTCATCAGTGTGTGTCCCCTGCCACCTAGTCTGTTCTTCCCTGTGGAGCAGATATGAAATATAATTACCTCAATCTAAGGAAGAAAATCATAGATCTGAATTTTCTACTAGTTATCAACTCTAGTAATAAGCACTTTCCTAAAAGCCAATGCCATTTTTGTCAACCATTAATAAAGAAAATTGGATGCTTTCCATTTTTCTAAGAGAATAGACATAATACGCCTACCTTCTCTGCTCTCTCTTATACAAAAATTTGTCTGCAGCTACCCAGACAAATCTCTAATCTCTAAAAAAGTGCCATCTAGTTCATGTTTTCTGTCTTTAAAGTTAATATTGTTCTGAATAGGGATTTCTGGTGTTTTTTTCACTGGGTACATCTGCCTCTACACATTATACAAGAACATATGAAGATCCAGCTATCAGAGTCATCTTCACAGTTTTTCCATGTTGACCTTATTAGATTTCTGAACTTTTATGGGACATGAATATTAGTCAGCAGAGAGAGGAATAATGATGGATTCTAAAGTTGAAGGTCCAGTTTTGAAGTAATTTATTTCCTTCTCTCAGAATGGACTCATTTAAACCTTTAAAAGCAACTGAGCAAATTATTTGTTCCTATCACCTGAGTAATATATTGTATTTTGCTTTTTTTCATAAAAAATTGCATACTAAAACCATGTTTTTTATTTTGAGCTCTTCCATAGTTGCAATGTTTTTTAACCCTGCAGGTAATAACAAAATTTTAAAAAGGCTGTCAAATCATAATTTCTAGGGTTTATTAGATATTTTTATCTAAAAGAAACAGTGGGATGTGCAACTGTACTATTTGTCTTCCAAATTTGTTTAGCTGCAGAACTAGGTTTGATACCATTTCCTCTACCTACTACTTTTGGATTTGGGATTTTGCACTCCCATTGACCTCCATGAGCTGCAGGGCCACAGCTGCCTCACCCTGATCTTCACTATAGGCTTCACAGGAATCTCTGCTCTGGCACCTGGAGCGCCTCCTCCCCCTCCTTCTTCAATGACATTGGTGTCTGCAGGGTTGTTTCTCTCTCGTGTTTTCAGTCCACTCTTCTCTGCATGCATTTAATCTGCTCAATAACTTTTTTCCCCTTCTTAAATACTCCTATTCACCTTCAGAAAGGTGTTACTACCATCTTGGATGGGCTCAGTCTTGACCAGTGGCAGGTCCAGCTTGGAGCCAGCTTGGAGCCAGCACTGACTCTTTTGGACATGGGGGAAGCTTCTGGCAGCTTCTCACAGAAGGTATCCCTGTAGCCTTGCTGTCGCTACCAAAACTTGGCTGCACAAGCCCAGTACATCAATACATCTTCTTGACTGGAGAAGGATAAAATACCTTATCTGTATGAATAGCTGAATATTTGCCTTTTGTGTCTGTGAAACCTGCAGTTCAAAAACATGTAATGTTTCTACAGCTTCCTTCAGCGTGAAACTTGAGAGAATTGATTCTCTTGGAATATGACATGGTTCTTTTTTCCATGGTTTTTTTTTTGGTGTGAGGATAACAGTTGTCTTCTCACTGAGGTGTTATCTAGAGTAGGGCTGCAAAATGATACCAGTTAAGGTTCACAACAAGGCATTTGTATTTTATATGGTTTACACTTTAGGAGAATGCTTATTTCACAAGATTTTTATTTTATTTTACTTAGAAATAATACTAGTAACAGTCTCTTAAAAATAAAAAAATATGCCAGGTATATATTGGCATACCAGCAATTGTTAATTAACTACACATTTGTATGTATTAAATCCTGGCAAAGCAGAAAAAGGCTTTTGCAATGGAAAGACTGGTCCTGACATCAGTATGAGAAGTACACAGAGATGCATCTAGCAAATCTGTCATGCCAAAATGTACTACCATCTCACAAGGTAACTAAAAAAATAGTAATATACAAGACAACCAATCCCAAGCATTCTCTGGCTGGCCTTAGTCTCTGTGTTTCCCCTGATTTACCGTTTTTTCTCTTTAGTGGTATAGATGAAATGATCTATATACAAAGGGAGAAGACAGCTAGACTGCTAGCAAAAGGACTAAAACTAAAACTAAAACTAGTCTTCAGTTGCTGGGAGCTGTTATCTAAGGCATAAGAATAGATCTACCTATTAATTTTAAACATATTTTTGTCTGGAACTATTGCAGAGACCGCATACATACATATTTCTGAGAACACTAATTTAGCCAGGTGCTCTAGGTGGATTGGTGGTAATAAAACCAAAATATCTCCAAACACAATCACTGTGGTATTTTAAATACTTTGTATAGATAGGTGGGTAAAATCCACAACATACATTTATCTCTTATTTCCCTTAATTAAAAATGCTTGTTGCCTCCTAAGGTGCCTTTGTTGTGGCAATGCTTTTATTGATCTTAATGTTTTGTTCATTAATAGATATTTCTTTTACTTATATCTCATAGCTATGAATATATCAACTACAGTTTGGTTACAGTACTTCTAAGGGAACCATTGTTGTCTTCCAAAAAGGGAAACTGAGGCAGTAAGCAGTAAAATTTCCTCTGACATGAAGCACTACATGCTGTTCCACCGAAAGCCAGTACATCCAGGCAAAAAATGTGATTAATGCAAAGGTGGGGTAGCAGTAGGCTGGTAGAAGGGACACAGAACGTGAAGTGACAAGCTTGTGATTCTGGACATCTGGGTGTCTGACACAATAAGATTACATTTGTGGCAGAGACTTCTGGATGCTGGCACCAGGTGATTAAAAAACATAGTTATGTAGCTTAATAAAAACTCCAGTGTGTTCTCCTGCCTCCAGACTGAGTAGCAAGGGAACTTGAAGGTTCTCTGCTGGTCACAGGCATTTGGACCAAGCTGTACTGAGCTCCTTACCCTTTATGAAGAAAAGGTACCACTTCATGCAGCAGAACAGACCTTTCTGACACATCATAGCAAATGAATGTCCTTCACTGAAACTTGTATTTAAATAATATTTGAAGTTACAGTAAGGTCATCAGTTCTCATTTTTTACTTTGTGCCTAAATAATCGAGATACTGACTTTAAAGAAAATAAGGGAAAGAAACAGAAAAAGCAGTGAAGTTCTGGCCTTGTTCTTCCCCTCTTTCATTCTGCTAATGGCTGAAAGGAACCATTTCCTCAGAAAAGCAGAGCCAAAATATCAGGGTCTGTCATGCTTGGTAGTTAGGCACTGCCACTCTGGGAGCTAACTTAGCTGCCTAGCAATTGTCTGTATGTGAGGGGTGAATAATGGCAGTGTATCACGCTACTTAGAAGTCTTTGCAAAACTCCTTTTCTGGTTATGCAGATAGAGTGAAACGGAGGTGACAAAATCTCATCTTGAAAACTGTGCTGAGAATCAGTAGGACAACCTAGTGGAAGTCCTGCAAACACAGTAAGAGGCCATTTCTTAGACTTGTTTTTCAGCTTCACTTATACATCAAAAGGGCATCCTCCTGTGGCTGGCACAGCAAGATCTGAGACTACCTGAACATCATGCTCAGGGTTAGGCTGCCTCCAACTACTTTTGCAGCAAGAAAAATTCTGCAATCTGTCCAAAGATCAAGAGTGAAGTTTTCAAAAGCATTTGATGCCTATGAACCTTAAATTCAATATTAAAAACCATTTTATTTCTTCAGCTTCTTGGATTTCAGCAGAACTAGATTTCTACACATTTTATCACTTCTGGGCATAAACATGGAGAACTGCAGCCAGTTACATGCTGGTGTACATCATGATATCTGATTTCTTATTGCCCCAGAAGTAAGAGTGCACAGGAATGTTTGGAAGAAAAAGTAATTTTATTGGGACATTAACATCTTAAAAATTTCAACCATGTTTAAGAATGCTTTATGGATGTCCCATCCACGGAAATGTTCAAGGCCGTGTCAAGTGGAAAGTCCATGGCAGGGAGTTCAGAAATAGATGACCTTCCAACCCAATTCAAAGATTTTATATTTCTATGTATTGTCTCCTGTGATTTAATATTAAATAGAGACAAGCAGAAACTGGCTGAGGAGCCTGTGTTCCCAAATTTCAGTCTCCTGGGCAATCAGCAAGCCTCCAGCAGTGCTAAGGATCTCTGTTTCCAGAGTTCTACTCCGTAGTAAAGGAGTCCCAAGGGTGCTCTGGGATTCCTGGGTCCCTGTCAGGGCACTAGGAAAATGGAAACTGGGGAGGATCTCAGGATACAGAGGCTCAGTGCCCTAGAATTGTACTCTTGGAGCCCCATTCTACAACACATGGAACTATCCAGGGACAATCAATGAAACATGCCCACATATAATGCTGTATTTCAGATTTTTTTGTGTTAGATTTTCCACTCCAGTGTAAATTTATATTTCACTCTAGGAAAGAAGATTTATCCTCCAAGAGCTTAGTGCTGAGCGCAAATTTAGTCTTTAAACCAAAAGCTATTCTTTAGTTTGGTAGGTGCCCATAAAAATGTTGGACCAAATTGGGCCATCTACAGCGCAGCTCAGAGCTTTGTGAAAAGGACATCCAAGCATTGTAATAGCTCTGTCACTGACTATATAGCTCTGTTACTGACTGTATAGCCAGTACTTATGTAATGTAAACTTGTGCCTCTGTAATTCATACCTGATGAACATTGCACTCAGAGTGTTTGTTTTATTTTCCCTCCCTACACTGCTCAGATATCTAAGGATCAGTTATACCACAGTTCTCATAAAACAGTTCATATACCATCTTTTCATGCCCCCAGAAGTCACATTTTCTTTGCTTTTTCTTCCCCAAATAGTAGTGTTAGTTGATCTAATGTACCACCTCCAAACTCTTTGGAGAGTAATAAAGCTAGTTCGCATTCTATTCATTTGTAAGCAGTTTTCTAGGCTGCACAAAATACATTTCTTTTCCTACTACCAACCTCTTGTTTATTTTACAGACATTATGTTTTTCTGAAAAAAACCCAGACATTCTGAGTTTGCAGACTTTTTTTTCACTGCAGGTTATGTCAACCCTTATTAATAAATAAAAGAGAAAAGAAAAAAAGAACAGTGTCTCCAAACACAGTGTCTTGGGATGAGTCTGTTACCTCCCTTCCCTCAGGCATTCAGGTGTTTTGTATTCCAGCTTCTCTCCTGTACCTGGTCTGTTTGTGAGAGCAAAAATGAGCTTTTTATGAAAAGTATATGGAATTAGTAAGAACTTTTTTTAAAAAATCAATTCAGAGCCACTTTTGTTGGGCAAAATTTTTGCAGCAGTAATTCAGAGAGAGGCCAGTTCTATTTACAAATTATGTAAATGATATAGGACATAAATTGCAGTGAAATAAAGCTGTTTATGTAAATTCCTTGGGAACAAAAATAGCTACTCTTGTAACAGCCTTTAAAGCCTTTAGGAGGACTGCAAGTACAGGGATAGCAAAATATTCCCATGTGTAATAAATTGTATAGAAGTAACTTAAATGGTATTTCATGGGAGAATTTGGTCTTAAAGAGAGATTTTCCTCAAAGATGAATAATGAGGTGGGAAAATAAGACATTATTTGCAAATTATTTCCAACAAGAAAGAAACTGCGGAGTAATTGTGGGTGGTCTGTTGAGAATATGAGCTCTGTGCTCAGGTGATGTCTAGAAGATAAATTAAACTATAGGAGTTAATGGGAAAGAATTTCAGAGTGAAACATCGATCACAGTGCTAGAGGCACCTGTGGTCTGTGTACTGTTCAGTATCCTATGCATTAAAAAATATAATTATATATAATGACAACTAAATAATGCAGGAGGGTGAATATATGGGTAGATGCTCCATATGATAAACAAGCTTTGACTATTCAGCTTATGGAAACGGTTTCTTTAAGGGAAAAACTATGTAAAGTTATCAGCACCATAGAGAAGGTGAATAGAAATGATGAATCATTGTAACATGTGGACTGCAAGGTGCACAATGAAGTATACAAAATCAAATACAAAAAATGACATGCTTTCCACATGACTCACAATGACATGAAGAAATGCATTGCCACAGGATGTTGTAGAGGCTAAAAAAATAAATAGGATTAGATAAATTAAGAGAGGATGAATGCATCAAATGATATAATGATCCTGCTTCAATCTGTAGTTCATCAGGTCACTGTCATTATAGATGGAAGCCAAGGGGGTAAATCAGGAAAGAACCTTAAACCTCTGTGTTTACCTTGTTTCTAATACTCTTTTCTATATAGCTACAGTGGGTTGCTGTGGTTGGATTTTGGTAGCAGAGTGGGCTACAGGGGCAGTTTCTGTCAGAAACTGCCAGAAGGTTCCCTCATCCCGTGGAGGCAATGCCAGCCAGCTCCAGCAGGGACTTCGTGCTGCTGGCCGAGGCCGAGCCAATCAGGAGTAACAGTAACACCTCTGATAACATGCATAAGAAAAGAAGGTTGTTGCCCAGAAAGAATTCCATTCAGGGAAGACCAGAGTGAGAACTTGGCAACGACAATGCAGACGCCAAGGTCAGTGCAGAAGGAGGGGCAGGAGGTGCTCCAGGTGCTGGAGCTGTTCCCCTGCAGCCCGTGGTGCAGACCATGGTGGGGCAGCTCTGCCCCTGCAGCCCAAGGAGGACCATCGGGGTGCAGAGACCCCCTGCAGCCCATGGAGGAGCCCACGAAGGAACAGGGGGATGCATGAACGAGGATGTGACCCCATGGGAAGCCCAAGAGGGACTAGGGTCCTGTCCAGGACCTGTAGCCCATAGGGAGGAAAGCCTACACTGGAGCCCGATTTTCCTGGGTGGGACTTGTGGCCCCTGTGGGGCACCCACGTCAGTACAGCTCATTTGTAAAGGACTGTACCCCATGGAGGAGTGACCTATGGCGCAGCAGTTTGGGAAGAACACTGGAGAGGTCCATCAAAGACTGTCTGCCCTCGGAGGAAGCCCAGGGGAAGGGACAGGGGAAGGACCAGCAGAGACAGCAACTGACTGCAACCACAATTCCCTGTCCCTCTGCACTGCTGGGGGGAGGAGAGAGAACATGAAAGGAAGGAGGGTATGGAAAGTTGTTTTTTTAAGACTGTGTTACTTTTCACTCTTTGGCTCTTATCCTGTTAGTAACAAATTTAAGTACTATTCCCGCTTTGAGTCTGTTTTGCTCGTGAAACTAATCAGTAAGTGACCTCTCCCAGCTCTTATCTCTCTACTCATGAATCCTTAGCTGTTTTTGTTTTCTTTCTCCTCTGTCCAATGGCAGAGGGAGAGTGAGAGAGTGGCTTTAAGTGGGTACCTGGCATCCAGCCAGGGTCAACCCAACTACAATAGCTGCTACCAGTCATTGCTATAGACAGTCTACTGAGAAAAACATGGACTTCTGTCAGGTCACACTCTTCTTACCAAATTATACGTCTGCTTTGAAATTCATCTAACTCTCTCTAATGGTATCAGTCTTTGCAATTATTTTCCTCTCATATTTGACTGAAATATTTTCAATAACAAGTATAGATTTAAGCTTTTCTGTTAAGTCTAAGAAAGGAAAAGTTTCATAGTTGTAAATGTATTTATAAATCTATGTTTTAATTGTTTCATAGTTTCTTAATGGACTGTAGAAAGGGAAATGTGAAAGGTAAATGAAGAAAGCAGGTAGTTGCTACTTCAATAAATTGACATGACTTTAGTAGAGATGCAGGGTCAGACTGCATTCTTTTGGAATTGTGCATGTGCACACTTAGAAAACAATTATTTTATAAGTTGGTTCAAAGATTCGTTTGGTGTTAGATTGTAAACAAAAAGAAATCAGATAGTATATTTCAGAGAGAATGAGTTCTTGAAGTAAGATGTGGATAATCAGGTGTGCATCCATTAAAAGCAAGTTTCTTGGCACCCATATGAATGCAATTCCTTTACTTATGTTTTTAATATAACCTTTTTACAAGAAAACAACCAGTCACTTTCCAGGTCTAATGTTGCTAAGAGAAAGCAAGATTCTGACTGATTCCCATCCAACTTCCTGCATCCTTTCATCCACTCTGATTCACCCCTTTATTTTATTTCTCTTTCCTTCTCTTAACCACCCCATTCTCCCCTCAGTCTCAAATCAGAACATAACTTAATCAAGTAAAGATATCATCATGATATGAATAAGGAAGCTGCAGCTAAGGAAGAGTACACAAACCTATGGGATTCATGGCTGATAAATTTCCAGTCCTGCTCAGGCACAAAGAGCTTGAGCTTTGTTTTCAGTATTATGTAAAAATAAAACAGGCTTTGAAATGCTTCATCAAGTAATTATTTTGAAAGGGTAAGCTCACATGTCTTTTAAAGACACTAATCCCACATTCACATTAAGTAGTGAGATGAGAAAGGGAAATACAAAGACTGTAATTTAATATCAATTAAATAAATTATCTAAAGTGTGTTGCAGTTGCACTTGAAGATAAGAACATACATGGAGAAAGACCTTGAAAATGAGTATGAAAATGGTTAAAGATTTTAAGCCAATATTAGAAGAATGAAAATTGCTTTTTTAAAAAGCAGAAAACATATAAACTATAAATTGGAAAAAGTCCTGGATTCTAAATCTCAGGATGAATGCACAGAAACTCAATCCCAACAGAACAAAATGAAAAATCTCAATCAGCAGTGTGCTCCTGGATTTTCATAATACATACACTGAGAGAATATAAAACAGCAGGGCAATTTCACAACTCTGTTCAGTCAAAACAACGGAAAATATTGTGAGTGCTCCTAAGCAGCTGTTGCTCAGCTACTGCAAAACACCTGAGACACATTACAAAAAGGACTAGACATTCTCTGTTAAAACATGGAAAAAATTGATGATTAAGATGGCAGAGTGCATTTGATCTTTCTGGCCTCTGTTAAAGTGCCCCAAGCACTGCCTGGGGTTTTGCATGGCAGGAACTGTGGTATGCTGGTACTTGCCAAGTCCCTGCAGGAGGATTTTGGTGATGACTGTTGAATTGTTTGTACAGTACCTAGCACAATAAGATAGTTGTGGAGGGATGAAACAGTAGGAATAATAACAATATTAATAATAAAATAACTACAATGCACTTATGTTTCAAAAGTATATCTTAAAGCCAGGAATATAAATACTTACAGTTGGTATCAAATAGTAGCAATGGTAGTAAAAGTAGTATCACCTCCTCTGGATTCTTCCGAGAGCACACTTCTGCCTTGAGGATTGAAAAAAATCCCCATCAAAGCATACAGTGACAAAATAGCAAATATGTCTTATAACCCAGAATAGAAATGGTGATCTTTAATGAGTATAAGTCGTCCATTGCTTTTGTAAGGGGCAATTGCTTAAAGGATTGCTCTAATGACAGCTATCAAATTCAGCTCACATGAGGCAGACCCTGAATAGTTTCCAATAAACGGTTAAGTATTGCCTTGGCAATTTCTTACTAGACTAGTGGAATTCTAAGACGATAAGCTTTGCAGCTGGTGATGACTTCAGTAGGGATATTGCATTTACCTGTGAAATTCCAAGCAGTTGCCCTCAGTACCGCAGTGTCTGCTAACATTTTAATTACTAAATTGCTGCACAGTCTAAAATCCTTGACAATGCCTGTATTAGTCCTATTTCCATGTCTGTTTAAAACATGTCGAATTTTCTACAGAGAAAAGCTGATAATCCTGATCATAACACCAGAAAATCTCATACTTTAGAGACGTTTTTTCCAGGTATTTTTTTGTTTCTGCATCAGTATTAGTAGCTGCATTATTATCCAAGATGCCTGGACATGTTTCAATGGTCAAAATACTTTGCTTGTATAAATACTGTAGCTTTTTTTTTTTTTTTTTAATTTTTTTATTTCAATTTATTTGGGACTCTACAAGACCTTCTGGAAAGAACCAAAGCAACATTTCTGCAGGAAAATTGACAATAGAAGGGAAATGCTACTAATAATGTCTCAGCATTAACTATACTCTGTAATTCCTGTGTGGATCTCAACTGAAGATACTATAATCTCTCTCCTCTTTGTGGCCCACCCCACCAAATCCCCACATGTCGATTGCCCCTGCTTTTAGTCCCTTAGGGTAAGAAAAAGCTTCTTCATAAAACTAAACCACCCAAACCTATGTTCTTTGTCATTCTAAACCTGGTAGTCTACATCTGTATATTTAATATACATCTAAAGAAAGCAAGCATAATTCTGCCAACATAAATAGCTGCTGGTACATTGTGATTCATTGTTATATGAGTCCCTGTAAAATGTTCAATTTCTTCAGAAATCATCAAATTCTACCATTAAAGACAATATGATCTGCTTTAGTATTTAAATATACACCCGTTGACTAAGAATTTACAAAATACCTTATCTCTGGCTTTGCTCACTTACCTTTGTAGCCCAGTCCATGCTCTATAAATCACATTTTTCATTATTACGCTCTTCAACACCATTCACAAAACAAATCTGGATATGCCTACAGTGACCTCCATATTCTTATTGGCATTTTAGCCACTTTGGTTCCACAGGCCTGTAATGGGTGAGTGCCACATGCCAACAGGGTTATCTGGCATACCAGTTTTATAATGGGCTGTTATGCAATATGTAACAGGTAGAATTTATTTTTTTTTACAGATGCTTTTGTCACAATGTTTTTTTTCTCAACACCAGTACTGCTATTGTCTACCAACTCTGACACATTGTTCTGAGGCGGGTTGTTATGCCTGATGATTAGATACAGTTTACTCTCTGCTTAATACATTTAGTTCTATGATATCTGTAATACAGATCATCATGTTTGGTGTGCTTTCTCCCCTCTCTTCTATGAGATTTCGTGCTGTTCTGACACTACTAATGTTTTGTCATTAACTTTGGATGAGTGGTAAGTTACATGCAACTTGGAAAGGAATGCTGTCTTTAATGCTGTCCATTGGTATCTTGAATTTTCTCACTGAGGGATACCTGCAGCTTTCTGAGGCCTATTTCTCAATGACAGAAATGTTCTGAGACAATATTTTGATTAACAGGCCTGAAAAACGTTGTATGAACAAAGAAAGTTTAGACCACATGCAGGAGTCAAAGACTTAACTTCTTAGATGTTAAAGGCTGGTTGCATTGTCTTCATCATACTTTCAGATCTGTTACTTGGAACATACTAAGTAGCAAATTGGCTCATATGTTCATGTGATTGGCTGCACTTTCAGACCTAGCATAGTAGACTGCATTAGTAGACTTGCATAAAGGATTCTGCACAAATTTATAACCTTCATAAATTCTAGTATAACAGTAACATAAAAGATCTTAGAATTCTAGAATGGTTTGTGTTGGAAGGGACCCTATAAATCTGTTAAAGATCTAATTCCAAGTAATTGCACAAAACATTCATTTTGGGACAGCTAAACTATTTCAACTTTTTTAAATAAATTGCTAAAAAATTGGAGACTTTGAAAAATAAATTTTGTTATTTTCGTCAATACCAGCTAAACTAATACTTACCAAACATGCCTGTTGGTAGTGAGAAGAGGACGCCAGTTTAACTATTCTGCTATGTGAGATGCTGCTGTTATTTTCTTGTGTACTTTAACATTTTGGAAGTTTGCTCTGCTTTGAATGGTCACATGATTGTTGGAAGTGGCCCAAGAGATTCCTATGAATGGTGGAAGAAGCTCACAGAGAGGATGAAGGCAGAAGAAGCAGATGATACCAAGTGCACCTATGCTGTGATGCATAGCGTGTAGGCATCCTGAGCATGAAAGGTGTTCGGTTCCAATGTTATATTTACTGTAAGATGTTCTGCAGTTGAACAGTTGCAATGTTTATTAATAGAATAAGTTAATAATAGAATAAGTTTATTGTAGTTATGTACTACTCCCACTTTTGTACCCCTGTTATCTTTGTTATCTTCTCCCCTATTGAATCAATGTGGACCCAGTTTGTACTTCCTATTTGTCCTTCCCTATTACATTGCATCATTCCCCAAAAATGGTATTTCCCCTTTCTGTGTTTGGATAAATCCATCCCTATTTTCTATATTTGGCTTCTCCTTTGAATACTTCTCCCAGTCTCCACCCTTGTTCTAGCAAGTTCTAAGCTTTATAAGCTGGTGCCTCTGTTCAATAAATGGCTATTTTGTGTCACACCGTGACTTGTGTGCAGAGTCGTCCTTTCAGGGTCTTATACAAAGGAGGGTTACAGCTCTCCCTCCATCACATGATGTTCAAGCATTACAGAACTGGAATCTGACCAAGACTGCAGTGAACTATTGGTGAAAGAAATTATCTAATACCCTATTGCATGGGGATTTAATCAAGCAGGTTTCTGCATCACTGAATGCAGGTCATGCAAATAGAAACTCTGCTGGCTGAGGCCAGTCAGGACTTCCCGGGTATGACTGTGTTCACAGTGTGCCCTGTTTGAGTATTCATATTGGTAAGGCTTTGGGTAATAGTATGTCACTCCCTCATGCTGGACACTGGCAAAACATTGTAGGAAGTCTAAAAGGGCAAGGTGTGATATGAGTAATCCACACTGCAGTTTGTAGGCCTAGTCTGGCTCAGACAGCCAGAACCTTCTCGCAGT
>JAWWMA010000100.1:55484502-55497436 GCA_035041425.1 Mionectes olivaceus | reverse complement strand
GGAAATGCAAAATGATTACATCAGCTGGCTTCCCTTGATCAACTGTGTGGGTTACCTTGTCATAAAAGGAAATCAGGTTGAATAAGCAGGACTTTCTTCTCATGAAGCCGCATTGTCTGTGACCAGTGACTGAATTGTCCTCCAAGTGTTTTTCGATACCTGCCAGAATAATCTTCTCAATAACTTCATCAGGCATTGAAATGAGACTGATAGGCCTCCACTTTCCAGAGTCCTCCTTCTTGCCCTTCTTGAAAATTGGGCCAATGTTCACCAGCTTCCAGTCAGCTAGGACCTCTTTGGATTCTCAACACCACTCAAAAAGAGAGGTGCTGTGATGACATCAGCAGCAATTTGAGGATTCTGCAATGAATCCTGTCAGACCCCATAGTTTGCAGGGACTCATTTGAAGCAGCAGGTCCCACACAGTTTCAGGGTTGGTTGCCAGTTGGTCATTCTTACAGTCATGGTCCTCCAGCTCAGGGCACTGAGACGCCCTTTGTCTGTCATTCACGTTGAAGACAGAGGAAAAGAATGAGTTAAATACTTCTGCCTTGTTTCTGTCCCTGTTTGGCAGGTGACCATCCTCATCCTTTAATGGGCTGACGATACTTCTATACTGCCTATTGCCATTATTGTATTTGAAAAAACTTTTTATTGCCCTCCACATTTCTGGCCAGCTGCAACTCCAGTTGAGCTTTGGCCGGAAGAATTTTCTCCCTACAGCAGCAGCATCATCTCTGAATTCTTCTCACATCACTTGACCTTGCTTCCACTGGACACATACCTTCCATTTTTGCCTTATTTCTGAGTGAAAATTCCTATTCAGTCAAGGTGGCCTTGTGCTTTGCCTGCTCGACTTGTTTGTTTCCATTGGATGCACCAAAAACATTCTCCAATCCTGACCTAAAGGGATGGCTGCAGTCATAAGCCAGGATTTGTAAAGTCTTTGCACAACAATGTGTGTAGTAGCAAATGATTTGACATAAATCCTTCCAAGGCAAAAAAGGCATGCATGGTAAAGACAGGTTTATAAAACTGAGTGAAGAAGCAACATCAGTACCTCTAACCTAAATGCAACAGCCCTTGTGTTGCAGCACAAGAAGCCTTCTAAGTAACCTTTCCACAGCTTGCTGAAAAGATGCACTTCACAAACTTTGCTTTCATGCTTCCTTTGTTAAATAATTCAGTAGGGATATTTTGGAAGTGGTTCTCATTGGCACATGTTTATCTTTTAACACAATTTTTTCCACCATCTCTTCCACCTCCCTTCAGCTGTGTGAGTGTGATGGGCACTGTTTGTGGCTGGACTAGAGGGCTTTTGGGTAATAACTTTTATTACACTGCACAACAGCATCCTTTACAATTTAAAGATGCCAGTGCTTTGGCAGCTCTGAGATCACAACTCAGACTTTAATAATGTGTTGCTAAAAAATAGGGTTACATGTTGTTTATAGATTACATTTCTGGACGCTGCAAATTTCAATTGCACCTGCCAATGGTTTACTGACAAATACACACTGGTAGAAGTTCAACGGCAGTGGGCCAGTGAGTTAGATAAATACCACAAGACAACATAAGCACTGAAGGTTAGTTTTTTCCCAGCTCTCACACTCCAGTAGATATAAACTCCTTTCTTAAAACAGGTTAGAAATAAAGAAATACTCTTTGCAAGGTAAAAAAAAAAAAGATTCAGATTCAAAACACAAAATAAATCTATCTTGGGGTCTATCACAGTGATCTGCTTGGTTTCCTACCTCTTGGATGTTAATTATGGTTGACTCAAAATTTGTGGTCAATTTTTAAATATAAAGCATCTCATATGACTGGTTGCCAATTCTGAAGTCTAAAGGCCTTGCTTTATATTGCTGTAGTAGAACAGACAATATAATCAAAGTTTGACCTTCAACTTTAATCCTATAAACATAGAATTTGCTTACTTTGCCTTGGAAACGGATGTGATTCATCACATTAGCCCATAAATAATGCCTCAAATTGTTAGACTAATCAATGAAAATAAGTTATTGTAAAATAATGTGATTGTAAAGTCTCTATGAAAACTAGTGTTATTTTAGAATGAGGAGCGCTTAAAGCTTGAGGTAAATATTTTCAAGGAGAATAGTTACTATGTAATACATGCAGTAAAAACCAAACATATTTGGTCTAAACAAGCTAGTTTTTCATGAAAAGTACCTTAAGGTAAATAAACATTAGAGCTCCAGAGGAAGAATTGGGCTCCACTTAGATCAAGACTGCAAATGGCAGGTTAACTAAATTGTCTGTTGCTTATCACCATGCCTGAAATAAAAACAGAGGGTGAACTCTTGTCCACATGGGAGCCCACAGGAACAGTACAGTCATGAAAATGTTGTTTCAGACTTCAAAGCTGAAAGCAGAAGTTCTGGGATGTGAGTGGGATTAATTAAGTCTCCACTTTTTCTCTGTGGATATGACTCTGAAATCTGACAGCAGGAATTTAAATAGAAGCTGCTGATTCATGGCTTATGTTTTAACAGAAATATCCAGATAATGGAGCATTTCACAAAAAAAGGATGTCTTTTTGGCTGTGTAAAGTCTGATTTTAAAATTCTTTGATGTAGCAGCATAGCACTCATTTAAACAGTATGACTATATGGAGATGTTGAACTGAACTGAATATCAAAATAAATAACCTAACTTTGGTTCATGTGTACTGTTGAATTTTGCTGTCCACTTAACTAAAAAGATATTTTATTGAAGAGAAAACTGAAGCTGATTTTAGCCTGCTATATCGGAATCAGAATCAGAGCTTCTCTGTCCAACATTTAGATTTACCAGCTAAAGTTTTTGTACTCCTTGTGTCAGTAATAGTGGAGATGCCAAAATACAAATAACATTTTTCATCCTACTTTATTAAAAACTTTTTGTTTGTACATGATGGAGTCTTTCAAGATAAATAATTAATGTGTGAATAAACTGTACTGCTGTTCAGTAAGACTTGGAGATGGTGGAGTTATATCTAATGACAGGTATGTATCTTCGTTTTTACCTTTTCATTGCTGCCATAAAAATAATAGAAAAATTATTTCTTTCTACCTTGTACAGGAATCATACTGCTGAGATTATATTGTAAATATGTAGAGAAAGAATGTAATATAAATTGTTGTGTGAACAATTTTCTGACAGAGCAGCTCTTTACTACTTTTTGCACAAATGTGACTTCATGTTCTCATTTGTTAGTATAAATGGAATATAGCTGGAGTCAAAAGCATTCTGGATTTGCATGATGACAGCTGACACACTCTCCTGGCATTTCTCTTTGTCATTTATAGTTTATTTATTTACTTGAACCTCAGACCTGGTGGGAAGAAATGAAGAAATGTTAGGAATCCCATGTGGACTCAGAGAATCTCTGCCAATAACAAGCGAACCCAAGAGCTATTTGCTGGAAGCCTCTGCCCCAAGGAAACACCACCTCCCTCATCTTTCACAATGTCTCATGTGCAGCCACTGCAGCCTTGTTGCCATGGCTATGGATCCGCCAGTGTTACAAGTAGGACCCCCAGCACGGGAGGGGGTGAGTGGCCTCCCACTGGGCACAGGATTCTGCCTTCAAAAATGCCTGGTCTTGTAGAAATAGCAAAGCCAAAAGGACACCTCTGTTTGAATGCTCGTTATTACCAGAGTGTGAAGAACTGCTGCTGAGGTCTAAGCATGCAGGACTGTAAAGACAAGAGCCCATTCCAAGTAACTCCTAGTTTAAGTAGAAAATGACAGATGGCACAAAGGCATAGCAGAGCAGGGACTGGGTCTTGCACGTCTAACTGAAGCACTTACCTTCCTGTCCAAGCCTAGCTGCTTCTGGCAGCGGAGAGGCTCCTGTGGAGTAAGACCCTTCCCATGTGCAGAGGGAGGGTGCTGTGACCCTGTGCCATTTATCATCTCTGGTCAACAGTCCCACAGTCAGGGTAGCCCAAGGGAACAGCAGCTTTACTAGCATCATGTGCTATGGAGGGAGTGTAGCTTTTCTGAGAAGGTTTGAGGAATGATAGTGAAACAATTTCCAGACTGTTTATGAATAACTTCCTGCAAATCTGCAAGGCAGAAAGAGAGAAAGCACAAAGGTGCCTTCCTGATGGTTTAACAAATGGCTTTGCCATTCTCATCTGCCTGGGATCTACACTTCCTACTGTCATGTCTTGGCTGTAAAATGAACTTACTACTGCAGTCAGTAGTTTGAAGACATGCTTCAGTATATTATAATTGAAAGGACCTTCCTCTTGTATCTCTCTCTTCTCACCCAAACATATGTTATGGATTAGAAAACTTTTTTGTCATTTATACTGATAATGTAACTAATTCACCCATGCATGATGTACTGGTCTCATAAAGCATGCCAGTTTATCTCACACATTACTCATCACATTGTGGAAAAGGAGGCCTGAAATATCAGAAAGAAGTTTGAAGAACGTACAACCCTGGCTGAGCCAATAGAAGTGGTGCTGGGGTTTATAGATGTAGTTAATAATACAGTGAGCAGTGCTATTGCTGGCAATCCTGGCAGTTTAAAAAAAAAAACAAAGTTGCTTGCTGAGTTCCTTGTGCTGGCTTGAGCAACTCACTAAAAATAAATGAACCATTCCTTTTTACTGCCATGAAATATAAGTGTTGTAGTTAGCAGAAAGGCTGACCTTAGAGATTCTGTTGCCCCAGAACTGACGAGATTATGGGGAAGAGAGAGTTTATAGCAGAGATTTTAGAAACAAATGCTTTAAGATTTCATTATACATCTAGGAAAAAAAAACCCTTAAAAATGTTCAGTCCTCTGGGACATGTTTCATGGCTTGTATATCATCCTCCATCAAGCTCAGCACTCATAAAATCTTGTACTGTGTTTGTGTTGCTTTATTGCAAGCTCTTGCTATTTTGCAGAACTGCAGATAACTGGTACTGGAGTAAACTTGCTACCTGAACATCTAATTTTTCACAAAGAAGCAGCAGAAAAATAGGTATACAATCCACAGGACATTAGGCAAGATCACTGCTCATGCTGACACCAAAATACCGATCAATTAATTAACTTGTTTATAAAATCTAATTATTATTAATCATCTCTATGATATTTTTTATCCAGATTGTGCATGGGAGATAAAAAAGTACAAAGCAGCCATCATTATTTCATCAGAATGATGACACTCAAACACCAGGCACAATATTTTAAAGGAGGTATTAGGAAAACTTCATGTAGTTCTACTCAAAACGTAAATTTCTACCATTTCTGAATATACACACAGCTATGAAGTACCACAGTTTGGTCTTTTAAGTTGTATTGAGTAGTTTCTATATAATTATTTTAACTTTCTTCAAACTCAAGTTAATGAAATTATTTCCATGTTGAATTAAAACTAAATTGTTCTGGGAATTCACAACCAAATCAGTATTCAACAGGTCTCTCTGACCTATCCTAGCATGTCTACTAAAGAAAAATATGTACTTAATTGATCCAGCTGAATCAGAAGTATACATAACAAACACTAAGTTTTAAAACACTTCAAAAACTGCATCATGAAGAGGCATCGTAACACATTCACTTCATACTTAGTGGTAGAAGTAAGATCAAATTCCATGGAATTTAACAATACATGATACTGCTCTAAAAATTGCTCAGTCTGCATGCAGGTTTTTGTCATACTTCAGGCCTTCACTAATGTTACTCAAAAAAAAGGTTTTCAAAAAGTCTGGATTCTTTTAGATGAAGAGGCAGAATTGGCCTTCAGCAATTTATTTGATGGAAAATAATTTAAAAGTATATGAGAGGTAATAAATAAAACTGAACTTTCATTCCTTTTTTCAGCTTTGCTGTGATATATTTTTGGAATAGATTTACATTTATGACTAAGGATAGTGTCATCAATAATTTACCCTTCAGCAAAATGCATTATGTTATAAATTTAATCATACAGCAGATCAGACTATTCTAATTTTAAGACTGTGTCATAAAAAACCCCCCTTTTCACTGAGAGGGATGCGATACTCGTCTATGAGAAGTGCCTTTTTGCTTATGCTCAAAGAATTAAGTTATTTCAAGAGACCAATATCCAGATAAAGTACTAAAGTAAGTTTTTCTTGTTAGAAAGTGTTTTAAATTTGTGTTCCTTTGTGTCCTTTCAACTGAAAGATATAGAGATCAAAAACTTTAGGGAGCATCTCAGAATTTTGATTTTTAAGGTGAACATTGCAAATTTTTTGACAGATGGAAAAAAAAAAGATTGAAATTAAAATAAGCAAAAGATTTTAAATTGAAATAATTACATGATTGAACAATTAGCATGGAAAAAATTTCATTTTCCATTAATTTATAAAGAGAGAGTGCTATCTGGTAAAGTTGATGTTATAATTTGAAAATGATTATATAAAGTTCAAAATTTTTAAATTTTAGTATACATCTTACATTTGAAAATATTTTATCACAGTTTCATGTCTTTGAAATAATGAAGCAGAAATGGATCATTGCCCTTTTCAGTGTATATTAACACAGGGCTTCTTTCAATATTTTTGTATTTCTGTAATTTTAAGCATCAATGATGACAGAAGATAAATATGTCCTTTTCAATCAATTCTTTAGTTGTTTCTCCACTTCTAGGAAGAATGAACAGACCAGTGTCAATACAGAAAATTTTAATATGATAAAGCTACAAGGGAAACCTGTGGAACAACACTTTAATATGCTGTTGTCGTGAATGAGATAGCACACTGTTCCTTCCACAGAAACCATCTTCCAGATCTCTGAATTTCTTAGCAGTTAAAACAGTCAACAAGACAATTACACATTAAAAATAATTCAGTACACTTGCTCTTTGATGCTGTGATAGATTTATATTTAGGACTAATTCCATTTTCCTGTTGCCTTTCATCTGATGAAGTGATAAGTATATTTGAGTAATTTATTTTGCCTAAACTCCAGTCAGCCTTATGGTAATTATCCATGTGGAAATTTTGTTCACTCATTTTGGAATATGTAAAACCTCTTCTTCTGCAATAGTGAACTTGTCTTGTGTATAGACTCCTATCCTGGGAGTTTCTGTCACTGTTACAATTTTTGTGGGACTGCAGCCTAATCATGCCTTTATCATGTTCAGTGTTTGGCACTTGTATGCTGGTATGTATTTCCAAGGTCTGTTTCCTATGTAATCCACTATCAAAATGAAGAGAAACGTGGAATAAAACAATATTTAAATACCCGTTGACTGCATATGAAGAGAAATCCTCACTGAAATACTTTTATCTAGACTAAAATAATTTTCAGGATTATACTGCTTGTTTCGTTAATACTTTAAGGAATTTCTGTGAAAAGTCAACCCCTCCAGTTTTTTGTGTTTTATGTAGACTGTCTAAACAACAGTCATTATTTGAGATGTCAACCAACCATATATCTCTTGAGAAAATTCCCCCAGCAAAATAAACATAGGTTTTTGTATCTGATTTTTCCTCATCTAGGTAACAAATTTTATACAAATCTTATAGTCAGGTCCATATTTTAATAAGCAAAAGTCACAAAAATGGGATACATTCAAATGTACTGTTGATAAGACATGAAAAGAAAACTTTTTTACACCTAAACTATTTGTTTAGTTTGTCCCACAGTTAATAGATCCCTAGTAAGACTTAACGGATTTGTTTTGCTCTAGGCATAGATTGAGATATTCTGTGAGGGTTTCTTTTTCCCAGTGAACACAGAGGGTGTTAGACAGCTAGTTTAGAAAGTTACCTCATGTTTGAACAGGTATGAGGACTATAAACCTTTTTTTTTTCAGCTTTGAATCTGAACTGCAAACGTGGCATAAACAATTACATTGCTTATTGTAATATGGCTTCAAAAGCTTAACTTTTTAATTCTGCTTTTTCCTTACATGCATTATAAATGAATAAGGAAAAGATATTTCCTCTGAGTTAAAACATGCTATTTTCCAAGGAAATGCTTTCTGTGATCAGTGATTATGGTGAGTTCAAAGCAATAGTGTGCCAGTCTTCCTTGTGAATGTTGGGTGCTACTGGAATGTAAACAAAATTTCATATTCATGAACGTTGTGTTCTCTTGAAACAGGTTTATCTTGAAACAGTTATTAGGTCTGATCAACTTCTGCTGTTGCTAGTTATGTATGGTCAGTGATCTGTTGCATTCCATTACTGAGGTTTTTGACGTGGCAATACTAAATATTTTACCACTTAATTTTTATATTCTTCATAACTGTATAGAACTCCAGTCATCACACAGAAATTCACAAAAGCTATAGAAGAAACAAACTGCCAATAGAAACATCAAGACTGTATCTGAATTTGGAGGTGGAAGAGAAATTTCTGAGGCTTTATGAGCTATGGGGAAGCTATGAGCTTAGGAAAAGAGTCCTAAGTCAAAGAAGTTCGTCTTCATTTCTGCCTTCCTTTCAAAAATAGCCCAAGCCAAATGAAACCTCTCCCCATTGCTGTTTCTGACCTTCATCTAAATGGCCAACAGGAGACCTGGAACAGCAGGTGGGAATCAGTCCAAAAGAAGCCTCTTAATTACTGCTTTTCCATACCAAACCTGTCTCTGTGTGGTTGTGTGCTGGGAAAAACAACCTCTCTTGGTCTTTCTTTTGTTAGCTACTTTTTTTACCCCCTAAAATAATCAAGATTTATTGAGAAGGATGATGAGATATTTTTCCTCCCATCCCAGGGTGTTGCTATTCAGTAACTGTCTTGGTATCTGTGGAAGGCAGCGTAATCTCTGGATTTCATGATTTAACCCAAGCTGGCAACACACAGCCACTCAGTCATTCCCTCACATCAGGATGGGGAAGAGAATCAGAGGAGTAAAAATGAGAAAATTCTTGGGTTGAGATGCAGACAGTTTAATAGAGAAAGCAAAAACCGTGCACATAAACAGAGCAAAACAAGGGATTCATTCACTACTCCTCATGGGCAGGCAGGTGTTCAGCCATCCTCAGAATAGCAGAGCTTCATCACATGTAACGATGAATGTGCTTCTGAATGTCTCCTCCTTTTTCCTCCTTCCCTTGGCTTTATATACTGAGCATGATGTCATATGGTACACAATATCCCTGTGGTCAGTTGGGGTCACCTATCCCGACTGTGTCCCCTCCCTACTTCTTGATCATACCCATCCTACTCACTGATGGGGTGGGGTGAGGAGCAGAAAAGAAAAGCCTTGACTGTGTGTCAGAGCTGCTCAGCAATAACAAAAACATCCCAGTACTATCAACAGCCATTTCAACACAAATTAAAAATGTAATTCCATGCAAACTAATATGGAAAAAATTAACTCTAAACCAAAACATTACCTTTGTCCCTAATTTCTATTTTGCTAATGTTCTCCCAACTGGTAACAATGTTATTTAGGAAGCACCAAAGACAATACTCAACTTTTGGTCTTCTGCTTTGATGGATGCCTTCTCCTTCTATTCAATATCTATTGAACATATATATTCAATATATTCAAATCCCATAAACTAGAGGAGGTCTCCTTTAGGAAAGAAGTAATTTTAGTACTCCAGATCATGGTGTTTTATTTCAGAAATTGTGCAGCTTGTGGCAGGTCTGATCTAATTTTTCAAGGAAGGATGCATGGATGCATGGACTTTTCTTAACCATGGGATAAGGATCTGCATCATGTGGGTTGTTGGGGGAGCTACAAGTTCTGCACTCCAATATCTCCTAGGAAGTAGTTACCAGCTGAGTTTTCATGTAGTTTACAGCTGGCTTCCATCTTAAATTAGAGTTGACATAAGCTGCAGTGGTTTGTTAGTTTGTTGTTTCCTACCCTGAAAATCAATTTAATTTTCATCACTGAACTTCCATTTTTATTCAAGATATTAAGTAAATTTGATATCTTCTTCTATACATTTCTTTGATTCTGAGAAAAACACACTAAAAAATGCAATGAATTCTCTTCTTGACCAAAAGTGGAAAGCCAATAACAATACATTATGCATTTAAAAAGCTTTTCATTAAGGTTAACATCAGAATATAGTGCTAGTTATAGATCACTTAATTGATATATATTAAGCATAAGATTAAGCATAAGATATCTCTAGCATTCAAGTTTTCATATTCTTGAAATTTATTATGTCAATCGTCAGCTGCTATGACATCACAAGATGAATTCAAAGCAATGATTACTTTAGTATTTAAAATGCTTGGAGTGTACCAATTATTCAGGCTGCTAAGTGAAAGTAAAAACGTCAGTTTAGCTCTGTATAATCCCATAATGTTTGAAGGTTCATGAATTACACATGGACCAGAGAGAGAGAGAGAGAAGCTAGATTTTGACTAAAAGACATTTTCTGTTCAAAATATGCTGAAACCAGATCTTTTATAATGTTCTAGTGATTAATCAGAGTGATTTAAAACATTTGATTGCTTCTCCCTGTATCTGAATTCACTTTCAATGTAAAGCTTTCCTGTATTCATTGTGAATTTTAAGTAAACAGGGTGTGTCTAATGCTTTATAGATTTTCATCTGTAAAATGCAAGGACCCAGGTCTTGCATTTTTTGGTTTTGAACCAAGTTGAGAAATACAGGCACCAATATATGACTGAGCCTCAAAATTTTGTTTGTTTGTTTTTAAATTCTGTGTTGCGGTGTCACTCCTGAATAACTTAGCTGAACTTTGAAGTACTTCAGAAGTAAGATTATGTTTTCTCTTCTGGTACCAGATAATGAAGGTAGAAGAAACCAGTCTTGGGAGAAGACTCAGTCAAGGCAGAAAAATATTACTATAGGCTAGTGAAGAACTAGAGGACCAAGGAGTAAACAGAGAACCATAGAATAATTTAGGTAGGAAAAGTCATCTAAAGTCACCTAATCCAACTGTTGACCTAACACGGCCAAGTTCACTGCTAAACTACGTTCCTAAGTGCCACATTTACGTGTCTTCTAAATACCTCCAGGGATGGTGACTCAACCACTTGTTTGGGCATCCTGTTCCAGTGCGTGACAACCCTTTCCATGAAGGAATTTCTTCTAATGTCCAGTCTGAATCTCCACTGGCACAACTTGTTATCTGAGAGAAGAGACTGAACTACCTGCACGTCCTTTAGGGTAGTTAGAGAGAGCAATAAGATCACCCCTGAGCCTTCTTTTTTTCAGACTAAACTTCCCCAGATCCCTCAGCCACTCCTCTTAAGACTTTTCATCCAGACCCTTCACCAGCTCTGTTGCGCTTCTCTGGACACTGCTGCATGGTGGTTCTCTGTAGTGCTGCATGGGTTTGTTGTGATCCAAGGGCAGGAGCCAGAAATTCACCACTGGCCTCAACCCATCAAGTCAACCTGTTCAAATCCCTCTACAGAGCTTTCTTACCTTCAGCAGATCGCCATTCCCACCCAACTTTGTGTCATCTGCAAACTGATTGAGGGTGCACTCAATTGCCTCATTCAGATCATCAATAAAGATATTAAACAGGGCTAACCCCAATATATGAGCCCTGGGGGACCCAACTAGTGACTGATCATGAACTGGATTTATCTTCATTCACCAACATTCTCTGACCCAGCCCTCCAAATAGTTTTTTATCTAGTGAAAAATACCCCTTCCCAAGCCATGGAGACTCTCCAGGAAAATACTATAGAAAATGGTGTTGGAGGCTCCACAGCTTTCCCTCATACACAAGCAGGTTATGTTGCCACAGAGGGAGATCAAGCTGGCCAAGCAGAACTTGGCTTTAGTAAACCCATGTTAGCTGGTCCTGATTCCCTGATTGTCCTGTACATGCCATGTGGTGGTACTAAGGATGATCTGCTCCATGATCTTCTCCCACCACAGAGGTCAGACTGACAGGTCTGTAGTTCCCATGATCTTCCTTCTTGCCCTTCTTGTAAACGGGTGTCACATTTGGCAGCCTCCAGTCAACTGAACCTCCCCAGTTAATCAGGACTGCTAGTAAATGATGGAGAGTGGATTAGTGAGCACTTCTGCCTGCTCCCCCAATACCCTTGGGTGGATCCCATCCAACCCCATAGATTTGTGTGTGTGTCTAAATGGCGTAGATGACTGCCCACATGCCCTTGGATTGTGGGGCTTCATTCTGCTCCCTGTACCTGTCTTCCAGCTCAGGGGCCTTGGTACCTGAAAAACTATTAGTCTTATTATTAAGAGTGAGGCAAAGAAGGCATTTTCCCTGTGTCTTCCTCACTGTTTTTCACTTTGTTTCACTTCACATTCAATAAATGTGGATTTAATTTCTTCAAAGTTGCTTATAAAATAACAAAGGGGAAGGGTTGATTCTTTGTTCTTTTATGCTTTCTTTTGCCAATGCCATCTATAAATATTATTACTCTTGTACTTCTTCCAGCAAGAATAAAAAACATTCACTGTTTAACTATCTGTTTAACTAATCAGAAAATGTTTAGGAGACATTTTCATATTCAATTACAGCTCTTACAGTTCAAAAAACGAAGAATGTCCCTTTCCCTGCATGGATTTGAAAATCCCTTCTTCTTTATACTTATCTTTCTAGTGCTTTCTGTAGTAAATCCTGGATTAGCTGTGTTATATGGTGCTGCTCATTTCATATAGGCCACTGCCAGGCCAAATCAATGGAGAAACAGATAAGAATTCTGTTTTGCAACTTTGCAACACCTTTGGAGAACTTTACTGAAGCAATACAAATCGAAGTGAGCGCAAGAATCTCTCTGTTTGGATATAAGTAATAGGTTCTAAATTGCAGACAAGCCATGCATCAGATGTATCAAATATGCAAACTATAATCTTTGAAGGTTTGGTTTAGTTTTTCTTCAGATATATGGGCAGTATAGTGACAGATCTGGTTGAGTCTATAAATCTTTGATGAGTGTGATGCATTTGTGGATTGTTTATATTTCAATAATGGCCAGTCTTCGCGAGCGAAGATCCGGGGAAGGTCTTTACACCTTCCAGCCTGCGCATTGGATTTTTTAG
>JAWWMA010000100.1:55418476-55458149 GCA_035041425.1 Mionectes olivaceus | reverse complement strand
GTAGCAAGGGAGCAACCCTGTTAAAAAGGAAACTTTTGTACTAGTGGACAGAGTATATCACTGAATGAAAATTATTAGCCTCTGACATAGTCCAAATGATGTATTGGTCCCCTTGAACTTAAACATTATAGGACTTTATAGGTCTATTATTTTAACACAAATTATAAATAAAACTTAATCACTATCTTTCTTAGCTTTTCTGGTGGCAGGTGGTGGTGGAGAATGGATTATTCAGTTGATTAATTTAGAGTAGGTCTACAATATGTACTAAAGAAAAATTGTTATTTATTCGGAACTTCACCTACAGCAGAACATGCAGGATTTGTATGGTAATCACCGGCAGATTGCATCAAGAAGGAAAACTGTACATTGGACCGTATTAGGAGGAGTGTAGCTAGCAGAATAAGACAGGTTTGTTCTGTTTTCAGAATTGCTGATGCCTCTCCTGGGAAAGTCCACTTTTGGGACTGCTGGTTGCAGGCGTGTTCTGGAAAAATGGGAAGAATCCAGCAGAGAGCTCCCAGTGTGGCTAAGGGCCTCTGGGGTGAGGGTTTTATGCAGTTGGGCTTGCTAGTCTGGTGAGGAGAAGACTGAGGAAAAAGCTAACAGCTTTCTACTGTTCTGTGAAAGATTCCCAGTGACAGAACTAAGCTCTTCTTCTAGCGAAAAATAACAAGCAGAATGGGCAGTGGTGGCTCTTTCACTAAAACATTTACCCGGGGAGATAGTGAAGTCTCCATCTGGAAGTTTTTACGCGATTCAGATAGAGAAAGTCTTGAGTAACCTGAATTATCACTGATGTTCTACTCCACACAGGAGGCTGGATCTCCAGAGGTTCTTTTCTGGTCAAGTTTGTGTGACTCCCTGGCACTTGTTTTGCAAATATTTGGAAATCCATAAGGCTACAGAAACCACTCTACATCACCATAAACACTAGAGTGAAGTATCAGGCACTAATGTAGTACTGCTCCAAATGGGGGATGTGCATCCATGAATGTATCAGATTAAATGGGAATATGTAGAAATGTACATATAGCAGTCCAGCAAACTCCCTGGTAAATCTGCCTCCAAAGTTTTAGTATTTCAAGTACACTGAACACCAAGACTTCAACAAATTATCATTACTTCTTCAACAATTCAGAGATGGTGGTGTTACAGACAATAGGCACACAAGAGAATGAATTTCTTGTGTAGAAATGTTTTGGATAAAAGGGTAATTTACACAACAAATCAGCCATAATTCATTTAGATCATGCAGATGATTCAAAAATTTTGAAACAGATTTTTTTTTTTTTTTCATTGATACGAACTCAGGTTTCAGTCCCCAGTCACTTGAATTTACATATGTGGGATGTTCTCAAAGAATAAGACAGAATCATGCGTATCTGTGAGCATTTGTATGATCAGACCCTAATGGATATGGATGGGTAGGTACAAGAGATGATGTAAAATTTCAGCTTTTATAATGTCAACCAACCTTTTACCATGATTTGGCACACAAAGGGTACTACACAAAACAACTGCAAATAGAAAAATGTGACAATGTGTAGTAAGATTTCTGTGTCAAAACAACATCAGAACATTCAAAGGAGCCATTTATGATGTCAGTGAAAGAACTACCGTTCTACTAATTCACATTACTTCTCTTTTCCTTACTTAATTATTTATGTGCTTTACAGGAATGCAACTTTCTCAGTAGATGATACCACCTTGAAACAATTTCTACCGATGCCTACATATAAGTAAGGTCAAGTATGTGTCATATACATCTTCATATTTTTTAAATGGAGTTTAAACCTGTGAAATTCTAGGTATGACAACTCTATATAAGGAAGAGTGCTGTATAGGGAACTTGATTTTATTTTGAATCATGATTCAGAGCCTCTAGGAGGAACCTCAAGAAACAGCCAGAGTCAAATGACAGATGTGAAAATGCTATTGTAATTTAAGACAATAAAATATTTCTCTTTCAGTCTTTGTATCACATCGAATACTCTGAGGCCTAATTTTCCACTTCAAATTCTATTTTTATAGATATAAAAGCAGTCAATTTTTAACCACTATTTGACACAACTGAACACAATATAAAAGTCTGTGGTCCTTTCAGCCAGTAGTCACATTCAAGGCCAAAGTCTGTCAGAAATTTGGGCTTGATTTTGTTCTACACGCCTTCACTATTCTTGAGGTAATAATGTGCCATTAATTTCTTATTTTAAAGATAATTATAATTCAGGATCATGATTATGAGGTAGCCCTACAATATTAGATAAACAATATTCTCATGAGGTTTTGAAGGAGTTCACTTGTGCAAGGAAATCCTAATTGATACTCCTACTGAATGCCCCAGTCATGCTGTTTTGTCTGTATTAGCATAATATGGGGTCAGTCAATTTGTAATGGTTAATATTTTTCCAAATGTATTACAATTGTTTCACTCCATAAGCAGCAATTGAAATCAGTTACAGAAACTGAAGACTTTAAATCCCAGCTGTAATCAGAAACAGAAATTTGTTTCTTCCCTCCAAATAAAGACATTATTATTATTGTGTGTTTGCTGTAAACCAGTGTAAAGTAGAAAAATATTAGCGCATTTTATGATAGTCTGGGTAATAACATTTGCCTAATTGCATTCTGCCTATCTGTCTTTCTCCAGCAGTTTCAGCTGAATAATTTTGCCCATGTCATCTGGCTTAAATTCCAGTGACTTCCCCAGATGATTTTTCCTTCCTCTTTCCTCACCTTGTTCAGACACACACAAAGGCAAAAAGCTGAGAGAATAAATGGTCTTGTGCCGTGTTCTGAAGGTCAATGGATACAGGATTTGTAAGCCCAGTTGAGAAAAAATTTCTGAAGTCAAGAGCTTTGGTAAAGTGTGCAACAGCACTTTAAATTGAACTTTGGCTCTATTTTAACGTACATAGAATGGGTTCTGTTAAACTACAGTTTTCTGGAAGATAATGCTTTTTTTCCCATAAGCAGCAGTATTAGAAGCCTTTATCTCACATCCTTTTTTTTTTTTTTAGCACTGCTGTCAGAACCTCTTCAAACTGAAACCCAAATGTTTTGAAAGGCTGAGACTTACGGGTGGTACCATCTGGACATTTTAAGGAACAGTTCAAAAACCCAGGGTACCTAAGACATGTTCAATTCAACTGCAATTTGAGTAGTTTTTTCCTTTCCATCTTCATCTCTTTAAGTTTTTTCTCTTTGTGGTAACAAAAAGAAATGTTTTTTGTCATTACATTTTGAAACCGAGGAGTTAGAATTTTAATGCAATGTATAAGAGCAGTTCCTGAAAGGGACTGTTTACTGGTTTAGTTATAGGAAGCTGCTAAACTGCTTGGATTTGTAATGATGCAGCTACTTAAGTTAACATATTTAAGTGTTAGAATCAGGAGGGAATGAAAGGTTGAGCATGAGCTTATCCAATGAATAATCTTAAACAAAAATAAATTTCAACTAATATAAGGGAAAAAAAAAATTTTTATTTGAAAAACATTTATTCTTATTTTCAGGCATTGAATTTTGACCAGAAAAAGGTTGATCTTGGTTTGATTTTTTAGGCAATGGTATTAAGAAACAGAATGGTATAAAGAATGTAAATCATTCCAATAGTATATATGTTTTTAAAAGCATATTTTGCTTCTATGAATCATTTAAAAATAAATGCTTGAGAAATATTATAAAAAATAATCCAGGGACAAGAATTTAACTGCGTGTTATAATTATATTGAAATAGAAATACTCAACAGAGATTTTATTAATATTCTATGTGAATATTCCTGGTATGTTGTACTTCTTTTGACTGACTGAGATATTTAAGCTCAACCATCACCACAATACATTTATAATATAGTCGTGAAGTTAAAAGCAGAAATTCTCACTGGAAAGATTAGCTATATTGTTTTAATCACTGAAACTCACAGTATATTTCTTTCAGTGGTTTTCCAGAGCACTTGGTTTATCTGGTTAAGTTTTGCACATGTGCATAGGCAGAGAAATTAGAATTTTTACTAAAGAATTTAAGTACTTTTCTGCATTAAAATATTAGAAATATCATATAATGCTGCTGATATGAATCTCTCACTCATGTTTCTGAGGATTTCCAACACAGAGATTTGTGTCTTTCATACTTTTTTCTTCCTTCCCTCTTTTCCCCCCACCTTCTCTGTGCCAGGTCTGTCTTAAGGTTTTGCCTTGCTTTTAGTTCTTTATTTCTCAATATGTTCTTCTCTTTGAATAACCCTCTTGCTTTACACAGTCTTCTTTTTTCTTTAAATAGCTCACTGAACTGTAACTGTGTAGGAATTGATTGGGAGTACATCAATGGCTCTGTGCTCCACAGGGAACTACTGAGGGCCAAGTTATCACTATGCTCTGACACAGCTGGTTCCTGTTAACTGGAGTCTGAGATGCTGTATAGGTAACATTAGGGTAGGTAAGCAATAAGCAGTGCTATGAGACCTTTGCATCTCATGGCTTTTCCTAGTGTAAAGGCAATACTAGATAAAAATATATATGTAAAGTGAAACAAGAACTACTATGGCTCATCTAACTGTGAGGACTCTGTGACTCACTATATGCTGAGTATGCTACTTTGCATCTGGATGTTGTAAGGCTACCAGTCAGACCACAGTGTGTGCTGCAATTTGGCTGAGGGAGCAGCTTGAGTCTGCCTGAACTGAGGTACCCCTGTAGCTGGAAAATCAGTGTGTGATGGAGTATTCATACATGCCATGCAAACGCAGGCATTGTTATCACTCCCTTTTGTAGAGTCACTGGACCACATAGTTCTGGTGAAAGAAAGGAGGGAAAGTTAAGGGGTTTATAGTATGGTATGGTGTTGCATAGTGTAGTCTGGTTTAGTCCAGCATAGAGTTCGTGTAGCAAAACACAGTACTGTGTAGCACATCATGGCATGATTTTTGATCTGTTGTGTAGTGTAGTGCGTTGTAGTGTGGTGTGATGTAATATAGTGTAGTATAGAATACTGTGATGTGGTCTGGTTTGATACAGTGTCAGATTACAATTTATGGAATGAAACAGAGAAATAAAGTGCTAAATGTGTCCCTGTGTTTGTTTTTTCTTAATCTAATCAAAAAGTGGGCTGAAGATGTTAAATTCAGATTTCGATCCATGGTTTATCAGACATACCATTTCGGTTCAAGTGACAAAATCACATACAGAAATTATCTTAATCAAGTGAAAAAAAAATACGTAATCTTAAACTTGTTAATTGAGCAGAACAGGCTCTTTTATGCAATAGCAGCTTTTACATTATGATGTAATCCAAGGGTGTGAGAAGAACCACAGAATCCCAAGATCACAGAGTCATTTAAGTTGGAAAAGGCCCACAAGATCATGGAGTCCAATCTCTGGCTGATCACCACCTTGTCAAGTAGCTCATGGCACTAAGTGCCACTGCAGTAATTTCTTGAATATCTCCAGGGATGGTATCTCTTTTATCTCTCTGGGCAGCCTGCTCCAATGTTTGGCAACCCTTTGAGTGAAGAATTTCTTCCTGATGTCCAACCTGAACCTCCTCTGGTGCAGCTTGAAGCCATTTGCTCTTGTCCTGTCACTGGTTTTCTGGGAGAAGAGGCTGACCCCCATATCGCTACAACCTCCCTAGGTAGTTGTAGAGAGTGATAAGGCCTCCTCCAAGTCTCCTTTTCTCCCTCAGCTGCTCCTCATAGGACTTATTCTCTAGACCTTTCACCAGATCTCTTGCCCTTCTCTGGACTGGCTCCAGTACTTCAATGTCTTTCTTGTAGCGAGTGGCTCAAAACTGAACACAGGACTAAAGGTGCAGTTTCATCGCTACCAAGCACAGGGGACAATCATATCACTGGTCCTGCTCCCACACTATTGCTGATGTAAGATATTATGATATTCACCTTCTTGCCTGTCTGGGCACACTGCTGGTTCGTGTTCATCTGCTGACAACCTGCATCCCCAGATCCTTTTCCACTTGGTTGGTTTTCAGCCACTCTTTTCCCAGCCTATAAGGCACTGCATGGGGCTGCGATGCAACAGTTGTGACCTGATATTTGGCCTTGCTGAACTTCGCACTGCTGGGCTCAGCCCATTGATTCAGTCAGTCCATATACCTCTGTACAGCCTTCTTACCTTCATCAATAAAGATATTAAACATGACTATTCCCTACACTGAGCCCTGGGGAACCACACTAGTGACTTGCTGCCAACTGCAGCAGCAGTCTCTGGGCCCAACTGACCAGCCAGTTTTTTACCCGGTGAAGAGAGCCCCTGTCCAAGCTGCTCTTCCAGGAGCGTGCCGTGGGAGATGGTGTCAAAGGCTTTACTGAAGCCCAGATAGGCAACACCTACAGCCTTCCCCTCATCCACTAAGTGGGTCAGCTGGTCAGAAAAAGAGATCAGGTTGGCCCTTCCCAAACTTCTGCTGTCTGGCTCTGGCTGATTGGTTGTTCTGTATGTGCCGTATGATTGCTCTCAAGATGACCTGTTCCATAACTTTCTTGGTGACCTAGGTTAGGCTACCAGGCTTGTAGTTCCCAGTATCTTCCTTCTGGCCCTTCTTGGGATGGGCATCACACTGGCACCACTCCAGCCATCTGGAACCTCTCCAGTTAGCCAAGGCTGATGATAAATGATGGAAAGTGAGTGGCTTGCTGAGCTCTTCTGCCAGTTCCCTCAGATCCAGGTATAAGATTCCAGATCCAGATTCATCCTGAGATGAATAAATCCCATCTGATCTCATAGACTTGTGAGTGTCTAAATGGCTCAACAGGTCACTAACTACTTCCTCCTGGATTGCAGGAGGTCCATCCCTGTGCCTGTCTAACAGCTCAGGGGGTCAGTTGCCCTGAGAATCATAGGTCTTTCTGTTGAAGACTGAGGCAAAGAAGGCATTAAGTATCTCAGCCTTTTCCTCATCCTTGGTGAAAATGTTACCTACTATGTCCAATA
Organism: Mionectes olivaceus; assembly: GCA_035041425.1. Taxonomy (NCBI): domain Eukaryota; kingdom Metazoa; phylum Chordata; class Aves; order Passeriformes; family Tyrannidae; genus Mionectes; species Mionectes olivaceus. The sequence goes on along the minus strand of JAWWMA010000100.1, from coordinate 55,451,201 downwards.
AAGGATGAAGATTTTCCTTGTCCCCCCCATTTGTTATTGATGTATTTCTAAAAACACTTTTTAATATCTTTCACGGTAGTGGCCAGATTGAAAGAATAACGAACAGATGATAATGTCCGGAGATTTCAAATGTGTTCTGGTGGGAAGGAAATCCACATCTTCTGTCTTTAAAAAAGAAGATAAAACTGACCTTATAATATGGTAGATATTATTTTCAAAACCATCACTCCTATCATGGACTATTTAGATGAAACACTGAACTAAAGGCAGTAAGGAATTGACTGCTCCATCAAAGGGGAGTACTTGGCAGAAACATGGCTATGGTGAACAGAGCTTTATGATTGCTTGCAAGTTGTGTGTAGAAGATGAACAGTCTTCATCAGAATAAATAAATGTACGAGGTTACACTACAGCTATGGGGAAGGTGCTCCTCATTTGGCTAATTCTGGTGTCTTTTTCTAAGGCTGTTTTTAATTTGATGCAATTTCTCCTCCTTTACTCCTGCTGAGAATGCAGGCACATGTTCCTGTGGAGCTCAGCAGGCACACCTTTCCTAACTTCCAGCCTGCTGATGTTGCTTGACCTGCGGGGAGAGTCAGCAAGACAGTAAAGAAGGAATTTGTAGTTCAGACAGAGACCAAATGAACTGCTATGCTTAGATACATGAAACTTGGGAGATCTCGCACAGGTTTTTGCAAAGATGTTGAGAACGAAGCAGGCAAATTTTATTTACAGAACTAACTCTTGGTAGTCAAGACTAATAAGTTGCAAATACTGTCTTCTTGCATTTGTCTGTTATCTATGCTCATGCTTATCTTGGTCTAAGTCATTCAGTCTGCACTGTAGCTGTCTTTTGTTAGTAGCTATGCCCAGTATACAGCCTTGAGTTTTGCAAAATATAGTAAACTGTATTTCCTGCATTTCAAGTCAAAGAAAACATATGAAGAGAGAGACATTTCTATCATCCTAGCATTTGCATTTTTCCCTTAATGAGAGTTATCTGTGTGTATATTTGAAGGGGAAAATTGCAGAGATTAACCGAACTTTAGTCTTAACAGCAAACGATAGAATGTAAGGTTATAATGACAAACTCAAATAAAAACCAGGGATTTGGAGGACAATTTCTGAATTTTTCATTCACATGAAACAAGCGAAAAAAACAGGAGTTGAAAGAAGGGTGAGAAATTTCGGGGGACTCTCTGCTTTGGAACTGTTCTTGTACACTCTTTCTTTGTAAGATTCAATTGCCCATGTAAAACAATTTGTTATGGACATATGGCAGTGGAAAAATAGAAAACCCACTAGAAAAATTCTCTATGTCACCAAGGGGATTGTTTGAACTCACATAATTGTTAATACCTAAGAAGGTAGGAAGAAAATTAAAGTGTTCTGACATACCTGTAAAATACATTTTACTGCTTATGCAGAATCATTAATTAAGTTGCTAACTTGCAAAATATATTTGTGGATTTCAGTTAAAGTAAAAAATTACAACTGTTGAGATGCAAGAAAACCATCTTACATAATCAAACAATTCAGAAGAGAGCTTTTAAGCTTTACTCAGCTGCGTAGCTCTCTACATGTATTTTCCTATCCATTCATCCTGTGAGACGAAGCTCATTAGCTTAGAATTTGGATATGGGAAGGAACCAGTAGCTAACTAACATGTTGTAGGCAACAGCTGGAATAATTTTGTAAAACAAAGGATGTGGACAGTTCTCAAGTGCTTCAGGGAAAAGTCTGGTTAATGATTTAGCTAAATATTCTTTTGACTGTCAGGATTAACCTGGTAGACATTGCCCTGAAATGCTGAGACTCCATTTTGGCAGTTCTGACATGGAGTAATTACTGGAGGAGACATGATGCATAAGCTGAAGGAAGTAGCATCCTAAGCTGCCAGAGTTGTTTGGTAAGTGTTTAAATATCAAAGTCCTAATATCATTTACCAGGACCTTAATGTCAGCTGAATCACAGCAGCTCAGCTGATGGGTACCTTATATGACTGTCATATTTCATTTGGATTTGGTCACACACCAATATCCTTATACATAAAGAGATCAACTTCAGGGATAGTTGTTATCAAATATAGTATAAGTATAATAATTACTAGTGAGGATAATCAGATGCACTGAAACAGGCATGGAAAAGTTTGAAATATTTGTCCCAGAGAAATTTTTCTTTGCCTGCTAAAGATAACTACCCTGATTTACTTCATATTTTAAAGAAATTAACTCAGTTGCATTCAGTAATTCTTATTTATACTGGCACTATTTGTAAGAGACGTGAGGTACTGGTAGGACTTGGATAAGGTTTCTTGTCATTAAATTCAATAAGAAGTGGAGGAACTGAACACCTTTAAAAAGGAGCTTATCAATGACTAAGGATCTTGTCTCATGGGGACTTATAAAAATAAAGTCTGTTATGTTATTGTTTGAATCCTTCTTTGGCTAGCAATCATTTAAGCCAATGAAGAAGTGCCATTCTTTTAACTCAGTGCTGCTGTGTTTAGATTCTGCCTCAAAGCATGTGAATGATTATTAAAGTATTTTCAGTTTTTATATTGCCACTGACTCTCACTGTAATTTAAACTCATATATTGTAGGACAAAGGAAAAGTGTGATTTGAAGATGATATTAAAGATGATTTAGGACGTGTTGGCAGAGGCAGCAGGAGCTCCTGACTCCTGGAAGTGTGTTGAACACTTCTTCAGTTCTTGGGAAGAGCAATAGTCCTGGTCCTGGTCCTAGTCCCTGAACAAGAGTGAGTTCACATCTTACAGCTTGTTTCAGTTCAAAATACAATAAGAAATGTAACTCAAGTGATTTGCTAAGTCATAGAAGAATCCAACCTACAGGGAAGTATTTAAACCAACAGTTTTAGAGGGGTTAAAAAGCTAGATAGAATATTTTATATTTCTTGCAAGTTGTATTTAGCAGTTGATCTCTAGTAACTGGGAAAGCTGACTGTGAACACTATTAAACAAGGGCCATAATTGAAAATCCATTTTTAAAAAAAAGAGTCGACTCTACCCTTTTTGGAAGATTTTTGGGGAAAAAAACCCCTTTTTGGAGATTTTTGGGAATATTGCTAATAATCTGCCTAGAGATTTTATAGAAACAAGTAGCATTTCTAATTATTTTTCAGCTAGTTTTTTCTACGGAGTCAAATGCTGAAGTTTCAGTGAGCTTACGGAAATAACTATGCAGTGTGTTCACTTACAACTGCATACAGTGTACTGCAGTTTCCTACCATAAAACCATCCATGATATGAATTTTCTCTGAAAAGTGTTTTCCTCTAGGGATTACAGTTCTTTTAACTGTCAAGAAATTTAAAATGTTTCTTAGATGAAAGCAGATGTTCACTTGCAATTGAGGATGGTTGAATTTTGATGTATTAAAATGCTTAATTTTATCATTTTCTGAAAAAGGGAAAAAAATCAACCTGTGGATATTTACGACTCTGTGTGTGCAGGTGTATACTTTGTCTATTGCGCTCTCATTGATGAATCATAACCTAGAAAGCAAAAGGTTTATCAGGGAGTTAGTTTTTACAAAAGCTTTAGGATATTTGAACAAAAAACTTTGAATGCTGAAGTACTGTAAACTTTTTTTTTTTAATACAATGTCCATAATATAGAATTATGAATTGGACTGATAACTTATTTTTGTAATGTGAATAAATATGAACATATAAATTCTTCAATTTACTGCTACTTCAGTGGAAGAAGAAGTCACATAAAATACTGTATTCCTTACAGCAGAGGACTACTGGCTTTCTATACCCTTTTTCAAAACCTTTTTTCTTTTGCTAATTTGCACATTCTTTCTTATTTTAGTTATGATTCATGATGCTTAATGCTTTGATTTTACATTTGACTGGATCAGATCCTTTACTTAATAGCAAAACTTATATGGTTTCATGGGCTTGAATGACACAAATTGTACTAGCAGATCTTTATTAAGTGACTTGGGTTATATTTGTGCCATGATGTTCCAGTGTAAATTTTGTAAAATATCAAGCTATGTCCAAATTTCCTGGACTAGAGTTTTTCTCCCTCTGAAAGATACTCTGTCAAGAGGCACATTATTCAGTGTATTTCCTGATGCTACAGCTTTGCAAGTATCATACAAAGGTTCCCTTGTTCCTTGATATCTTACACATACAATTTTTTTAACTTTTTTTTTTTTAAATAAAGAGCTGTGGAAAAAGTGATTGTATCTTTTATTAACTGTAGCTGTTGATGCATGCATGTTTATATTTTTATACCTTTAGCAAACTTCACCCCTTTCATTCATACATATTTTGTTGCCCAGCTTACACAAATTTTTTTGACAGAAATTTTGAAATTCAATTGACCTTATTAAACTGAAATGAAAATCTGAGAACTTAAATACTAAAATAGTACAAGAATTCATCTTGATAATTTTAATCTCGGAATTCATGTTATGAATGACTCAGCTATTGTGAGCTGAACAGTGCATATGAAAAAAGCAAAAATATTTCATAACACTGCTGCTGAATCCTGACTTGCATAAAACCATAGTATTGGCATCCTGCCTTCACCATAACAGTGGGTTACTCTGGAACATTTCTCATTTTCTACTGTTAGACTCTTTATTATTTTTCTTACTTTTCTCTACCTATTATTATACAGCTGTTAAGAAATTCAACTGCTGTATTCCCAAGACAGGGAAATGTAAACGTAAAAAATGTAACTACCTACTACTTGTGCCAAAATTCCAAACTAATTAGATTTGGAGTTTCATGCCAGATTGATAATAAAAATAGGCCGTAACTTTTTAATGGAGTGTAATGTAAACTTCTGAGTTTCTGGAGAATTCTGGAGAATAACAACTGTTTCTGGCTTGGATTCAAGTTTATTTCCTTCCATACATTTTTCTTCCATACATTCCTTCCATAGCATTTGTTAGGTTGCAGGCTGGGTTGTCCTAAGAGAAAATAAGAACTTGTTTGTCTATTAAAGACTAACATTGGTCCCATAAAGAAAGATTCTATCTTAAGAGACGTCTTGATCTTTTAAATGTTTTCACAGAAATACTAGTTTCTGGACAAGAAGAAGGGTCTCAGTTTATGTTCTCAGCATTTTTCTCATTCTGTTGTAGTTCATCTCTAAGTTGTTATTGTACATGACAAAGATTGCACCTGAAGAGAAAGTGAATAAGCTCTCCCTGGTTGTCAGAGTCCAGAAGTGCAAGGATTACTTCTATGATGTGGTTATTATGGTCATCCAGGCAGGTGAAGTGAGAGATTGGATATGGAAGTAATGTAATTTGACAGCTCTTTTCATCTTATAAACTTAAGAGAGATGCACTCCAGCCACTCCAGCTTTACTGAAAGTATTTGGCGAGGGAAAATTCAGGGTGACATATTTAAAAATTGTGTCAACTGATTAGTAGACTTGACATAAAAATCTTGCAAATGGAAATATACCTAGAACACTATCATCTTAAGAAGATTGCATTTTGTTTTTTTGAGAAGATACATATTATCTCAGAACAAAAGATTACAATGTTAATTAAGAAGAGTATTTCAAAGCAGCATTAAATGAAAGACCAGAAAAATAAAAGTTAACATCAGGTGACATCGCTGATTAGCATGAAATCTGATTTCATTACAAAAACTGGGTGTAAGATACTTAAAAACAGAATCATCAAGAGTGGCATGAACTTTGTTTTTTGTTTTTGTTTGTTTGTTTGTTTGCTTGCTTACTTGCAAGGGAGGTCGAGGCTCTAATCTCTACAAGGAATAAAGAAGTAGACACATCCACCTGCAGCCTTTTGAATATTCTCTGCAGTCCTGGGCCGGGGAAGTAAAATAGATAATGAGATTAACTCTTATAGTCAAGGGGACTAGGTCCTGGAGAGAAGTCAGATTTAAGATTCAGTCTCATTAACAGAGTTTCTTTTCTGACTGCTTCTAAAGAACTGCTCCTTTTTGACTCCTGTAGTTCCCCCTCTGAGACTGATATCCCTCTGCAGCATCTTCTCACCTATCGGTTGTCTTTGCTTCAGGGGCAACACTTTATGAAAATGTTCAGCTTCATGACTCCTAGCAAATGGGTCTTAAATTACTTTTCTTCATGCAACTCTAGGTCACAGTACTGGACTCAAGGCTAGGCTAGTGGTCTAGGTTATTAAATTTACTACCTCCCTATCTTCTAGATAGGTTCTAGAGTATAGGTGGACCAAGAGGTAGTTTTGTGGGATATGATAGCACAATTCATATGTTTTTTCCCCTATATAATGTTATACTAGCACAGCAGCTCCTGATACCACTATTACTATCTCTAGAGATACAGCTCCTATTACTATTCTTAGTACTAAATATGACAGATCTGAGAATCTAGTCATAAATATGTATCTCTTTCCTCAGTAGCCTAGATCCCACTCTACCAAAAGAAAGTCACATGTTAAAGTAACAGGAAAGGAACAGGACACGTGTCTTTCCAAGGAACTGTATAGTTACAAAGCAGCAATGAAGAGTTAGTCTATATAACCACAGTAATTTTGCATTACCTATCACAAATCCCCCAATATATTTGCATTACAGAGTCTTCTTGCGCTGTCAAAGCAAAAACCATAGAACCAGAATTATTTATGTTGAAAAAGATCTCTAAGATAATTGAGTCCAAATATTAAACTAGCACAGCTGTGTTCACCACTAAACCATATCCTTGAGTACCACATCTACACATCTCTTAAATACCCCCAGGCTAGTGATTCTCCCACTTCCCTGAGCAACTTGTTCCAATGGCTGACCACTGTTTCAGCAAAGTACTTTTTCCTAATATCTAATCTAAATCTTCCTGATGAAACTTGAGGCTCTTTCTTCTTGCCCTATTATTTGTTACCTGGGATACGAGAGTAACCCCTACATGGTTACAACTTTCTTTCAGGTAGTTGTAGAGAGTTATAAGTCCCCCTAATCCTCCTTTTCTCCAGTCTAAACATCCCCAGTTCCATCAGCCATTCCTCTTAGGACTTGTGTTCTGGTACCTTCATTGGATTTGTTGCCCTTTTCTGGACTGTACATGACATTGTCGTGTCATGTCATGTCATGTCACATCATGACTGGATTGCTAAACAGAGATACCAGTTTGTCTCTGTTCTGAAGTAAGGATCGTCTATTACATTAAGGCTACTGTGTGCTGATATAAAGTAGTAATTTATGATGACAATTACATGGTCCAAAGCTGGTCTTTGAATCATGACAGCTACTCAGATCTCAACATATGGCTTCTGTGTTGTACATTCAAGGAGGCAGAATGTGAATATATGTATTTAAAGCACAGCACTATTGTCTCCTGTCTCTGATATCATGTTCTCTGGACTAATCTGGCCAACCACTCTAGCGTCACTGCTGGAAGGCATGCTTTCTAGACATAGCTACTACCAGACCCATGCTCTCTATCTTGGTGCTGCACTCACACGTGTTTTGGAAGCTGGACGAAATGACCATAATTTCCAGAAAACATCAAAGGAATTAAAAACCCTGTATAACTGCTTTTTTTTGTTTAGATACTTAGGTGTTTTATTTATAGTATTTAAATATACTTAAGACATTTAGAAGCTCTACTTTAGGTGTGTACTTAAAAATCATTGACTTTAACTAGAGGAAAATTTGTTCACCATTCTATCCTAGATGAAGGGCTCTGGAGTTCAATAAAGTCAGATTGTTCTGATCTATTTCAAGCTAAAATCTTCAGAGATGTCAGATCATGATACATGCAGAGCTCTTTATAATGACCTCTGAGTACTCCTCTATTTTTGGCAACCTTCTGTTACTCTTCCTGAGGCAGGAATAACTGGCCAAAAGTATTCTAGTTCTTCCAAGAGTAGGGCACTTCACAATTCTATAAAAGATTCTTGATGAAGTAGAAAACTATTTCAACATGTTATTAACACTTTACAATTCAGATCAATGAATTAATCTCTACTTCTTTTGTCCCTTCTCAGAAGAGAATCTTTGCCACAGGAGTCACTTTGTGTTGATTCAGAAATTACTCCAAAATGAGCACTTGCTATCAGTTTACTGAATCCTTATAGGTCATTCAGAATTTGTAGTGGAAAAGTAAAGAAAAACACATAGAGCGTTCTTCCGCTTTTCTGGTATGCAGTAAGTAACTGGGGTGCCCAAAACTCTGAAAAGAGTAGAAGAAAAATTAACAGGTACCATTAAAACAGTTCGCATCTGGTACTGTAATAACTGAAAAAATATGTGATAAACATAGGAAAATATTTTACAGACACCTGTTGTAACCTAAGTGATTTGGTAAATAGGTAAAGGGTAAGCAGGGGCTGCTTCACATGTGTGTACCCTAAAACGTAAAAATGTCTTTACATATGAACACATACAGAAGTAACAAAACTTCTAAAAGTAAGTAAAAAATTGTCTTTATGTAGAAATAAAAAATTGTTATATATCATATACATGTAAAAGTGATGGAAACTTTTAAGTAGGCAGAACACAATTATTTGCTTTGGAGTTCAGCCAGCAAACAGCTCCTTTGCTTTTAGTCCTAAAGGAACATGTGTAGGGATGTCTGTGTGGTAAAAGAGAGACCTGTGCTACAGGGTAAATGCTAAATGCATGCCACTTCCAGTAACCATAGGTCAGGCAGATTGGTCATATTATACTTTCCCTTTGAGCTCTGTTTATGTTTATTTTTAACTCTTCCAGCACTTTGCTGCACGGGGCACAGACAAACGGAAAAGATCCTCTATTAGTGACAAAGCACTTTTTTCCTGATGGATATTTTGTTGGATATCCTGATGGATATCTTTGTTGAAAAGTGATAGGCTCTTATCCAGGGCTTTGGTGAGGTAGACAGAGTCTTAAAGGCAAAAAAGTCACACTCAGCATTATTTTATTCCCAAGTTGCAATTCTGAGTTTTGGGAGATTGGGAAAATACAGAGGAAAAAAATTTGTATTGCAAAATAACTATTAATTTGATATTATAAAGAAAATAATTTTCACCTAGTTATGTGTGTCAATTTGCTTTTTTTGTGAAAAGACTTCTTTTGCTTTTCATCACTTTCAACTTATATTTAAAATTTCACTGGGTGACAGAGAAAGAAAGAATACTGAGCATACAATTGCATCATGTCACATCTTGACCTTCCCATTACACATCCTTGGCAGTCAGTAATGCGTCATGATCCTTTCCTACCCTGACATCTGCTCTATCTTCAAAAGATGAAAGCCATCAGACTTCTAAGAATTGATCTGCCTTCCCAGACAAGCACTGTAGTATGTACCAATATTTTCCGTTTCCACACATACAACCATTTCCACAAAACGACACAAAGATTATGTCATTCTGTTCAGAAATCCTACTGATTTGCACCCTTTTCATGTGATGCATACCTCCATCTTTGGAAACATGATGCAGAATCCACAGGACACTGTGCAATGTCTCCTCCTGCACAACTGTCTTGTATGTCTCATATTCTAATTACACTGTCATTTCTCATGAGGCCCATGAACAGAAAAAAAAGTCTTATATGTTTTCTGTAGTTCTTCTTTCTTAACACACTTAGATGGTATATTTTTTTCAATACTCAGTCTCTGTCAATTGCTATTCTTTTGAGCAGTTCAGGATCATGAGTTTGTACGTTGAAAAGAAGGTCTGAGATTTAGAAAAATACAGAGCAAACTTGAAATTTTTGGAAGAATAGTTCTCCTACCTTCTGCATTCTTCAGGCCTGGCCTCTGACTCTGAACCAGAGCTTAGTAGTCCTAGGAAACAGGTAAGTGGATAATATTATTGGCAGCAATATGAGTGGTTTCCAGCATCAAAGCATGGATACATGGCATGTCTTGAAAGAAATGCCAGGCTTTCCTGTCAGAGCAACTCACAGGGCTCACCTCTTACTTTCATATATTCATGTTTTATGACATGCTCCTGTCCTTGAAGCTCCACACAGATGATAACTGTGACAGCTGTTGCTTTCACCTGAGATATGCACAGAAGAGCTGTTTTTTAATAAATACTGCTTCATCCTGCCATGAGCTCCCATTGAAATGAACACAGCATCAACCTTATTGAACAAAGACATTGAAAATGAATTAAAGCTCACTTGGCATGGAATTCTGCAATTCCCTTTCCTCTATGTGCTGTGGCTGCCTAATACCTGATCACTGGTACTCAAACCTAGTATGGAATACTACATCAGAATCATTATTTCTAGGTGTGGCCACACTCAAAACCTTTTTGTGAGACACTGTTTTTTACACAACTTTAGACAGAGCAGTGTTTGGCTCATTTTGGCAAAGCTCTTTGGCCCCGATCAGGATATCAGCTGTACAACACTCAGATAATTAGCCCATTTTTAGAGATACAATGGTTACATGCAAAACAGGGTGCTACTTTATTTACATTACAGCCAAAAAGAGCTTTACTTTTGCCTTCTAAAGGGATAAAATGTTATCTATGCATCCACAGCAACACCTATAAAAACAAAAACTTTTCCTGCTGTTTGAAAAACAAAAAGGGAAAGGGAGAGGAAAATAAAAAGAAAAAAGATATCCGCAATAGAACCACTGACTCTCGACACTGGCATAGTCTTACCTGGTAGCAAACATTAGAATGGGAATGAGAAACAGATTCAGGTTTTTCCAAGTTTCAAGCTGACCAAAACAACTATTGCAAGACTAAGGAGTCTGCAGTCTGCTTCAAAACCCTTGTTCAAATTCCTCCCCTGGTCCATGGGGTTTGGATCAGGCCTTCAAAATCCACACATGTAAAAGCCATCGTTGTTTTGGCATCTTGCATTGTTTTCCTACTTAGTATCAAATTTTCAGAAATAAAGGATTAAAGATTAGGAACAATGTTCTGGAAAGATGGTTTGTACAGATGACGGGGATTGCAAATCATGTCCGTGTGTGCCAGAAAGCTCCTTACAGATCTCACATAAGCTGCAGAGCTGCAGCCTGAATCTCCAGAAAGCAGACATTCCCTGACACAGTTTTTAAAAGAGGCACTTACCAAACCCGTATATTGTTCAAGCACTACACTTTTATTTTTTTCTTGATTTCTAGAAAGATATGTTGCTCGTGCCATATTAGAATGACAATGGCATATAAGTCAAGGCTAAGCCCACAGCAGAGTGATGAGCATCCTGTCTGAATGTGGTGTACATGTATATAACCACAGCACAAAGCACTGTATTATCTTTGTACCTCCCCTGGACGTTTGCTGTAATCATCAAGCAATACTATATTCAACAGTAAAAAAGAAGTATAAAAACACTTGTAGATTGGAATGTTGTGTTAAAAAAAAATAAAAAAAGAAAAAGAAAGAAGAGAATAAGAATGAAATCCTTTCTTATATCTGTTGTACATTTTCTACACATGCACACATGGAAGCAGACACAGGCACAAACACCAGACATTTAATAGGCTGTTTGATACTTAATCAGAATGCAGCTATTTAGATATTTGTTTGGTCTGTCTCTGGATTTTTCATTAAAAATATGTGGTTAACAGCAGCCAACCTGATTTGCATGTGTGTGCGTGTGTCTGATTTGTTCACCGCTATGCCTCCTGTGTCCTACATCTTAATCACATCCAGGCACCCGCCCCATTACATTACCAGAAAGGAAGTGATGGACATCCCTTGACTCTCTTCATGACCCTCTGATAATCCTGTTTCACACACAGGCTCCCTGCTGTATGAAACACAAAAGCTGCCACTGTAGTTCTTTACTTCCAGTCGATATTCTGACAGACTTGATCTAGCAAATTAGTATGCCGTGGTAGGGGCACGACAAAAGACCCTTTTGACACACTCTGAATCGATACAAAGGCCAACAGAGAGCCATTTCACCGTAGTTCTGTTATTTTTCCCCTTTTGATGACCCTTCTTCTCTTTTTTTTTTTTTTTTTTTTTTAGCTTGTGTGACCTTGTCAGATTTAAAAACATAATGTTAGAAAAGTCATCCTTGGACAGGAGAAGAAAAATCTAAACATGCAGAAATGCAAGAATACCAATGTAAAATTAAAATACAGCTAAATCAGAGGAATAGAGATTTTCTTGTGTGAATTTGTTTGTCCTTCAAACTGCTTAAATCCCTGCATGCATCCAATGTCATAGCATAGAATTAAACAGTGTTCTGACCATGAATACTCTGTTGCATCTGTTTATTGTTATTCTTTCTTTCTGAAAAAGATGAACAATTTATCTTAGAATATTAAAAGTCTGTATCTTAGTCATATTTCTTGGTATTAAGGATCTTGCAACAGCATCAAGCATTTTACAGTCAAAATAGTAGCCAGATTTACTTAATTTCTAAGTGCTTATGCTATGAAATTTAAATTAATTTATGCTGATATTTATTATACTATACAAAGAAAAATACTTTCCAATGTGTGCCACATATATAAAAATACTCTATAAAGAACATTTTAATTTGTATTTGAAAGTTTATCTGCAGACATTTCACTTGTTCAAAATTGTGATATATTCGCAGAGAAAATACAGACTTAATTGACTTGCATTTTTAGGCAATACTTTTGTATGTATTTCTCTGCCTCTGCAAGAATTATTAATTTCAAAGTCACTGTACTTTTAATTAGGTTTACACCATTTACACCTTTATCGTTATAATTTCTTTTATGCTGACCCAATCTATGTAACAGATTTACATTTCAGTCTTTAGGACACATGCATAGATGATGATGACAAGTATTTATCTCATAATTGATAGTTATGTGTGACGGTATCCAGGTACATACAGACACTAGAGCTTTCCCTTATCATAATTTTAAAGGTGTAATTATGTCATAATAAGTCCTAATTCTTGTAATTTACATGCTGTCTTGTTGTTTTGATAGAGAGAGTGTGTGTGTATCCTCTTCAGTGAAAAACAAGCACTCAGATATTCCATATTTTCTTTCTCATAGTAATGAACTAAAAAATACCTGCTCAAACTCACTTTCTAAACCTAATCTTTGAATTTTAAGTTTTCAAGCTGAAAGAAAACTTAAGTCAATAAAAAATGAGACATTGCCAGCTTTAGAAAGCACTTTACTGTATCTCACAAAGAAGTATTTTCCAAAAATACAGGTGCACAAATTACTCCTAGTGTTTGCTGTACAGTATGTACATTTGACCTCTGCTGCACTCCAGCATTTTTCAACACATAAACCTTGTTCTCTCAAATAGAACTACTATATAAACACAAGAGATAAAGCATATTGTGTAAGAAATTCAGGCCACTTCAGAAAACTCAGCTTGATAACAGAGACAAAATTACACTAGCAGCTTTATCTTGCCCAGATTACCAGACTCAACTCCCTTCCACAAAGCCCACGAAAGCATAAGGTGACATATGCAGCTACCAGATGCCAGTGGCCAAAAAAAAACTTTTACCTTTTACACCAACTCTAATCCCCACCAAGAGAACATTTTGTTAGGAAATGTATCATCACATTGCACTGAGACAGAGAACTCTGTCCCAAGATAAATATAACACAAATTTGTATGAAGCAAGAACTACCCTTTATCTTGTCATAGTATACGTATGCGCATGATCTTTATGAAGTCCACATTTGCAGAGCAATAGTTTGCATTGCCATTAAGGTAGAACACTGCTACTATGTACAGCCCTTCTCTGACATATGTTAGCATTCTTTCTTCTAGAAAAATAACCTATGGTATATGACAATTATTTTAAAAGAAGTTAGGCTAACAAACTGCAGCATGCCTTCATATCATGAGCAGCAATGGATGTGTGGAAGTTGAGTGTTCTTTCTTTTCCCCCAGAAGACAACCAACCAAAACAAATACAATAGTCCTACAGTTTGATATAGCAAACTAGCATGGTAAGTATGTGTCTCAAATAAAACACTTCTGCTGGTAAAAATGACTTTTAAGAAACCTGTTTGCAATTACATCTGCCTTTTTCTACTCAAGCAAAACCTGTGTTTATGGGCAGCTCAGATCTGAGACTCACAGTATGACAGGTTCATTACTGGAGGTTGAAAGGATCTGTAAGGAGGGAAGGAAGAAAAGCAAAAGGTGGAAGGGTTTCCCTGGAATGGCTTCCTCCCAGCCACTCCTTACTGCATGCTTTATTACAAAAAGCTAATAAGAGACTGGCTACAACCACTCCTTTTGCTCACTACTTAACTATCTTCCTCAAAATTGGTTGCTAGTGTAGTATGTCTGGGTTTGTTCAACAAGAAAGGATACTAAAATACTGGTAAATTTAAATACATTCAGAACTGGAACTGATACCAGCTGTTGAGGAATAACAAATCTCTGGAATGTTCAATCCTCCTACACACCAGAAGGGAAAGGTAACATCTAGACTGCCTTCTGGAAAAGTTACCTGGCCATTATTTCTTGATGAGGGAATTGTTGGGAAAGACTTTGTTGCTGTGGGCCACAAGTATAAGAGGGATTGGTGTGACACATTGACAGCACAGGTGTTGATGAGCTCCTGGGCCTACTAGTATTCCTAAGCACTGTTTAGTGGCATAGATATCATCTTCTGCTCCCATAACTCAACTGATCCTAGTCTTTTCCACTTCATATTGTACTTCTTATGTGGCTCTCAGTGTCTGTTCTTCCATATTTCAGAATAAAAAGGGGCAATCTGCCTGGTTAAAAATGCATCTCTAAGTCTTACTGTAATTTGTCATGAGTTTCACTTCTCAGCAGCTCCACTCACTTCAGTACAGTCAGTTCTAATTTGTGTTTGCTTGAAATCAGAGTCAACCCACTACACATGGACTAAACCGACCGCTTGAACATACATTTTTAACTTCTGCCAAGCAAACATAGATTCTATTTTGGTGCTTTTCTTCTCTTAGTGTAGTCATTGACCTCAGAGAGATCTTTATCTAAGTAAAGATAGAAGGATTCAACCCAGGAAAAGTGAAACCTTTTATTTCATGTATTGGATAAAGGCAATGCGGTGTGCTACTTGTCCATATACGTATTTTCAAATTAGTGTTACATATTTGTGCTTACTGTTTGCCTCATCTAATATACTATTACTACAATTTTTTATCTGTACGTTTATATTGCAGTCCTATCTACCCCTCCCAAGCACATCGTAGTTTACTTTTAGCATGATACTTGCAAAAGAGGAAAAGAAACCATTCAAGTTTAAATCTTCCACTACTTGCAATATGTTTTCCTACAGCTTCAGTAAATGAATCATGATGTTTATTTTATTCTAATCCAAGAATCTCAAGCAACTGAAACAGTGTGCAGCCAGCTAAATGTCATCCTCTATTAATAGGAACATGTAAACATAATCCAATATTTAAAAAACAAACACTCAAGAACTGGTGTCTTGCTCTACCTCTAGAATCAGCTGCTCAGCTGGCATGAATCCACATGACAGAAGCACTAAACTGTGGCACATTATGTGTCTGTCTATGAGGATCGCAAAATTCAATTTTCTAGTTGACAGTGGACCCAGTGTGCTTCACTAGAGCATGCAGATGAAAGCCTCAGGCTGGCCAGATGAAAGCAGGAAGATGTATAGTCAGATCATCTTAAAAAACGTATAGCATTTAGTCCCTTCTGCCAATCACTGAGTGTGAGATTTAAGTAGAATGAAAGGATGAAATAGAATGACAAAAAGTAAGGAAAGGGAAGGCAAGAGTGATGATTTCTTTACAGTTTATTCGTGGAGTCTTGGTTGTTTTTCATCACTTATACTTCAGTTGAGTCTTTACCATTATCTAATTGTATCAGACCAGTTTGGATAATGGTAGAAAGACTGCATTTCTGAAACTATTGCTCTGCCCTGTAACGAAATGAGAAAATATCTACTTTACCTTTCCAGAGACACTGTTGAAATTCTACCAGGAAATGTTAGGAGTCAGCATACAGTTTTTCTGCCTACATTGAATAAAATCCGTACCACTGGGCTGCCTGAATTTGCACAGATTTTTACTGCCCCTGTGCTAAATGGCAGAACACTCTCCTCCCATCCCTTAATGGGCAGAGGTGACAACATCTGAGTGTGACATCAGGTAAAAAGCTTTGTGTGAACAAAGCTTGAGAAGAAAATTGCAAACCCAAAGATGAATGGAAAGAAATGAAGGAGTTTTCAGCTGAACTTGTTTGGTCAAATTAAACATTTCTTTTAAAGGATGATTTCATGAAACAATATCTTCCTACCTTCACAATATCTTTCTCTCAGTTGCTAGCAAACCCTATCTGCACCCTCCTCTCCACCCAACAAAATAAAAACAAATATGCAACAGGCTTCTTGCTCACTATATCTTAAAGAGTAACAAGAGAGAGAGAGAAATCAAAGGTTTGTTTTCACATCCTCAAAAACCAGAATAATAAATAAATAAATAACCTCGAAATCCCTTTCAGGAAAAATAAACAAATCAACATTCCTTTCAGGTCACCTTTGAAACTTCAGGCTGCCTTTTGTACTGAATCGTACTTATATTCGCTTACTAATCTCCTTACATATTACAGATTTCACAAGTGACTTGTGACACTGAATTGCTATAGCTATTTGTACAGTTCCCATGTTATTCATTGTTTGCCTGTTTCCTTTACCCAAATTGGAGAGAATGGACTTTTAAAGTAGCTGTCAAAGTGTGACTCATCTGGAAAGTCAGTAATTACTTTTCATAAAGTAGTATGCCAGAACACACAGAACTCAAAAGAATTGGACAAGGCACTGGGATACATGAACAAAGATTTCTACACACCACTTTTCACAGTTCAAATAATTGTAAAAACCCTTTTTACGTGTTGAAGAAAATGCATAAATCAACCCCTTAAGTGCAAGAGAAAAAATAATTTTTTCAGAATATATATATTTTTAAAGGGGTTTTCAAAGAAATATTGAAGGAAAAAACCTACACTTTAAAGCATATTTTGATGTGTTTAATATTAAAATAGTTGCTAAAATCTTGCTCTCCTTTAGTTTTAGACTGAAACTAAACTGTATTAAAATAACTTCTCTTTGCTTTTATTAAGAAAAATATGAGAATAATACGGACAGAGATGACATTAAAAGAACAGAGAATTAAGAGCTTTAGTCCTTATCTTCTACCTAAAGCATTCACAGTTTCCATTTATAACACCTTCTTAGCTCTATAGTTCAGTAAAGCGCTAGAACATCTATCACTAGGGAGTTACACAGCCTTGCTTCCAAAAGGAAATAACAAATGTATGAGTCTTTTCTTCTCATCTGTACCTTCAAACACAACTTTGGCAACCCATTCTTATAGTTTTAGAAATAAATAGAAAATAAAACGCGTATTTGCTCTCAAACAAAAATGATCCATTTCCTTATAACTTGACTTAATAAACAAACAAATCTCCTTTTTTCCTCAGTGGACTGGCAATGGCAAAGTAGACCTGCTCAGCTACGCTTTTGTTGTGACACATAATATGCATCACAGGGGGAAGTGTTAATGGGTATTTAAGGGGACATGACAACCCCATTAGGTTCCCTGATAAATCTGCCTTGGAATAAATGACTATCCACATCATGAAGATTCCATGGCTGAGCACGACAGCAAAGGAGTAGGAAAAAGAAAACTGTGGACTGGGACAGTATCTGTGAAGGTTATAATAAATCAGAGACCGTGTAGAGAGGTCAGAAGCCCACTGGAAATCATCAGCTTTTAATTATTTTCTTTATTAAAACAGAACAGTTTTTGACAATGCAGTAGTCCAAATTTCTCATCAGTTATCTGAGCTTGAGCATTTCTTTGAAATTTTTCTAATTGAGAATCACTTGAGATACTGAATATTCTCAAGCATGCAGCATTAAAAACCTGAAGAATGCTTTCAAAAAATAATAATTTCCTTTCATTCATCTCCACTATGTTAAATCTCTCTAAACATGGTCTATTTGTATAATTATACAGTTTTTATTTCCCAGAAGATAATCTTCCATGCCTATGGGCAGTGTGTCTGTTCATGTATCTACACTGATGCTTCTGATCTTTAAGTCTCTGCCTATCACTTGCCTATATTGTTTCTTTTCTTCTTCCTCTCTGTCCTTGAGCAATCAGGTCAATAGCTACAGCTCAGCTTGGCAGCTGTTAGAGCAAGATGTCAAATGTTGAAATATATATTCTTCCTGCAATGGCATCATGGCCTGTGGCTAGTCCTTTGTATGGATTCACTGCCAACACTGTGGCTGTGTTCAGTGCTGAGTGCATGTGCGTGTAGAACTGCCTGTAGTATTATATCAAAGTCATACCATTATGTAGCTGACTATGTTGCTTTCGCTCCTTAGATGGCATCATTTTCTGGCACTGATTTAGCTGCAAGATATTTTCATGTATCCATTTTTATGCTGTGTGCCAAACCATCTCACAACCCCCATCAACTTATCTCTTGGAAGTAGTCTTGCATTATTCCATTCCCTTCTTTTAGAGAAAATGTTATTAAACCTGGAATGAGAAAAAGATTAAGCTCATTTTTAAAGGATCATGTTTAAAAAATGATACGTATACTTCGAGTGTCAGTCATTATCTTCAGACAGACACCTATTCTTTTTGTTCAAATATTTTTGATTTGATGTATCATTAAGCAGACAATCTTGCTTTGGTCACTCAAAATGATTTATCCATCCAAATAACTGAATTAAGGTTCACAAAGCCTAATCCTCATTTGCTAAAATTCTAGAACAAAACTATTTTTGAAGTCATAAATACTCCCAGAAACATATTAATCATTTACAATAATCTTCGCAAAAGGCATTAAAATTTTAACCAAATTCCATTTTTTTTAAAGAACCTAAAAAATTATCAGGTTATTTGCCCTCAGAGTCTTTCAGAAATTATGTAAATATTAAATAAATATAATGTAAAACTATAAATAGTTTTTGTGAATTCTCTTTTGAAAAATTTTGATTTAGAAATGTCTCTGTACCTACAAGGGTAAAAGGAAGGCTCAATGAAGTACTCAATTCACTGTTGTATTTGGAAAATCTTTATTCATGTACACAGACATTACTAGGAAATACCATAATAAGCAAGATAAACCAGTAAAAACCAAAAAATCTCAATTTACTTCTATTTTGGTAATATTCATACCTGAGTACACAGAAGACCATTTTATTACTCAAATATTTTACCTGTTTTCATAATTTGAACGAATATAAAGCTTTGATCCAGAAAGTTACATTATATTCTGGCACACTCTAATAAATTCAGTTATATTCCATGAATCCTGGTGTATTTAATCCACAGTGCATCAAAAAATTAATAAATTTATTTTTTATTAATTATTTACACACATATTTAGTTCTGTTCTGAACTACCAGCATTCTCCCCATAGGCAATTTCAGCCAGTCAAAATTTGGCCCTTTGTTCTTTTAGTGGTCTGTGTGTATCTTTATGCAGAGCTTGCTTTATGTATCTCGTTAATAGGGGCAATAGAGAAAAACAAATGTCCAACAAGAAAATTTGCTAATAATATATTCATTTTGTACCCACACGAATGTTAAAACTGCTGAAATCAACTAATTTACAAATAAAATGCAAAACATGGCAGTGAACTGTTTTATTCTCTTCTAGAAGCAAAAATAGCATGGGCATTTTTATATTTCATCTCAAAATGCTACGATAGGGATCTGACCTAGATTTAAATCTTATCTCCAGAGATGAAAGATCTCCACATTAATCTACTGTTTCTTGAACATGTGGCTTTACATGCATCAAGAGGGGGGCAGTTCATGAAGTTGAACTTCAGCTGCTTATCTTTTGTTCTTCACTAGAACAGGGCAGTGAAATGATCCCTCTTCTTTCTCATCCCCTCCCCCAAAAACAGGAAAAGAAAAGAAAGGAGCTTAATCCTCTCTGGTACAAATTTCCCTAATATTCAATAATCACTCCCTGTCTCCTTCCCTGTGGGAGACGTCTGGTAGCATCTGTGCCAGCATATGTTAGACATCTCTGAGTGGGTCACTACCTCATTCGGTCACCGACTCCTCTATCACCTAGAGAGACAGCAACATCCCTCCACAACACAGTGCTCCACAAGACACAGCACTGTCATGTCTTTCTCAATAAATTTGGTTCAGTACACTTTAACCCATTCTCTTTACACTTTAACCCACTAACTGTGGTTAACCCACTCTTAACTGAATCCTTTTCACAGTGGGGTTAATATGAGTGAAAGAAGTGCTATCGTGTATTGCTTTAAAACAAGCCCTCTGATGCTAATTTCAGACTGTACCTGGGGGGAAAGGAAATAAAAAAATAGGTCCTTATAGTTCACTTAAAATGCTTTAAATGCTTTGTATAATATACATGTAATTTGCAAATAGGTGGTGTTTGAAATCTCACTAAGGTAGCACTAGGCTAATGTAAACTTTTACTTTACACACTGGTCAGAAAAACTGTAAAGTGAATATGGGATTCAACAGTCAGTTCAGCTTTATCACATAAAATATTGAAAAGGCTTTCTGTAGGCTGGCTTACCTAGAACTTAAATATTATCTAAAATGGGAGTTTCTAGGCCTTGAAGTATAATTTCCTAGTTAGAAAAATGAAACCAAATAAACATCCTCTGAAACTGTACCATGTGTTGCTAAAGCTCCCTCCACTTCATTCATCATCAGTTCCTCTGCACAAGAGCTGGCCCTTCATTGCCCTCTGAACAAATTATCAGGCAGATTAAAGAAATGTTGATCTAGAGACCTCAGTTCTCTTCTATATGATGATGCAGTATGTGGTGTCTAACAAATTTTTTGAGTTATAAAAATTGACGCACTTACAGACATGATAATGATCAAAAAGTTTTGAAGTGCATTATGCTCGTGCTATTTGGTTTAAACATAACCAATCATTATTATAATATTGGGCATTGTAAAACTTTCCTCCTCTCTGAAATCTCTGGATTACTAAATTTGTATTAGGAGACTGGAAATGGTGATTTCTTGCATTATTTTTTTAACAGAATTGTTCTTATAAGATGGCAAAAAGTGGAATAAAAAGATTGTTCTTGGTTACTACGGTATGAGTTCAGAGTCATGGCAGGACAGTTGTGACTAGAATATGGCCCCAAGTGTTTAAAATAATAGTCCTTGTTAAGATTCAGACATTGAAGGACAGCTGAGCTCATGGGTGCCAGACTAGTGCTGATTTTAGAAACCTGTGATAACAGGGGTTAATCCTGGAAAACCTGATAGGTCTGTATGTGTAGTAGTAGTATGAACAGTGTTGCTGTAATTGCATTTTCTTTCTTTCCTGTTAGATAGAAAATAATCAATATCCAAGGAGAAGCTGAATAAGAAATTTTCAGTGATTTGTAGTGCTGTTTGACAGGGGTGTGACTTTTTTGACTCTTAAGTCAATTGTCTGATTCAAAATTATTTCTGAACTATTTTCTAAAATGTGCATTAAAATTTGTCTGAGAAGGGACTGTCAAGCAAAGAATATTTCATAGTGTTTTCAGGAGCACGTTTGAATAATCATACTGAATTTCTTTTTGCTACTGAGTACCTTAATAAAGAATCAATACTGCAGCAAGTCCCAGAGGAGTGAATCTCCACACAATCTTTTACGTGGTTCAGCTGACACTGAGAATATCATGTAAAGATGTGCACAAGCATTTCAGCAGACTCGTTCTCTTACTGATTAGACCTAGGAAGATATTTGATTACTGAATAGATGGGCAACATGCTTTGCCATCCCTTCCCAATTTAATTTTCAATTTTGTTACTCTCTTAGTGTTTTGCATTTGAAGGATAAAGTATGTGGTGAAATAAAACAAAAAATTAGAGAATAAAAATGAAATGCCAGAGAATAGTATACTCTTTACAGCTGTAGAGTACTGTGGTGGCAATAGTACCTGATGAGAAGAGGTTTTGAGTGAAGATGCCTCCTAACTGTTTTCATAAACAGATTTGAACTGCCATTTACCTACAAGATTTATTTTATGTCTGTGCTCTGCCCTTGCATAAATACACACAAACTCCTCAGCAGGAGCACTTGAAGACAAATTATTGAAAATTAATTTACATAGTTTTAGTTGTACCTTGTCTGCTCTACCTTTCAAGCCCTAAATTGAATATTTGTCTACACATATTGGTGTTTATAGTTTAAGAGAGTTGTGTAATCTAGGGAACTGATCAGACAGCAGTTGGTGGGGTATGAAATAAAATAGAAAGTTTTCATTCTATAACTCTTTAAAACATCCTTCTTTTTTTTTCTAAGATTGGATATACAGGACAACATAGGTCACAACAGGAAAAATATGGAGAGACTAATACAGGGAAGAAGGTATGTGTTTGATGTAGCTGCTTTAGTGTGATAGGAGCACAAGCCGCAGCTCCTGTCTCTGACTCCTTGGGACATCTAAGGCAAATACAGGGAGACAGGACAAATGCTGATCTCGCTGATCACTGATTTTGCCAGAACTAAATTCTGGTTTAAGAACTAAATGTGGGTTGGACTGAACAGTCTGAATTTATTAACAGCATCTCTCCAGTATGGAAATGAAGTGGATAATTTCATAAAACTTTTTGGTACTGAATTGCAGAATTGTGTAAATGTTCATGTGGGCATAGATAGGACCGACATGTACCTAAAAACATATTCAAATCCTTTTTTAAATTTTCCTCTAGCAGCATATCACATAGATTACCAAATTTACAAAATAGTTTTCTTTACTATTTTATTAGAAAACTATATATAATGAGCAGTTAAATTTTATCAAACCTTTTGGTGCTTTTTTTAGAAAAAAAACAAGTTTCCATGTATGGAATAAAAATATTTCTGATCTCCATGTTAAGTTTCTGCTATAAGTAGGGATGTTGCTCTTGGTCACAAGTATATTTTCATGTATTTCGGGACTGAGATCTATCTAGGCCTTCCAAACTTCCACTTTACTTTTAGGATAAATTAACTCATAAAAATTTGGTTTTAGTGTAGATGTCTAAGAAAGGGATTACTATTATGAGTGCTTTGTTTTGTGGTACTGGTGTTGTAGATTTTTATCCAATCTCTATTTTACATACTCTGTTTTCAAAATACTGCTCTAGACTTATGTTGTTCACTAAGTAACAGTAAAAAAAAAAAAAAATCCAAGAAGTAGAAAATCGAGAACATTCTTGTTCCTCACAGTTTTTTATTAAATAATTTACAACTGAAGAAATATATTGAGTATATTAAGTATTCATTATATATGGGAAAAATATCTTTTAATTCCTGAGGAAGATTTTTTTTTAAATTTGCTGCACTTTTATCATATACTTCAGGACAATTTAGTATTTACTTTCCCATCTGCCTCCCAGTTGGCAGAAAAATTTTTCTTCTGTCGATTTGTACTCATTAAGAGACAGGAGTGACCACTCACTCTGTGTGATGCAATAACAATAGACACAACCTTCAAAACACATCACTTTAGAAATGAGGGCTGGAAGGGAATCATTGCATCAAAAAAGGATTTTTTCATTTAGTACATATAACTTTCAGAAAGAGTCTAATACTTCTACTGAAATGTAAATTTTTATAGCACATTAGTCATAACACTGCTGTTTTCCAGGCAGAATCAGCAGAGCACCTATATATTTCTCACTGTGGCTCATACTCTGCCTGTGGTAACCAATCCTGCACTGCAAGACTTCGTCTCATAAAGGCCCACAAATCTCTGTAAAGTCAAGGGATTCAGGTCAAGAACAATTAAAAAGATATGTCCATGTGCAGAAGAGGCCTCCAGTTTTAGAGTATGGTTTGAGGTCTGGCTTGATTTTATAACAGTTTGAAAGCCAAAATTTGAGTGAAAGATTCCCCAACATCAGGATGCAGCCATTTTTGACTACCTGTACATTCCAACTATGAAACAATGTCTTTCAGCTTAGCAAATACTGAAAAACTGTGATCTACTCACCAACTTGAAAAAATGTGTTATATTTTTCTCATTAAGGCCATGCTGTTGTGTTAGAGGTGGTTTTTCTCACTCTTAAAACTTTGCTGCAATGCTAACTGTGACTCAGATGACCCCACTGAGAACAGTGAGGGAGAGAAAGCTGTTCTTCAGAAGCCATATAACTTAGGAAAGTGAGATAGCTTCTTCTACACTGTGCCAGTGAATTCATATTGTTTTCCTGCTGAGTTTGTGACACTGCATTCTCACGTGCCCTGTGGATAAAATATGTCAGAGTTCTTAACTGTGTATATGGGTATGCATATGCATATATATGGGTATATGTACATTTTTGGGTGTTACGTGCTTTTTATTTCTGCATTTTCATGTCTGTGCTTATGTATTTTCACCTAAGCAGTTTTAATTTCTCCATTCAGCCCTGAAAGAAAGAGGTTTCTCAGGAATTGCAGTTTTGTCCAAAATGCAGAATGACAATGAGAATGCTTTGTTTGCTTGTTTGCAGTAGGTGGTAGCAAGTTGATCATATGCAGTTTCTACTTGGGTACATGCAGAACTTCCATGCAAAGTGATAGACACTAAAGCCATGCTAACTCTGGGTATGCATCCTGTAATATTACATCTTAAACTAGCATCATAAGCTGATTAATAGGAGCACCCAGAAGGTTGAGAAATGCTCAATAAAAAATTGCCATTAATGCCTACATTCAGAATAATTTTTATTTTCTTAAATCTGAAACACCACAAGACAGAACAAAAAAAGCCTAATTCTGCAAGTTTACCACAAAATATCTTCCTGGTTAAATGATTCAGTATGACACAGCTTCACTTCAGTGTTATTGACAAAACAGTGCATTCATCAATAAATATGTCATCTCCTCTGCTTCGTGATTCTACTTGGCCTGTAAACATTCAGTCTTCTGAATAAACATACCTACTGAGGACTCTATTACTGTTCTACATTCTGAAGATAATCATTAATCATAGGTAAAATTTGCTTAGAAATGCGTAATCTCTGAAGACTAATACTAAAGTGAAGCTTAAAAGTTAGGTTAACTGATGCTATGAAATCATACACATTAAAATTACATAGTTGTTATTTTTTAGAATTTCTTTATTTATCATTACTGTCACAAAATGCTAGCCAGACGAGCAGACAGTTCTTTTACCAGATTCTCCCAGTCTGAAAAAACCCCAAATGTGGACCAGGTAGAGGGGCAGCATATTTGTAATAATACGTTGGGAATGTTTTTTCTTTTCATTGCATCCAAGTTCTGTAGCAGGATATGTAGTGTTGGTTATTCATCCAATTTCTTCATCAGCAGAATTAGGTTTGAAGGAAGAATCTGAGTAATGAGAGGTTTTTAGTCTGATGGAGGCTTGTCAAAGGTACTGTTCTTGTGGGAGACACCTGAAATATGGGGCTGGCACCACTAACAAATCAAAGTTCAGAATTAAGTTCATAGCGGACTTGTATCTCATATGCAATCTTCAGATAATTCTTATTCTATGTGGGGTCTTATTTATGGTAGAAGGAAGGATTTGGAGACTTAATTCTTTCAGTTAGGTACTCCAATGACACAGTAATATAATTCGCACTGAAAACCAGAACTGACGTCTTCCTCATTTTTCTGTAGCTAACTTATATTCATGTATTGGAAATAGTGCATATAATGAAGATTAAGTGGACTAAAATTAATTTTTGCAAACATGTCTGATTCTTAGACCATTTTCATTAATTGTAGGCATGTACATCACTTTCTTATATAAAAATAAACTGACTTTGTTAAGTATCTCAGATATGGCTTAACTTTTGAAAAACACACAAACTATATTTTTGCTAATTTTAGCAGGAGAGATGTTATAGTTATAGTTGTCTAGTATCTTAGATTTTCTCCCTCAGTATACACAAACGCAGAGAAGCAGAAGAAAGAGAGACAGAGAGGGAGGGACAGAGAAAGACAGAACATCTCTTACTATCTTGATCAACATGTAAAAACTTGCCACTACACTGTACTAAGTCAGCATAAGGCTGACCTTGTCTCTAATGTCAAAATTTGTCCCATCATTTCTCACAGCAAAGCATCAGATGGACTAATGCACTTGTCTCTGGGACAACACTTTTATTTCTTTTGAGAGTATTCATAATGGTGATGGAAGATGACATTGAGGCTTTATGGATGAATTTGAACTTCCTGGAAAGGGCGAACAAGAGCTGATCAGAGACATCCCATAAAATTGCATTATTCAAGTCACAGAGAACGGGTGAAAAATCTGTTTTACCTTGCAGGGAAATTCTATTTTTGATGACTGATTTGAAGTCTGAGTAACTAGCATTCAGTAAAATCAAAGGTTCCTTGTTAAAAAAAAGAAGATTGAATTAGGAAAATGAGAGACCATAATTATCTGCTAATAATTCCCAAGTTTAAAAATGTAGCTGGCAATTTAAGGTAGTCATATTTTGATATATGTTTCAATTGGAAACAATTTTTTAAAAAAATAAAACTGCCATAATATCATTACATTTTGAAAGTCTGATTTTTTTAATGCTTTGAGATTGCTTTTCCTTCTCAGAAAATATTGCAGTTTAAAATTTGCATTATCTGGACAGAATAATAAAAGCCTTAGAACAAGAGCAAACCAGGCTCTGTTTTCAGAAGAACAATACTAACCAGATAATAGTAGTGATGGAGACTAGAGACTCAGTTGTGAGCCTACTCACACATTTTCACAGGTAGATTAAAGATGGAAAGAGCAACTTTTTCACCAGTTACTAATATCTGTTGAGCATCCCTGTAACCCGCAGCAGAAAACCAGCTGCCATGCAGTTATGTCTCCTCTCGACTATGCAACATGGTGGAAAGTACAGAAAGGCTGAGGAAAGACACTCTTGGCATTGTTAAGACTAAATAGAGCTGCAAGAGCTGGCAATCAGCATTTTGTTCTCTTTGAGACCTCAGAAAAGAAGCAGGTGCTATTGTTGGCATTGTGGGGACTGAGCATTGCTGGGGTAGCTATTCCTGTTTGTTGAGCAGCACCTTGATCATTCAGTGGTTCCTCTAGAAGTTTAGCTGGAGAATAGGGAATTGTGCATGAGCTGTACAAAACGCGATGGAGAAGCTGCATGCATGGGTTTATATAGTCATATGGGACACAGGCAGGTGCATGGCAGGGCAGGGAAGCAGATGAGCTGGGAAGAGGTTTACTCTTTGTGGCATTTAACCCAATATACATTTGTGCATTTTCAGTGAGAACTGAAACCTACCGGCTTTTAGAAATATGGTTAATGTCTTCATAGCAAGTAAGGATTTTTAATCCCATGTTTCTAATTTTTTCCTCAAATATCTGTTTTCCCTTTTGTTCCAAAAGGGCTTGTTTAGTAATGATACTAGTAATAATTCTCTTAGAATAGCTTCAAAACAGCTTTTGGAGGAGGATTTGAAAGTGTAAGACTGGTATGATTTTGGCAGTAAAATTGCCAGGAACTGCATAAAATAAAAGCAGCAACATCAATAAAAAGAGATGAAAGAAAGCAGAAAAACCTTCATCTGGGGTAGAAGTGCAGGCCTGAGTCTGGGGCTGAGGAGACAGAGTTTTCTGTGCCGACACCTTACAGGATTGAGCCCAAATTTAGCCTACAGCAAATCTTGTCATAAAACTGACTTTGTAACAAGCGTTTGTTATTCCACTATTTCCAGCAATTGCCTTAGGGTAACTCAAGCATTTCAGCTCCTGGAAAAATAGCTAACATGATATAATATATATTTATTAGCAGACAAACACTGTAAATTGTTGATATTTCCATGTTTCAAGACAATTGTTAAAAGTGAAACAATGAGGCAGTTTTGTCTTACATCTGACAGTTTCAGCTCCTGGCACACTAAGCTCTTGTTTGATAAGCTATGTTCATTCCATATTTGTGTAATACCCTGGAAGAAATTAGGTTGCAATGAAGTCCATTTTTGTCACTGCATGTAGCAATGAATATCACACCCAGCAGGGTACAGTGGCACCTGGCTGTCCAGACCCAGTGTAGCACAAAGCCATCTGGGGGTAATTACAACAAGGTATTCTTTAAAGACCAGATGGGACCAAGGAACAGAAGCCCCTATCCCTCCCAGTCATTTACAACATAATTCCTTTCAATGATATACTTAATCCTCCCACCAGCTACGCTTTTCAGCTTGCTGTTGTCACTGTTCCTTTATGTTAATTCACTTGAGAGACACAGAAAAGGAGAGAAAGCGGAGAGGGAGAGCAAGCCACCGGTGCCTCAAGGGGCTAAAAGAAATTATTCATCCTTAAATTGTTTCCACTACACCAAGTACAGTAACAGTTGTGGGGTATTTTTTTTGTTTTGTTTTGTGTTTTTTTTTTAAAGTGGCCTGAAATTATCCTAAAGAAGGTCAATGCTATAGCCCTGTGCAACACCAGCTGAGTTTTATTCAGCCACCTGTTAGCTAGGAGTGTTCTGCACATGCTCATGATGCATTTAACCAGTTTAAAGGGTCTTTTTATTGACTGGCAGCCTCCCCACATTCAAAGTGCTCAAGCCATGGCCCTGCTTTGTGATCATATGTGGCACACAAGACTTAATTCAATTATGTTGTAAGCCTATCCAGTTTGTATCAGTGCCCTTTCACTTTTGTGTCGTTTGTCTTGTATCTTGTAAAGAGTTGGGGGGGGTTGTGTGGGTGGTTTTTTTTTTTTTTTGTTTTGTTTGTTTTGTTTTAGGGTTTTTTTTTAGAGGAAGGCATGAACTAGAAGAAAATTGCTTTTATTTCATCATTCAGATTTGCACTGCAGATGTACATGCTACAATTTTAGAAAAACAAAAAAAGTATTTTTATTAATACAAAAGTAACAGCACAAAAGAAGAAGTCTTCTACAATTTTAAAATCAAAGATATATCCATATATATAAAGAAGGTCAGGCAGGCAGCCTAAACATATTTCAAATAAGAAACAAATAAAGAGATGAGTAAAGAAAGAAAAACAAGCAAATGTATTTAATAGTTTGAAAATTACAAACCATGAAGGTCTGGATATTAATGTCTTTCTTTACAAGTTGTTTATTGATTTTAAAGAAACTCTACAGGAGATGACTTCTCAACAGGAGTAAACTTGAAAATATTTTGACCTTGCTTATGTTGCTATATGGCCCCTGAAATCATAACCAATGTGCAGGTAAATTGAAAATTTTCAAATGAAGTGTTTTTTAAAAGTACACAGCAAGTTATTGCTACTATTTAGTAAATCTGTATGAATACTACAAATGAGATAACAAGATGCCTTTTGACCCTGAAGTACTTCAATGTGACATTCCTGAAGTTCAACATCATGTTATCATCTGGTTTACTTTCAGTCACTCTTCCAAAATTCTGACTGAATGTTTAAAGAAGTACAAATCCTGACATTTGAACAAACCATGAAGCATGTCCTTATGGTCATTTAAAATGCATAAAAATCTGTCACAGAAAAAGCTGAAGAGGAAGTTTTCTGCATACAGAGATGACAAACACAAAGTGAAATCACACTGTGAATGCAGTACCAAGAAGAGTGGAACACGTAGAAGGGAGACTGAGTTTTTTTTAAAGTTTGGTTTACAAAGACTCAATTAGTTTTTGCTGGAAGCTGAAACCAATAAAAATAAAATGTGCTATTGTGAAATGTATCTTTTACGTTATTATAAAGCCTTTTACATCAAACATTGATGATGTGAAACCACAGTTATAAAATCCTGTCTGTACTGGAAATGTGTGTGTGGATTCCATCAAAGGAATAGATAAGCATATCTTTGTTAGACTGGGATAAATATTCATTGATATCTCTTCCCTCTCCTTTTTCCACAGAGCAAAAGTCAGAGAAAGGGCAGTAGTGCCAAGTTACTTACCAGTCTGCATGGCAAATAGGTATCAGTTGCTGATGTATCAGCCTCAGCACTGAAACACCCTGACCATGAAAGACCTTTCATTTTCTGCCTTCGTAATGGCTTTCCTCTGAGTCTTTAACAGAGCTTGTCATGACTGTGAACAATTTGTATCTTTCATTTGGTACTTTTCTGACTAACATTACCCACAAATGGATTGTTGTTTTGGTCATTTTCTCCTACTAGTCTTAACAATTTGAAAAAGATTTTTAAAAGATTCCTGAAAAGCTGAACTGAATTAGGAAGGGGGATAAACTGCCTGTAGAATACAAACCATTCAGTTTTCATCTGTTAGTATCATGTGAATCCCACAGACATGGACTGCAACTGTATTTCTAGCTCCTGATCAAATAATGTAACCTTTATTATGGAAAAGAGCTCCTGAAGGAAGAACGGGAGTATTTAGTTTTTCTCAAAGAATGAAGAGATAATTACTAAGAAAGACATACGGCAGAGTATTTGAAATATAATTTTACATATATAAAGACTTACATGGGTTTCAGCATTAGAATGAAGCTGATCCTTCCTCTCTTTCAAAAGTGACTGCCATGAAACTGCCAGATTCTGATTTCAGCCTAATCCTCTCCCTACCAAGAAAACATATATATTTACTTAATAAGCCCTTGAATTATATATAAAGAACCTGGGTAATCAGGTTGTACAGAAATCAACTTAGTAATATCCAAATACCAATACTTGCAGCTTTAGGCCAGGTTTCAGGGAAGTTGGTGGAAAAAAGGGACTGTGCTAATAACTTGCCACCTTGTTTCTATTGTACTGGATCACTTCTCTAATGATGGGTGATGGATTAGGTCGCATTTATGCACTTAATTCCCAACAATACCTCTGAACCAAACTGTTCACGTATATGAGTAAATTTTTTGCCAATAACAATGGCATATTCTTGATCACAGTGAACTACTGTATCACAAAAATGCTTATTTTTTAACAAATTGCAAACAATAACAATATAATGTAGGTCAAAAATCACAGATAAATAAGGACTAATGTAATAAGCTTCCTTGTCTTCTTCCCAATCCCCAAAGACTCAGAGCAATCACTTTGATTATTTGCTTAGATATAAGGATAGTTTATTTAATTCAAATAAAACTTGTATTTGATTCTGTCTAGTCTCCAGTGCAACTTAGTACCCTTTAAAATGTAAACTATTCCAGTGCAATCTCTGACTTCTGCATCTACCCTGATGTTCACTTTGGTTTTTTGCATGTTGATTATTTCAGTTCCATTTCCTCTAGTTTACTTAGAAGTGCCTTTGTAAAGCACAGTGTAGGTGAAAGGCTTTAAATCATTTGGCATTCCTGGTACCATGGTTGTGGTAGCAGGAAATACTGTGCTATCTCAGATATGCTGCCCTTGCACCATAGGAGACTAGTGCTGTAAAGTCCCATTTTCATGCATCATAGGAAAACTTGGTGGGAAAACAGTCATAAAATAATGAAGGAAAAAATAAGAGAGTTCAGAACTACTGAGAAAGGAAGTTCGTGTTCAGTTCCATGCAAAAAACATAACTCTATCTTTTGCAGCTAGAGCAAAGTTGTACTTAAAATCCCTGAAAATGCCTGTAGAAAAGTGTCCTAAGTGTCCTCTCCTCCTGGTATCAACAGGGACCTTTTCTCTCCTTTCTTTTGAAAGCATATGCAGATGAAAGAGGCTGTGAATCCCTTTTGCTCAATCACCCCCTCCTTCTCTTCTAAAAGAGTGCTATTTACTGTAAGGTTACTATGGGGTATCCATGCAACCTTCTCTTCTCCAGGCTGAACAGCCCCAACTTTCTCAGCCTGTCTTTGTAGGGGGGGTGCTTCAGTCCTCTCATGAAGTTCGTGGCCCTCCTCTGGACTTGCTCCAACAGTTTCATGTCCTTCTTATGGACAGACCAGAGCTGGATGCAGCACCCCAGGTGGGTTCTCACAAGAGGAGAGTACAGGGGTAGAATCACCTCACTTGAGCTTCTGGCCACACTACTTCTGATGCAGACCAGAACGCCATAAGTCGTTCTCCACTCTTTCTCAGTCACTTCTCCACCTGACCTGCAGGTGTGTCTGTGATTACCTCAGCCCATGTGAAGGACCTTGCACTGTGTTTTGTTGAACTTCATGAGGTTTGCATTGGCCCACCTCCCAGGCCTGTCAAGGTCCCTCTGGATGGCATCCCTTTCCTCCAGCATGTTGACCACACCACACAGTTAGGTGTTATCAGCAAATTTGCTGAGGGTGCACTTGATCCCACAGTCCACATCACCGACAGAGATGTTGAGCAGGATTGACCCCAGTAACGATCCCTGAGGAGCACCACTCATCGCTGGTCTCCATGTGGACAATAAGCCACTGATCACAACTCTTTTTGCTGCCATCCAGTCAATTCTTTATTCACCAAGTGATCCACCCATCAAATCATTTTCTCTCCGATCTAGAGACAAGGATGTCATGTGGGACAATGTCAAATGCCTTGCATAAGTCCAGATAGACTATGTCAGTTGTTCTACCTCTGTCCACCGATACTCTAGACTCATTTCC
Organism: Mionectes olivaceus; assembly: GCA_035041425.1. Lineage (NCBI taxonomy): Eukaryota > Metazoa > Chordata > Aves > Passeriformes > Tyrannidae > Mionectes > Mionectes olivaceus. The sequence continues at coordinate 55,418,883 of JAWWMA010000100.1, read as the reverse complement.
ACTTTGTAAAACCACATTTGCTGTTACAAATAATCTCTTTGTTTTCCATGTACTTCAGCACAGTTTCCAGGAGAATCTGCACCACGATCTTGCCCGGCACAGTGGTGAGACTAACTGGTCTTAGTTCCCCAGATCTTTTCTCTATTTAACAATGGTGTTATATTTCCCTTTTTCCAGTCACCAGGGACTTTATGTGACTGCTACAATTTTTCAAAAATGATGAATAGTGGCTTAGCAACATGAGTTCCCTTGTGACCTGTAGGTAAACCTTTTTGGGTCCCATGGACTTGTGCACATTCAGGTTCCTTAGATGGTCTCAGATTTGATCCTCTCCTAAAGTGGGTTTAGAGTCTTCATTCTTCCAGGCCCTGTATTTACCTTTCTGAATTTTGTGACCTGGCAAGAGC
>JAWWMA010000100.1:55387413-55409585 GCA_035041425.1 Mionectes olivaceus | reverse complement strand
TCAGCCTGGAGAACGGAGATTGAGGGGAGGCCTCATAGCAGCCTTCAGTATTTCCATGAGGGGAAGCAGAAGGGCAGGTACTGATCTCTTCACTCTCATGACCAGTGACAGGGTTATAGAGGAAAGGCAGGAGTCTGCATCAGGGGAGGTTTAGATTGGATATCAGGAAAAGGTTCTTCACCCAGAGGGTGACTGGGTATTGGAACAGGCTCCCCAGGGAAATGGCCACAGCACCAAGCCTGACAGAGTTCAAGAAGCATTTGCAAAATGCTCTCAGGCATGTGGTGTGTTTCTTGGGATGTCCTGTGCAGGGCCAGGAGTTGGGTTCAATGATCCTGATAGATTCCTTCCAATCCAACAGATTCTAAAATTTTGTAATAACTAAGTAGTTTATACAAGTTTTCTCTTTCTCTTTTGGTTGTTGAACTCAAAGTGGAAGATGAGTCAAAGCAGAGAAGAAAACTGGTTTTAGGATAGATGTAGGATCTAGAAATAAGAAAGGGATAAAGACAGGTAGTTTAAATCTAAGATAATTAATTCCAGTGGGGTTCCTTAAGATTCGTAATATTGTAAACAGGGAAATTACCTTGCCCTGTCAGAAAGTGTTTGCTCTCTTGGTGCTAATCTTTTATTAGAAGACATATTGATCCCTTAACATAATACCAGTCTTCTGACAATCAGCTATGTTCAAGTTAAGTTGCATGTATTTGCCTTTAGAGAACATAGTTTTGACCTGTTCCCTCTGATAAACTCACAATAGAAATGCTATCTAATCTAAGTGAATTAGTAAGTGAATTCTCCAGTGATAGAAGACACTGCACAGTGGAGGTGGTGGCAGATAACCCCTCAAGCTCATATGTAGCTAATGAACTGGAAAGCCTTACACTGACTGTGAAAATGAGATTTGTAATATTTCTGCAATTTAGTTATTCAAATATATTTAAGAATTATTGCAATCATATGCCAACTGATTCTCTAGTTAAGACTCATTTATAAGTCAGTGACAGACCCACATACAGACTAACAAAAATAAAGTTCTCTGTGAAGATTCCATAGGAGAAAAGTGGGATCTGAAAAAATGGCTGGAGGTTTTTTTCCTGAAACACACAAGAATCTGCTTATTTTTGTTGGTGCAAAGGTAAAGAGAATATATGGGAACCAAATGACCTCAGCTGGATATTACGAATGAATGACAGAAAAGAAAGAAGGAACTATAACTATGGAAAATTGTCAAAAAAAGAAGATAATTAGGAATTTTTTTCTCGGAAATGGGAACTGCGAGTATAAACTGAGGAATTTACATCCAGGAGGGCTTGATCAGTCTTTCCTAGCACAATCCAATTCAGCAAATTGTGTACATTATTTCAACTCACATGAACAATGCAGTTAAAAGTAATGAATAAAGTTTGTGTCACAACAATAAACAAAATCTGCAGGGTAGGCAACAATTCAAAGAAAGTGCTACTTCTAGGTTCTGGTCCTGGCTGTTAAATACTAGGGGAAAATAAGACTAGAAGGAGATCTTCTATAGAATCTTCCATATTATATATCTATATCTCTATCTCTATATCTATATCTATATCTATATCTATATCTATATCTATATCTATATCTGTATCTATATCTCTCTTCTATATTAACACTCACCTCTAGTAATGATGCAAAAATATGTGGTATGAACTCTGTACACAACATTACATGTATGTGTGCATTCAGTAGATGATGTATATACAAATATTGCCTGCAATGAACTACTTCCATTATTTATTTCTGAAAGAATGTACATTGGCATTAAAATGGGAACCAGTGCCTCATGATGATATAAAAAGCTGAAGCATAGAAGAATGAGAATTTTTCAAAATTACAGGATAAAAAATATCTCTGTAGCATGTTAAGCAAATAATGTAATGACTCAATGAAAAAAAAATTTAAAAATCAAAGGTTGTGTTATGAAAGCAATATCCTTACAATGGGCCAACAGATAAGCTTGCTTTTCAATTACTGCTGATTTTTATGCTTCAAGGAGATTAGCAGTTAAACCTTTTATTTGTTTGGTTTAGTTGACACTTTGAATTTGCCACAGCTGACCACCAACTTATCAGAAATAGACTTTTGTTTGAAACAGATAACTCAAAAAACAGTCATACTGATCTACCTGCATAAGCATTCAATCAACCTTGAGAAATACAAAAAGCAAAATAATTGCTTTTCCAAGCCCTACTGGCAAAAAATTACTTGGGCAGTTTCACCCCACGGGAAGGCAAAAACTAGTCCACAGTAATGTCAGCTCCACTGAAAACAGCAGCCTACTCACATTGCCTGGGGCAACACGCAGATGATGTATAGTGTCACAGGTGAATCTTCTCCTCATCTCCATTCTAATCTCACTATACTGATTGTCATCAATACCATCAGTGCCAGCAGCCTAAGCTACTGCTCTCAGCCTGTGAGGTCCTCCAGAAGCTCTGGCTGTGCTTTTCCTCCTGGGGTTTGCCCCTCTACCTGTGCAGTCTGTGGTGGTATCCCATGAAGAAGTCCTGCTGCCAGCGCATGGGGAAGAGATGATGGAGATGGATCTAGGGCCTGGGCTCTGGAGAGTGGCTCACATCTGGCTGATGTATGAGTTGCAGTGTGGTAAGAAGGTTGCTGAGGCTGATGTGCCATGAAAAATGTTATAAATAAATGATGAATAATATGTCAATATTATTTTGTGTTTGTCATTTCCTACATACACTAAAAGATCATTATGATTCTAAAGGTCAAGCATTCAAAACTGGAAAAACACAAAAAAATGAAGCAGCAATTTGAACATAAGCCTATGTAAGAGACCACTGTTCACTGCAGAAACAAGCAGTTTCCATAAAACACAAGCTTTGTGCAGCTCCATTATAGATAGGAGGCCCTGCCTGTAGTGTTAGAACTATCCTACCATCCAGCACGTTTCCATGTACCAAATAGAGTTCTCTATACAGTTCAGAAGATTAGTTCCCATTTGGATTTCTTTTCAATGATTAGACTTTAGCAGGAAGTGTCCACAGATATTAATGAACAATTTTTCAAAATCACTTTGAAGAGAATAATTATGTATCTTTTCTCAAAGGAAAGGGAAACTGAGACACAAAAATATTAGTGTGACATCATATAATTTTGTCATATTTAGTATAAAAAATTAGGGTCTGTACTTTCAGAATGTTTCATATTTTTTGTGACATAGGTGTTTCCATCTAGATAGTAATGTTAAGTACTGAGTTAGTACAATGCTGTTAATACATTCCATCATCACATCAGAAGGAGGGGGTAGTATGAAGAAAAGCCCCTTTAACAAAAACCTGTTAGCGTAGGTGTTTTCAAAGTGAATACTAGTTGCTTTCTGCTAAAGATAAAGATAAAAAGCATAAAGATTCAGGTGGGTCAGCACACATGAATTCCCTCTGAAGTCCACAAGAATTGTCTCCTTATGTCAGAGTTAAATAAACCAAGACATTATGTTACAGGTAAAGGTAAATTCACTGACATTCTTGTGACTATCTACTGTCTTGGTGCACATATAGATGAGGCTGGAGATGCTGGTATGTGTTTTCTTACTGCATTTTTTTTTCCTTAGTCTACAGTTTCTACTTAAGGGACCATATTCTTGATTTCCTTATTACCACAGGCTAATTGTATTCACAGTGTCTTTCTCCTGCAGGTTGCCAGGGGCACGACCTACTACTGGCAGAAACAGCATTTGCTCTGCTGCCTTCCTCATACTCTCTTGTGGCCTATACTCTTCCTGCTGTGCTTTGAATGCCAGTAGGGAGCAGAAATCACATGGGGAGAAACTTATTCTGAGCTCTGCACCACACTTATTCTGGACGGCTGAACAGTTGTGTCTAGAGATTGCCTTCTATTTTGCCAAGGGAGGTAGCTACCACCTGGACCTTACAATAATACGGAACTAATCAGTGCATATTCATTGAATTCTGAAAAAATAAAGGCAAGGGTCAAGATCAAAATATTCATAAAGTAAAGAATCATAGTAGAGTACTTATTTTGATGGGGAATATATAATAATTTCCACTTGAGAAGATGACGCTAAACTGCAGTTCAGAAGTTGAAAAAGTAGAGTCAGAAATTTATTTGGTAACAAGGTGCTGTCTAAAGCTGGAGGAGAGTGAAAAGAGCAAACCAGGAAAGATGTGTTTAGCTTCCCGGCATGCCTGTGAAATAAAGAAGCTAAGCAAGGGGAGTGGAGAGAGAGAGATAGGCTGGCAGCTACTGGTGCAAGTGGAGCAACCAAGCCTCTTGTATGTAATGGCAGGGAAGTTTGGCCAGAGTGAGAGAATGGATTGAAAGTCCTCCTCTAGGGAGCAATGGCCTGAAAGCGAGGGACAGTGTAAATAAGGGGAGAGGAGATAGAAGAGATGGATGAGGAAGTGGGAGGGGGGAAAGCTATCAGGTACAGCTGGGGATTGTGATGAACTCTAGTGGTGCATTTTACTTCAGAAGTTTGGTGCTAAAAGAGATAAAATGCTGCAGGATGTTAATGGCCCCTAGGGGAAGAAGGGGGTATGGAAGTGTGGAGAGGAAAATAAATTACCTGTGGATTCCTTTATTGGTAAGAAACATTTCCTCTCCCATCCTAAGAATCATGGGTTGTCTTTTTCCATCCAAGGGTTAAAATTTCCATCACTACTGGAGATCTGTTTAAGAGTGTGTGCAGGTTAAATACACTGAATCCTCATCCCATACACAGTAAGGCAGCTACAAGTCAAACATAATGACAGTGCTGATTAATTAGGTTCTCCTACCCCCAGCACTTGAGAGTGATTTATTGAGACACATCTCTAACCTGATCCATTGTGCTGACTGGATTAATGGAGTGAGCTAGAGAAATTCACTGGCAATGTTAGATACAGAGCAGGAAAGCATTAACCCTTGGAGCTTTCTTATCTAGCCTATTGACAGAATATTAATTATGACAGAACATACATGTCTCACCTAATTATCTTTTGATAAGTAAGCATATATTTTTATTCATGCATGATGAAGTTACTGAAAATCATTTACACATAAACATTTTAGGAAAATGTGGAGATAACACTGAATTTACAGGGTCCACTGTAAACAGGAGACTATAAATGTCTTCCTTTAATTCTCGACAATTTACTTTAGATTATTAGAACAATTGATGGAGCAAGAAAAAAAAAAGTTATTTTGGAATATAAATTGGGGCATTTGTTAGGTTGCATATATACAAACACTCATGATGCATTATAAATGCTGTGTTTTCCCTGGACTTGTCTCTAACACGCTTATCTTCTCAAACTTGGGCCCATTTCATGTAGTTAAATGGCATTCCCTAAACCCCATTTATATTCCAGGTTAATAGTTTACTCAGAACTTCAGATATCACCCCTTTGTGATTATAACTCAGGCTGCTTGAGCTGTTTTTAATACCTCAGGTATCTAAGACAAGGCAGGAGCATCCCATGAAGTGGGAAGCATGCATGCAGTCTCCAAACAGGAGACTCAGAGGCTTCAGAAATTTCAGACACGTCTTCCTAGGGGAGTAGGATCACCATATCTCACACAAACAGTGTCTGCTTCCATCAGTAAACAGCGCTGTGAGTGTAATTTATTTGTCTAATATTGCATACGCTATTTCACATTTCCAAGATGATATTCTTTGGTAAATAGTAAAATTCAATAATAAAAAAATTCATCAAAAGTAAATACAAATGATTCCTGATTTGGTGAACTTTTCAATAATTTGAAAGATAGTTCTGTGCAAAAAAAAAAAAACAGATAGGCAACAAAAAGGAAAAGAGAAATTCCCTAAATATTTTGTTTCAAGATTTTTAAAATGAATCACTGCTGGTTTAAATTTTGATTTGACAGAGAGATGGAGGGAAAATAAGGTAATTTTTTTTTTCATTTTGTGTGAAATAAATATTAAAACCACACGAAGTTTAAAGTTTCCTATTTGGGAATTAAATTAAGAGACATAGAGATACATCCTGTTACGTCTGTTCTGCTTACACCATGAAAAACATAGATCAGCACCACAATGACAGTCATTTAAGTTTGTAATTGAGCTGCTACAGTAGAACCATATAGGGTATGTGATTAAAAACAGAATCATGGAATAGAATCACAGAATATTTTGGGTTGGAAGCAGCCTTTAACGGTCTTCTAGTCCAACTCCCTATTAGTCAGCAGGGACACCTTTCACTAGAACAGGTTGCTTAGAGCCCTGTTCAAGCTTATCTTGGATGTTTTCATGGACAAGGCATCTACACCCTTGCTAGGCAACATGTTCCAGTGTTTCACTACCATCCTCGTAAAAAATTTATTCCTTATATCTAGTCAAAATCTGCCCTCCTTTAATTTAAAACCATTACCCCTTGTCCTGCCTCTAAAGGCCACACTAAAAGATCTGTCCCCATCTTTCTTATAAACTTCCTTTAAGTATTGAAATGCTGCAATAGGGTCTCCCACGAGCCCTCTCTTTTCCAGGCTGAACAACACCAACTGTCAGCCTGTGCTCATAGGAGAGGTGTTCCAGCCCTCTGATCATTTCTATAACCCTCCACTGGATCTGCTCCAACAAATCCATGACTTTCAGCATCTCTCTTCCTATTACCTGCTCTTTTATTCCAGTCATCTACAATGGAATCACTTTGTCTCAGAGGAATAGATTATTCCACCACAAAGTCTGTGGGGTTTTTTTGCACCAAGATATGGGTCTCAAGGAGATTACTGAAGGATAGTTTGGTCATCTCTACTTCTTTCAATGTGCATTTTTGTGATAGCAACGTTGACTTAGTCTGATCATCAGCCCAGATGATCTTGCTTTGTATAACGTCAAATACTGCGTCATATTTGACCACAGACCTTTCTCTGTATATCTTAAGACTTCTCTGCCCAGGAATTTACTGCTATGAACACAATGAAGGAGAACAGAAGTCTACCCACAATACTCAGATTTCTTATTGTTTCCTGAGCCAGGAGAAATTAAATCCATTCCTCCCCTTACTTTCTCTATGTAAATAGAGCTATAGTGTCTTAATTAGTATTTTTATGCTTTGTAAACTGGCCTTTTTTGCCAGGTCTTTCTAGGACAAGCTATAACAGAATTGGGCCATGGACAAACTGTATCAGAATTATAGACCTAAATTATCTCTTAGAAATACAAGACCTTTACAAGATCAATGAAATTCAGCTAAAATGACCAGGACTTCACCACTGTTTTAGCCTTTTACCCTCAGGAAACTGAAGAGAATGGAAAAAATTTTTCCAGACTGGGAAATCACCCCTGTCACCCCATGACTGAACCATCTGCCAGGCAGAGGGAGGGGACCATGAGATACAGGAGCAATCTCTGCAGAAGTGGCCTTGCCCTGACATCTGGCAGGGCAGACTGGATTTCCCTTGATGCAAAACTCTTGAAACATCTAGTGACCAAGTGTGAGGCAAAAGATGGATATTCAATAAGAAGTACTTAATTAGGGTGTAAAGGTTTAGCAACAAAAGAGATTTTTTTTGTCACTCTGTGCTCTGTATAGCATGACAGTAAGAGACGGTTTGAGGAAGCTGAGCATCGGGGCACTTTTTCATTTAAAATAGGCACTGGGATTTGTAATTTGGCTGTCTAAGAGGAATCTCTGCTGTAAACAATTGTATCAATTAGAGAATATGAAACAGCAACAAGAAAGATAGGACAAGAGAAAACATACCATTTTAAGTATTAAAGAGAAGATTCAAGTTATATATTACAGGCTGGTACAGGGGAATGGCTAAATCACCTCTCAGGGTCCCTTTTAAATTTTTTTCTTATGAATATTGCCTATATCTGCTAGTTTGCTTTTTTGGTTTTGGTTGTTTTTCTGTTGTTTTTCACACAGTAATAAGAGTAGTTTTGGAGGGGGGTGGAGAAAGATAAAAATTGCTTGCTTAAATTATTTTCTCTGCTCAAAAACAATCTTGAATTATTCATAATAGGAATAGGGAAGGAAGTAGGAGGCTGCAAAATGTCAAGGTTCAAGCTGTGTCATTGTGTGCAAAATCCTCTCTAATAGCAATGCTAAAGGCAAAAATAATATTGATGGGAATGCTACAAGAAGGGTTCCTTGCTGTATGTTATGTACTTCTTCCCTAACCAGTGTTAGAAGTGAGACTTAAGTGGAACACAGATCTGTTCCACTACAGCAATAATTAGTGACCATGAGTAAAAATAACTTCAGGATAGTCATGGTGTTATATATATATACATATATATATATATATATATATATGTATGTATGTATGTATGTATGTATGTATATGTGTATACTTACAAATGTTGTATGTGCAAATGTAGTATAGATACTGTATAAATCACACATATTTAAGTAGGATATAAAGTTTGCATTCTAAGTAAGCACCTTTCATTTGGTGCCTAAATCCCATTCCCCTTACTCCCAACTAATTGATATCTTGAGAATATTTTAACTGGAAAAATTCCGTCTGCAAGAAAGTGTCTGTTTCTGTGGATCACAGAACCCTTCCATTTACCCTCTTCACACCTGCTTTTACCTTTGGACAATCTTGCTTCTACATATCCTTGACATGTGGCCTAAGACTTTCTCTAGCACATACAAAGTGCTGAGGCACATAGCACCTCAGATTTCCTCTTCAAACTCCACCTGTACATCCTCTCTCCCCTTGGCTGTCTTTTTGAGAGTAGTTGCCACTGCTTGATGCTTTTGAACTGATTTTTACTGAGCATATCTTTTTGTTCCTTGTCTTACAGTTGTGCATTTTGTTGTGGTTACACTGGCTAGTAACTTGTGTGATTCTTGGCCCAGACAGAGGTATGAGAGATTGGAATCTTCAGGATGAGTGAGCTGTGCAGCCGCACGTGACAGGGGCTAATTGGTGACCAGCTGCATAGGGCAGGGAAGAAGAAAGTCAATAGATGGAAGGGATAGAACACACATCTCCCCTCTGATTGCATTTAGGGTGGTAGTTTACAGCAGAAACATAGAAGCCAGGGCCATTCAATTATTTAGGACATCAGAGATGTCTGCAAAAAATGGAATATCTGACACTGGATGTAGGAGAGATTGCACCCTTTTGGAGCAGCACCTGGAAACCAGAAAGTACATACCAAGCATTTCAAGTGAGACTAGAAACCTGAATCAAGTGACTGAATCGATCCTTTAGTGTGTCAGTATTACTGACACTATATACATGTATATAGATACACATATATGTGTATAGTCGGTGTATATATATGTGTATGTGTTATGTGTATGCATATGCATATGCATATATGCATATGCATGCTTTAGTTGCACATGCTCTGTAAAGTCACCTGGAGAATAGTTTAAAACACCCTCCAAGTTTTATCTCATATGTAGAGCTCTACAAGTGAGTAAAGGTTGGCAAAAACTCATGAGACACTGTTGTAGGACTTTGCATGGAGGTTAGGGCAGGGAGTCACCTTTGTGTAACTCACAGTGCAGGTTGGCAGATGGGAAAAAGAATGCTTTTGCATGTTTGCACAGTTTCTGTCTCAGTGAGATTGTAATCATAATGAATTTGTGAGACATGACAAGAGTTCCTAGTTGGCAACACAGTAAAAATAAAGTACTTCAGAGAAAATAAAAGCTAAGATAAACTCAGGGACAATTTTCTGTAGAAAGAAAAGAACATTTTGTATCTAACTGAAAAGGTAAAGTATGGGCACAAACCCAAGTGTTTCTAACTTGCTTCACATCAGTTATTTTATGTTAGCTGTACATGTGTGCGCATTTTCCCCAAGGAAAATGTGCTTGGTAGGCTGCCGTTTTTGCATGGAATGAGAAACTTTACTCAGAATTTCAGCTTACTGCATTAAAAAGCTGTGCACGCAAGGTAATATTGAAGGATAATGAAAAATATATACAACCTGTGCTTGACTATAATCATCAAGAATGGAAGATGAGCAACTGATACTGTTCCTGAGACACTTTGAATGATCCAAAATCTCAGTTTGTTGGAAATCAGTGGTATATAAACCCAAACTAATGATATTTTTCATTGAAGGAACATTTCCATGGAATCAAAGTCCATTTTCCGTAACTGGCCCGATATTACTGTCCTTTGCAAACAGTGATCTCTCACCATTTTTTGCTGATTTCCTGCATTTCAGTTATTTCTGTATATGAAAATTCCATGCAGCAAGTTTTCTTCCTCTCTGAAAAATATATTATGTCCCTTTAGAAAATTGAAGCAACTCGTATATTGTTCTAAGTAGTTAATGCTGTGCTCTAGCACATGCTAGAGTTTGCTGTATTTCCCTTTAGAAAAGTGCTTAAGTTTTCATAAATTGAGTAGGATTTGAGCACTTTTGTTGTTTCCTGAATTGGACTCTTTCTAAGATTTATTTAATCAAATGCAAAAATCTTTATTCATGCCTCTATAAAACACACCAATTTTAAAGATGAAATAAGCCACTAGAGCACATAGTCCACCTGCTCTATAATAAACCAAAGAACTCACACAGATATGCTGATGTAAGGTAAAACATACCATATAAACTGCTAGATTAAAAGAAGTAAAGCACTTAAGCAGCTGAAGAAGCAGAATTTCATTTTAACATGATACATTAAGGCAATACGATATTGATATAAAATACAAACCATATATGTTGCTCTTACTCAAGTAGCAAGGCATTTTCAAGCTGTGGATAGTAATAATTCCTGGCTAAATGGAATCTCTTTGCACTTTTTAAGCATTAGGGAAGGAAAGAGCAGAGAATGAAGTAGTCTAAAAGTCTTTAGTGGAGAGATTTCCTTCCAGATGCTACTACAACTTCCTTTGGGGATCAAAAACTCTCAGCTGGATGCTACTGCAACTTGCTTTGGGGATCACAATCTCTCAACTGGTGCAACATTATTTGATGAGCACTTCTTTTGTCTTGAGATTCTTATTGAGTACTTGGTATGCATTGTTACAGGATGAGATCAGCTTCCAGCTGTGCAATTGGGAATGTGAATAACATCTGCCACAGTTGGTTTGTTCACTCATGTGAAAGCCCAGGGGACTGAAATAGGTAGAGGACTGCTTTGTTTGGAGAGGCAAGGTAACATATGTTATAATTTTATCATTTCATTAGTTAAGGTTATATGCTTATATTAGAGAAGGCGGGATGAATAAACATACTTCGCACCTGATGAGAAAATGAAACAGCTTATAAAAAACTCAGTTCCTGAAGGCTTTTTATGACTCAAACCCAGATAAGTCCCCTTCATCGCCACTTCATCAGAATAAATCAGAATCTTTTTGAAGGGGTAGGCAACTGGTCCCAATGCCAGTACCACCTGTTTGGCAGGTATTGCCTTTTTTTTTTCTTCTGTACTGTAAAAGCTTTATGGTTCCATAAGGAGATAGAAATGAGAGAGGTAATGGTTTGAAACTGTAGACAAGAAATTCAGAACCATTAGCAATACTGGCACTCTACACCCTTTCCACAGAGTCAGTAAACAGGTTAAAGAGAAGTTGCATTCCATCAGGATCCATAGCTTTTCAATTAGCACCAGACCATCCATTTTTTCAGGAAAGGTTCAAGAGGCAAACATGATTACTCTTCTGTATACATCCTTCATACTCACTAATTAATGGAGAAAGAAAATGAAGAAGGGGAAGGTATTCCCACATGCAGCCAGATGAACATTAATTTTTGCTTTCTTCTCTTTATTTTTTTTAATGAGTGAAAGTCTTCCAGCTTCTAATAACATTTTCTCTATATACACTCATATTGTCATTGCAAAACATTAATCAAATCAGTCCTAAATTTTTACTGGAAAATCTTTTTAATATTAAATCTCATTTCCAGTGATATGGACTCAGTTGTGAAAGTACAAAACTCAGATCTGAGCAAAGACATCAAACTCTGACATGAAAGCTTTTAAAAATGAAGCTTTTAAAATACCTTTCCTGCTTGGCCAGTGCATCTAAAGCTCTCACGGGTCCATTTTCACTCAACTACAGGACACAGTACTTCAGTAAGACTTGAAGGTACATGTACGTTTTTTCATGATGGAATATGATGTGCAAATATGATTCCAAATTAAAATAAAGAATGTTTGTGTGAATTCTAACTGTTGTCTAAGATTTTTGTTATAGTCCTCTCTGTGCAAGTAGAATTTAAATGCTTCTGCTTCAAAAACAAAAACATTTATATATATATATATATGTATATATATGTTTCTAATACTTTAGTTAGTTATATCATCAAAGGTTTCCCCTGCAACAATATTTTATTCCACAGTGCTGAGCTCTACCTTTTAGTTTTACTCTACTTGATTTCACTGGATGTGCTCTCTAGCCTTTCAAGTTTATTTGCATTGGGCAGCAAGCCAATGGTGTTAATGCACGGAAACCAGGTAGCTGTCAGGACTACTGCAGCAGCATGTCTAATTTTGTTGTATTAAAGCTGTCACAAAACATTAAGTAAGAGATTATATGCAGTCTGTGTAGGGCAAATAGTTTATAATGCAATAAACTAATAAAATTTTAAACAAGTTAAAACATGATCCCTTTTATGTTGTGGTTTTTTTTTTTTATCCTGTTTTTCCTGCTTTGCTCATGTTATTCCCCATTATTCTCTAAAATATTGCTGAAAATCCAAGTGGAGTTGTGAAAATGTCTATCTATCTATCTATCTATCTATCTATCTATCTATCTCTTTATATATATATTTAAAGCTTTTTTCCAGTAATGCCACAAAGATCCTTTATGCATTTCTCTTCTCCTGGTTATCTTTTTAATGCTCATGAGGAAGAAAATAACTCAGACAACCTCAGTGTTCTTTGCCAACAGTAAAGTTTTAATCTTGCTTAGGTCTTCCAGATGTTACAGCAATACAATAAAATCACAAATAGAGATACTTCTTTGGCCCTAGAGTGGCACAGATACATTTTTAGCTCCACTTTATAAATAAAATATTCATCAGTAATAGTGTTATGACATGTCCATTTCAGAAAATAGAAGCTACAGGAAACAGTACAATGCATCTGAAGACACAGAAATGGAAAGTGCTGATTTGATAGCAAAGATGGCGTTACTGTATAGATTCCTTAAGTTGCCTCAAGATGTAACGCTTCTCCATGGAGAAAAAAAAAAATCAAGATTTAGAATAAGTAATTGCATAAATATCTATATGAGAGAATAAAGCTAGTTATCAGTGAATTTACCTATGCTATTGAGCTGCTTTGGCCATCTTTTTGTATGGATCCATCTGCCTGATCTCACATATATTCCTTCTTTTGCAGGAGGTCTGGGGTGAAGGCTAAAGGAAAAATCCATCAAGATGACACAGACTTGTATATCTGGGTCTGCTACGGTGCTTCATCATTAAAAATAAAGATATCTGCAGGCAGAAGGTGGTTCATAACACCCATCTCTCTCCTGACTGCTACTCCTTCCATATTAATAAACAAACTCAGGTATTTTGCAGTGTGAATACTTCCTTTCATACCAAAAAACTAAATGAAATTTAGCTTTTAAGAATGGTGGTAAGGTAGTTGCTCCAGACTCAGTACTGTTGTGTTTTGCTCTTGAATTTAACACATGGATATAGCCTGATTAGCTGTGGTTTAGGGTCAAAGACATATGATGGCACATGAAATGGTAGCTGTCTACACAGTTTCAGTAGGACAATGTTCACACAAAAGACCCCAAATGTAGCAGTATTGCAGATCTTTCAAGGGAGTCATGTCTGTTTTCTGAAAGGCTTTCTCCGCAGATTTCTAGTAACCCTCCCAGTTATTATTAATGAAAACAGTATTGTTCATTCCCTGACTCACTGACACTTTCTTCCCTGGTTCTCTTACACTTAATTTCAAAAAAGGGAAAAGTTTGTGTTGTTCAGCCTTACAACAAGGGGGTGGGATTGCTTCTCCCTTTCAAGTAGACTGTGATTAATAGATAATTAAAAAAAGTGTCAGCCACCTCTTGTTTTTTTATCTGAACATTTAATCTGACAATGTCCATTGCACGTGCTTTGAGAGACTGAAGGCTGAAACCACTGTTGCCTAAAAGGCTGTTGGAGAAAAAGAGACTCCAGGCCAAATTAGGTAGGAGGTAAGATAAGGATAAGAAAAGGCTTTAATTGAGTCCCCAGGCTCTTACGAATACTTCTCCTCCTGCTCCCGAATACAGGTGTTTCCCATTTTTAGAGTGATTTTCACCCAATCCCCGTCCAGCCACCACCTCAGTTCTGCCCCCTGACACACCTTCTGGAATTGGGTCTGGGGTCACTTTGTGACCCCCTCGTCCTCATCTTCATCTTCTTCAGGTGACGTGATGTTTTTGGAGGCCTTCCAGAGCTGTGGGCTTGGAGGTCATTGTGTTCTAGGGACATATCTTCTTACGCAGATTTTAGGGTGTTCTCTACAATTCTACCTTGAAAACGAGACTAAACAGATTACTGGAAATTAGGGGAATTGATATAGGGATGGATAATAGGGCCTGCTATGCGAAAGCCGTGTCAAAAGGTAAGGGATTTTACTACATTAAATCTACATTTGCTATATAACTACTTCTAAAAGCTACAAAATTAAAAAATTAGAACTCCACGGCAACACCATGATGAAGCATAAGCTAAAGAATGACTTGTAGGAATCTAATTTTGAGTCAGACTCTCTTCATTAAAAGGATTCTGGAACCCAGAAAACAGAGGCAGGGAAGGGTGCGAGGGTAGGGTGCCTATTTTGCCTCCTGCATCCTTTCTTTAGTTCCACGATAACAGTGGCAGCAGCTCACAATGGAGGAGCAGTGATCAGCAATTTGCCCTAATTCTTCCTTCCTCAAAGACGTGAGACAACTCAGGCTGCCAAAATGTGACCCTGGAGTTCCCCAGGAAAAGTCAAACTGAAAATGTTGTAACATAGAGTTGGGCTTTGAAAGTGTGAAGAAGATGCAGGATGAGACTCGGGCTGAGGTTTCTGATGTGTGGCTAATGCACTGTAATTTCAGCCCCCATTAGACTTGGCACAACTGTGGCTCCAAGCTGCTCACACAGATTGTCAGTAATGCAAAGGTGCAAAACCAGATAATCACAGATAGTAAAAATAGGTTATCTGTAAAAATTTTGTCAGCTGTAGGCTTTTTGAACAAGACACTTTAGGATCATTGTTACTAGCTTAACACATTTTAATTCAACCTATGCACAAGTACTGTACCCACTAAAAGTGTAAAATTTAGAGCATCCATAGCTCTAAACCACCTAGTTAGTCTCTGTTGTAGAATTCTGGGGGAAACCTAGAATCCAGAGTAATTTTAATTTAGTTCAAATAATAGTCTCCCAACAGTATTATCTGGGCCACAACTTATTACACTTGTATATTTATTTTTAATTTTTTTTACCCAGAGATTTAATAAACACTACAGATGTGAAATCTGTAACTGTAGTTTTGAAAAACTGTACTAATTTAGGTGAATTGTTGGCTTTTGAACTGGATGCAGTAACAGAGAACTGCTTCTGATAATGCAGATTTCAGATATTAGAGGCATGGAATTGTCTAACAAAGCTATGACAAGCCTTGTATAAAGAATCATCATATCCTGTTGCTGAAACAGTTAACAAGTAATTTGGCACACCACTGGGAAGTAATTTTTCCTATTTGAGTGGGGATAGATCTACCATTCAACTTTAAAAATATATTTCATTCAAAATACTGCTCATAGACTTTTTATTTAAAAGAATTCATAAACTGTAACAAAGGTATTTCAGCAGAAATATTGAAACGAAAAAAAGGGACTTTTCATCCTGCATTCATCTTCCATTGTTGAAATTCTTTACATTTTACTATCAAGGAAACTATATAAGTACTAGCCTTGTTTAAAAGAATAGGACTCAGTGAGTATTACACAAGACTCTTGACACTTTGTTTCCTTCAGGTACCATCATTTTACATTTGAATTTGACCCAAGTGATGTGCTGAGAAGTGTTCAGCTGATAAAAAGGAGTCTTCTGTGAAGCTGTCATATTTTTGGCTCATTTTAGTAGGCAGCGGTTTCATGTTAAAGAGACACTTCACATTTGTTACAATTGGCAGCATTGTTATTTTTTTTAGGAAGCTATAAAGCCCTGATTGGAGCTGCAGCAAGCTTGTCACCAGAGACTCAGACTCAAGCTCTTTCAGTTGTACAAGCCCTCTGCAATTTGCTTGGCAGGAAACTGGCATGAAAATTGTGCCATTGAACTAACAAGAAAGAAAAACTCCTTGAAGATGGTGGAATTTTGGACACTCTCACATTAACTGTTCAGACTAAGACCACTGCACAGCCTTCCTTATTTCATATGTGAATTTTAGTCTGATTCTCCTTGGAAATGTGGTTTATGCAGCTGTGTTGTTTACCTGCTGGATGCCCTATTATAATATTTTTTTCTTTATTACTGGCTATATTGATGCAAATTCAAAAGACAGGAGTAGTGGAAAAATATTTTTCTATAAATTTCACAAAAATCAATGTAAATAGCGGAAAGATCCAAATCAGCTGCAAATATTACATGTTGTGCTTGGCAGCAGGCTGTTGTCCAATGTTACAGGAATGCTGGCCAGCTAATGAGCCAGCACACTGATGGGGAGTAGTAGCTGTAACATCAGCTGCATGAGTTGCTACCTGTGAGCAAAGGCATAGCAGGGACTAGGAAGGAGAAAGGAGTTACTATGATTTGAGGATAGAAGTGAAGGAATTTGTGTGACAAAGGGCAGGAATTAGGATTTTTTAATTGCATTTTTCCCCAATAATCTAGCCTTAAATATACTATAGTAGCAGGAAGTTTAATACTGTAATAAAAGGAGTAAGAAAATTGAAATATTTTAGATACGATAGAAACAGGGGGAAAAACACCCACACAACCCTGTTTCTCCTTCTGTGAGTATGCTCAATTGAAGTAAAAGAGAAACAAAATTCACTGAAGGTTATTTTCTCTTGAAGCTTGTTGACTTCATACCACAGTTTGATCTGCTGGATGAGCAGTGAGCAATAAGAGGTACATTAAGAGAAAAATATTAATTTTTACTACAAATAATTCCTATGTACAGGTATTATTTCTAAAATTGTGCGTCAAAATTTCATAGGTGAAAAAAATCTGAACCTCTCCACACTAAGACAAAAGTTCATCACCACAGTTCAAGGTTTAGAAGTATTTTCAATGTGAAATATAAAATACTACTGTGAAGTCAAAAGTATTTCCTTCGTAAAAATACAGGGGGATGAAATACACTGAGGGGACAATGGTTAAGAACCTGCACAGGCAACGCACTTGAATAGTCTGAAGTTAGCACGTACTCCTCACAAGCCTTTTTCCTGCAGTCGTTGCCTCCCAAGGAGGCTGTTTGGGCACATCAGTCAGGCAGAACTATTGTAGTTCACTGCCACTTGGCAGCACAGGAGAGTCTGGTTGAACAGCAGAATTTACCTACAATGCAGCTTTTGGAAAGGATGTGCCTGCAGTGTTCTTGGAAGGCTAAGACACTTGCTAGCTTGTTAGAAAACAAAACCACATCCCCAGTGACACCAACCCTCACTTCACCATTCTCTCTGATGACTGAAATTATATCTCACTAAACTCAGAAGTCATAGCCATGAACTTCAAGGTATTAATATAAACATTTGCCAAAACTCTGAAGAGGGTATTTATGTGCATACATTGCTACCACACACTCTCTGATGGCAAACTATAACAGAAATTTTTTCTCTCTTTTTAAAAAATGGGATTTTTAATGTTAATATAAGCCTTAGAGCTCATTAACACTAAGAGTTAAGTGCTGTTAGTAGGTTGTTAGAATCACATCTGCATGAAATCACTAGGAGTCTTTTCATTATCTTCCAGGATGAGATGATGAACTGCTGAAAGAGGAGGAAAGAGTTGTTATGGCTCTCAAATTTCACTACATTAAAAAAAAGAAAAAAAATCCCACCATCAAATATGTAAAAAAAAAAAGAAAAATTAGTTTGGCTGATCTACTCATCTGATAATACTTTTATAAGCTTCATTGTGATGTTCAACGTAATTGATTTCAAGACTAAAATTTGTAGGATACAAACCATGAACTGTTAGTGGTAAAATGAGAATTTTCCTTTGTTATTTAAACATCACATGACTTAGTTTTCATTTGTGAGACAGCTGTTTCAGTTTTAAAGTCCTAAACGGTGTAAATGGGTGTTTTAATCTTATTCAAATGTTTTGAAAATCCTAATTCTCACTAATTAGTAGACAAATGGTATGCAGTGAAATGAAGAATGGGTGTTAAAATAAATGGTTTATAATACCTGGCACAATTCCCAGAAATCAAGCCATTTCACATCCTTGATGCACTGACAAATATGTTTTTGGTTTTTTCCTCACTCAGTATAAACAAACATTATGATGGTGACGGAGATGAAGGCGGAAGGTCGTGGGGCTGGGCTGGCTTTGTCCTTGTCTACAGCACATCTCCACCCCCTTGCTACTCCCAAACACTTCTTCAGATCTCATTTCCCACATTACTGCAGCATAAAGGAAGTTTAAAAGAGCTGCGTGTATACTTCATAGGAAGGTAATAAGGCATTGCAAGACTAACTTCACACTTCGCTCGTCTGTCAAGGGGGTCTCCCCTTCCCAACAATACCCCAATGTTTTGGTAGGCAGGCTCCAGCCCACTTAGCCAGTGAGGAGGCACGGGTGGAATGCCAGGTATGTCTACAGAGCAAAGTAGTGCAGGCAGCCTGACGCCAGGAGAGAATAGGCAGGTACCTATTGAGTTACAGGATTTCTACAAATCTAATCCACGTGTAATGTGAGACTTATTACAGAGTCAGCCTCTGCCAGGGCTGTGAAAAGTCTGGGGACATGAACAGCCCCAGAAACAATGATCCCAGTTAACTCATTGCAACCCAACATTGGTTGACCCAAATTAACACCGTTGCGTTCTAATAATTAATTTCTTAAACAGTGATTACAAGCTGTATCTTATCAAGTATTTAATAACATATGCAAGAAATTACTGATAAGACTGTAGTTGTTATTGTGTCTACTGCAACACCACATATTTCTAATAAAGTTTGTATTTATTGACCAATAAGAACATTTAACATGGGAAGCATTTTAATGCATTTGAAACAATAAAACTATTCTCCACTGATGATAGCAATAGAAGGGGAGGGAAAAATTCTAATGTTTCCAAATCTTACTACAATTAAAAGAATCCTGGTTGATATTTTGGGCCCACTGTGAGTAACCTGCAGCATTTAAAAATGTGTGTCCACTACAAATCTGCAAAGTTTTTCAGTTGTTGTTACTTTGGATGAGAGCCCTGATAACCTCTTGGTATCTACTCATTAGGTATCTTTTTAAGCATGCACCTCTGATGCTGTATATTCTCAACTAATAATCTTTCTCTCACTTACTATTTTTCCTGAATTTGACAAATAATCCTCTCTCAATCAGTTAATATTTAATTTTGGTGCCTTTGATAATAAAAACAAAGTTAATTATATTGTGATAAGGAATAGTCACATTTCTAGAAATGCTCTGTAATTGTTCAGATTAAATTTGAAATCCAGAAACTCAGAAATCATAATAAACAATGTTGCATCTACGCTCACAGTTGCACCTTGCAACAGACTAGTGATTTTGCTTGTTCCCTCAGGCTGTTTAATGGCTACATGACACCTTTAGAGAAGGTCAACTGCTATGGGGTCTGATATTATCAGTTCATCAGTGATACCCATCTGGCTATTTACTGACACATATATTTTACTCTAACAACCAAAAAAACCAAGACTTTGGAAGAATAGCGGCCCATGGTAGAAGTTGAAAATTGGTTCAGGCTACCTTAAGAATTCTTATTTTGCCCAATTAGCAACCATTTTGTGATTTCATAAAATCATAACTTTGGAGATCACTTGTAATTAAGATTTCTCCTAGAATTGCAAAGTAGAAATACTTTGCTGCTTTGTACATTGAATGTGAATATGGAGAATCCATTTAATATTTCATGTATTTGGCCCAGGTGATATGGAAAGATTGTGTCTCTTATTTTTATTGGTTTACATAATTCGAGAATCTCCTGTGTCTTATATTAGAAGAAGTGGACAGAACATAAGGATTTCAAGATGTCTAATGATAACAAAGTCTAAATTTCCTTAGCTACCTGGATGCCTAATGAGAGGCTTAGAACAGATTAAAAGAAGTCCTTAAAAGCTGCAGAACCTAACATTACAGTGTCTCATGTCCTGAGCACCAGATCCCAGCATGGATGCAATCTATGCTTAGTGTTAGATGTTTGAAGCAGGCAATGTATCTCCTAACAGGTTTCACAGGAGCTGGAGTGCTGTGGATGATGCAAACCAGCCAGGCGAAAAGTGTTAAAGTCATGAGTTTAATAAATGCTTTATCACTAGCTGGACAACCCACTTGTTCTGTACAGCCTGGAAAAAAAAGTTTCATAGCAATTTTCCCACCTTTTTAAAATGATGGAACAAGGTTTCTTCCTCTCTCCATTCAGCTTCTTAGACCCACTATGCAAACTTAGAATATTAAAACCATCCCTCACAAGTAGAAGCCTGAATTACCTTTGACTATAAGTAGTGACAACAAAAACCTGAGCAGAATATGGCATTTTGGTACACCATTTCCACTGCTAACATACAATTCTAGTATTTCATCTATCTTAACTAATGAGAATAAAGTCATTTATTTCCTCCTGAACCAAAAAAATATTAATGAAATATCAAAGTAGTTCTTCTTCTGATATGGTAGTTACAAATGCTTATATATTCCATTTCCTAAAATTTATGATACCGTATCCCAGCAGAAACTTTTAACCTCATTTTCTGAATATTTGGAGAAAAGTTTGATGCTTAACGTTTAGGTTGTTACATGAGGTCTCAGCTTATCTAGTGTTCTTTACTCCTCCTTTTGAGTAGTCTTATCCCTGCTTAACCTCTCTGGTAGGTAAAAAGACATTGTTAATCAATGCTTACATTGTGTAGTCCCCTTAGAAATAGCATTCAAAACCTGGAGAAGTAGGAATGTACAGGGTAATTTACAGTAATCTTCTCAGTACTAGGAATCTTTTGAATGGAATGATAATGCATCTGAAAACTTTTGAGACAGTTGCTATAAGCTATAAGCACATTAAACCAATGACAGTGTAGCTGCCTTTAAAAAAAAAAGGCAGTAAAATGGAGAGTTTCAGTAATCTCACTACAAAATGCTATTACTGTGGGGTTTTGTAATTAAAAACAAAATTTTATACAATTTTACAGCAATATTGCCTTTCTGATATTTCATGGATGATGTTTCCTTCAGGTGGGGTATGTGCATGTGTTTTTTCTTCTGGAGATTGACCTTGTAACATTTTCATATTGACTTTGTATCAGGTGTTTAAATTTGGATAAGCTATAGTTACATTAACATGTGAGCAAATGTATTTAGACAGCCAGCTTCCTTCCTCCCTAGCAGTCACATGTTCAACTGTTCATAAGCAGCACCCATACTAATCAGTCAAATTTAGTATCCCAGAAGATCTGCAAAATAGAATTCTGTAAGAAATAGGAAAAATCTGCCCTTTTTAGGTCATACACAAGAAAATACCAAAAATACTGTTTTCATATCTACATTTAAATTATTCTATTTCTGTTCTAAATTTAAATAATGTGTGAGACTTTTTCTTGAATAGCTCTGAGATTTAAAATTTTGAATTTAGATTCCTAAACCTTTTGCAAAAGCATAAATGATAAATCTCGTGTGAGTTAATTTCCAGCCCACAACATTCTCTTTCCTGATAACCTCTGGAACCTTTTAAATACAAACCAGATAATTAATAAATAACTCATTTAAATACTATTTAAAGCACACATGAGAAATTTGGCCCAATGATTTTTATATAATATTGAGGATGTATGTAAATGCTTTGCTTGGAAGAGGTGCATAATTGCAAGGCCAGTGAAACCCTTGTGAAGACTAGAAGGCCAAGCATCCCTGTGTTGATGAGCTGACTTAGTTGACTAACAACAAACTAGTAATAATAATAATGGCAAGTCTTCGCGAATGAAGATGGGCAAGGTCTTTACACCTTCCAGCCTGCGCACTGGAGTTTTTAGGTGAGACACAGTGTGCGCGGAACTGAGCCCACCCTTTAATCCTGAGGTTCATCTGCCGGGGCCAA
>JAWWMA010000100.1:55345263-55357899 GCA_035041425.1 Mionectes olivaceus | reverse complement strand
GTTATAGAGAAAAAAATAAATAAATAAAAAAAAAAAAAAAAAAAAGGAAAAAACCCCAAACCATAACAAAAACAAGGGCAAATGGTTATACAGTGCACAAGCTGTTGTACATTTGTATATTGGAGAGAAATGGACGCGTAATATTCCTGCAGATTTTCTGTACTCTGCAGGGATATCCACAGGTTACTGATATTCTCATGAGTTTTTCAGATTAGTAGACACTAGGATGCTGCCTGTGATGTCTTCTCTAAAGATGCTAGTGTGCATACATACGCTAAGCAATCATTGAATGGCTTTATATGCACTTTTTCCCTGACAACCAGATCCCAGGAGCAATCCACATTCATCTATAAGGTTTATCTCAATGCTATCTCAAATTCAGATATGGGAACTCTGGGACAAAAGCATACAAATGTCTATGCACTTGCATTTAAACCCATTAGGTGATACATGTGCATTATGATTACAAATGACTAAGAGATTAAGAGATAAACTGACCTTGGTAGCCACCAAAAGAGTGGACTACTAGTGTGACAGCTGTTTGAGGATTCAGCATCCACAGCGATTGCATTAGAATGAACATAGATCATATATCAGGGTACTTTCAAAGAAGGATAAATAATCTATAATAAAATGACATGTTATTTACACTAGAGGAAAAGCAAAGAACAGATTCAAGGCAGCTTGACATGATGTAATTCCAGTTAATCCAGAGCAAATGTTGAGTATGAAGAAATTCAGATTTCTCTCCAATGTAAGATTTCATATTCTTTGGCCTATTACAATAAACTATTCAAATCCAGTATGAATAATCCACCAATGATTAAATCAGTCTACGTTTTGAACTCTTAAATTTAAATCTATACTAGACTTAATTGGGTTTTGGAATTATGTGCTGGATTTGTGTTTGATTGGCAGAGGAAGGAGGAAAGAGTACTTCACATCATTCAGTGAAGGAGAAGACGAGTACTGCTTGAAAGAGGCTGACTAAATTTCTTCTCAAATCATAAAGACTGTGGCTTTTCAGAAATGTCCCTTTCTCAGGTGTTCCCTCTTCCACTCTCTTTTTTTTTTTTTTGTGTCCTTCTGCAGAAGGAAAAGAGAAACAGGTTACTTAAGACAACTCAAAGTGACAGATTGCACCTGAGTTCCTGCCTGTACTTGTGGTACAGCAGTACAGCCTCACAGTCTACCTTTCTCTGAATGTTGGCAGGCAGTCACAAGTTCACTACAGTGAAGTAGCCACCTTCTGTCACAAGAAAGAAAAATTTCTGCATTTTAATAGGTCGAAGCATTGGTTTCCAGAGGAGCTCATTATAAGCTCAGGATTCCGATGTTGCTTCAGGGTTCTGCTAAATTTTCTCTGAGTTACTCAAACCTATGTTTTCTGCAGAAACAGTTTCTTTCTGTGCAAATAAATCCTATACTTTATTCCCAGAGCTTACTTTCTTCATTTCCTTCCCATACCTGAGTGCTGCTAAGTTTTATAATAATCAAGAAAAATGTTAATTCCACTCCTAGACATCTTTTTTTTTTCTTTTGACTGAAAGGCTTTCCAAGAACTCAACAGTCTGAAAAGGGGAAAAAAAATAAATTTTAAAAAGTTACAGAAATTGTCAGTCAAAAAGAGTTTCATTTTCTGAACTTCAAAGTACCTGATTTATACTTTTCTCTCTGAAGGTACCTCCACTAGTCTCCATTGTTTCAGCAGAATAAAGTAGCAATAAGAGCCTTTAGAATACATTACACCAAACTGAACCCCAGGTGATAGCTTCTGGCTTTACCTGTCAAATTTAGCCCAGTTCTTCTACAGAACCTGTTCAGAAAATTCTTAAAGTTAACAGCTAACAACTAACTGAATCAACTAACAATTAACAACTTTGTAATCCAGCTAAAGGTCATAGCACTAATTCCAGAGGAAAAGGCTACTCATTTAAGATATAAGGAAAAGGAACTATACTTTTATTTTGGAAATGTTGAATGCACAGCCACACTTTGCTTTAAACCACACTTTATTTTAGGTCCATATTTTGTAAATGAACACTGAACTTCCAAATGAGACCTTTTGCTGTCTACTCATTACTTCTACTATACAGTACTGGGCAGTTCCTGTCTGTGCAATTTCCTTTTATTAATGTACAAACAAAACGTGATGAATTAAACATGCTATTGCATGTATTTTTTGGCAAGCATGAAAGATGAGGTAATTGAAGATGGTTATTATTTCCAGCTGTAGAGTGCTAGCACACAGTGACATTTAAATAATAAGAGAGAGAGCAAAATAGGTGTCGTGGTTTTAACAATACTGCCCTCTGAGTGTCCCAACTCACTAATTTCTATTCATTATTTTGGATTATACCATTGTCATATAAAGCTGTGTCTCATACTATTTAAATAATTTCTGATATGTAAAAAAAACTAAAAAACCACACAACCCCCCCCAAACAAAATCCCGAAACAAAAAAAAAAGCCCAACCGAACAAAAAAAGCCCCAACAACCCTGAAACAACTGGAAAATGCTACAATAGTTAGATTTTTTATTATAGCTACATATTGGAACCTAGACAAGTCATGTCATCTCTGAGACACTAAAAACTGCTCCTAGGAAAAATTGAGTATCTTCCGCTTTGCTAAAGAATAGGTTAATTGTAAGAAAGTAACTCATCTTTATTATTCTGAATTCTGTAATAAACATATAATTTTTTGTAGAGTGCTATTTTGTAAAAGGAGTTGTCAAGGTTTGCCACACATTCTTCTGATTAACCTTTAGTTCAAGATCATTTTCAGTAAGAAACTATTGTTTCTGTCTTGATCTGTTTTTTGGCACTCTACTGCAAGCTGCACTTTACCTGGTACATTTCTTCTCAAAAATTATACTTTTTGTAACTCAATGACGTAGACAGTAGCCAAACACACAGTAGGGAATGGTGGTGTTTCAGCTGAACAGTCCAGTGCTTGAATCATAATCGGCTGGCTGTGTGAGGAGCAAGGGGCTGGTTTAATTTCTGTGTTCTTACTGTAATTCTATGGAATTAGCCACCAAATGCAGCTGTAAAGATCTATGATTGGTTGCTATGTGTATATTCATTTTCCATCTGAAAAATAAAACCAGCAGATACTTGTCTTGTTTGAAGTCAATAACCATTACACACAAAAATTGAGGAAACTTGATTGGGACTGTCAGGCCTTTGTTTCAGTAAATCTGGAAAAACTGTAGCCTGTACATTTATTTTTTATCTGTGCTTTGTAGAGGTTCTCTTGCTAACATGCAGCCCAATGGAAATTGTACATTCATGTTAAGCACAATTGGTTCTCCCAAGTTTGCACTCCCTTCAATCAACTTATACTGGGAGGACAGGACACAATTGTCTTCTTCAGTGCCTTCACAGGTATAATGTTGTCCTTACCAGCACTCTGGTCTATCCCTCTAGTTCCACACTTACCACAGAACTGCTGAAACAAAACAACCAAAGTTCATCAATTAACTGTAAAATCTTGTTTAAGACCTCATTCCCTAAATACTGATCTGTGATTCTTACAGAATGTGTACAATTCACAGCTGACAGAGATGAATACCAATACAAATGTAAAGTGACATCATTATGAATTTAATCCTCCTTAAGATATTAAATGGCATCTATTTTGTTTATGATGTAGAAAAGTCTGACATTCAAACAGTCTTATGGAGTAGCCCTGCATTTCCCTTGAATTATGTTGTACGTAAAAAAAAACAAGGAGAAATTAAATGTGTATATATACACAGAATGCAGAAAAAAAAAATCAAACTATTGAAGTTCATTAATGGTAGAATCTATTCTACTACTTCAATAACACAACTCCTAAAATGGTTATTAATATCAAGAAAAAACAAATTGTTCATCTTGCATCCCTAAAAGTGAAATATATAAAAAAAAGAAAATACTGAATATTTGACTACATCCTCAGTGATTCTTTCGTAAGTAATTTGGTCACGTACACATAGTCTGAGAGTTCAGGACTGGCAATCTACGTGGTCACCTATTCCCTCACCAAACACATCACTGGATCATACATTTCATTGTCTTACCACTGTGCTGAGTTTCAGTAACCCACTCTTGATCAAAACACATTTTCTAAATATTTATCTGAGCTCATCCTAAAATCTGTGAATTAACTGCATCAATCTGATGGTAGTTTAAGGCACTGTTTGCAATTTGGTATTAAAAATGTATCTTATTTCCTATTTAAATTTGTCTGGTCTCAGGTTCTTTGTGTTGAACCTTGTCATTCCTTTCTTAAAAGTCTAGGTTTATAACTGTATTTTCTCCACATAAAAACACTTAGAGACTGTGAGCAACTCAATAAGAGGGGGGTTTTTGATGCCCTTAACACACTGAGCTGTTTTAAGTCTCCTGATGAGCTTTCCACTCATTCAGTCACACAAAGGCTAATTCCAGTCTCCTACTAATTTTGTTTTCAACATCCTTCTTTTGAATTTATACACTAAAGTATAAACAGTATTTCAGCATCAGCAATTTCTACAGGAGTACCATGTGCATGACTTGGAATATTTACCCAGTTCCTTCTGAATTAAATGGAATTTTCAAATATTCTTTAGAACCTAAAGAGTAAGATTAGCTCTTTGAAAAGCAGAGGCTTCATTTTTCAGTTTTATAAAATATACTGCATCAAAATAATATATGATTATGCCAAATTAATTCAATGCAATCTTCAGAACTCAGGTATGAAGTTATGATGACCTTGGTGAATTATGAGAGATTACATATATGTTTAACTTTTGATGGGAGGCACTAGTGAAAAAGGTATCACATGCTGTAGTAAATGTCTCGCTTTTAGATTTTATGCCAAATCTGCAGCAGGTGCATTTGACATACGTGTATGTTTCACAGTTCTGGTAAGTATTTGTGTAGGTGACAGCAGAGGTGACTCTTGGTCTACAAAAGATGACTTATTTTCAAAGTGTATCATATGCTGGTTTTTTCCTTTTTGTCAAATCTATTTTCAAACATCATTGATCTAAAGTAGCTAACAAGGACTGTAAGTTCTATGCTGCAATTGAAACAAAAAGAAAAATGAAAAAAAAAAAAGAGGGGCTTTGGTTGTCATCTACTTGTATATAACACAAATGTGTGAACAGATTTAATAAGATTCCTTTCATTGTGATTTGGTCCATTGGTAAGTAAGCAATTGCTTAAGCACTGAGCTGAAAAGTAGAGATTTACTGACATGCTTACCACTGCAAATGTCCAATCATTGATTTAGGAGTTGGAATATAACTATTTTAAGGATCTTCTCTTTCATTTGGTCCAATTCTGCTCTATTACTTAAGTTAGTGCTGTAGATTTGAACCACCACTCTAGTATCATTCACCAGTGTGATGGGTCGGTGTATTCACTCCTTGCACTAGATTTTTGGGCAAAAAAATGCTGCTTATGAGAGAATATTAAAGTTTATGCCTTGAATTTCATGTGACTAATTTAAAGGTCATACTTGTTAACTGTTGCAAATTTTTGCCTATGGAACCTTTGACATTATACAATGAAATTTAATATTATAACACTCTAAAATTCCTTCAGCCAGTGGATTTTGTTTCCTATGATGTGACATTTCACATCTTGAAAGCATGGCATTCCACCCCTATTCTTAAGGAAAAAAACAGAAGTATATTTTGATCATGCAGACACTTGTAAGGACTAGTTGTAAATGAGCAAGTTGTAATCAAAACTGGAAAGGACAGGATACTCCTTTTCTGTCATCATCACTTGGAAGAATGGGAAGAAATTAACTTACCTTCCAGCAGAAATAGACAGTAGTTTTATCTGACAACACATATACAGCTTGCTTGAGAAGAGGTGAACACCCTACTCTGGTATTCCTAGTTCACAATTAATAAGTAGTGTCTTGGTATTTTGCTTTCTTTCTCTAAAATCTCTTAGCATGATACTGTTCTGTAGGGTTACGGGAATCAAACATCATACAACCCTAAGGTTTGGGTAGACAAGTTGTGGTTTCCCTTTGCTGGGCTGTCAGTCCTGCATGTTTGCTGTGTAATAAAAACAAAGGCTGTTACAGTAGGCTTAAATTTGCTGCAGTTCCTTATTTCCACTGAAAAGATTTTAAGGACAAGAAAACTGCAGGCTTTTGAAATTACTGTAGTGGATGTTTTATCACCATAAAATGTCTTCTTCTCTGAAATTACATTTGTAAAACTTTGGCTTTTTAATCCTTGAAAATTATGCTAGTGGAGATTATATAGTGAAACATACAGGATACAGTTTGACTGGAAGGTTCCGCAGTCACTGTTGTGTCATGAGATTGTAGCCAATCATGGGACATATTCCCTCTACTCACGCCCTTGTATTTTGCGTTCTAGCTAGTGGGCTAGTAACAATATAGTAATATCTTTTAGATGACATGTTAAATCAAAGTTTTCCAGAGATTAGCGATTACATGGTACATTTTGAAAAAGAGAAGTACAATAAATCTAGTGTTCTGACATATTTCTTCAGTATTCTTCATAACCTTTCCCCATGGAAGGGCATGGTCTCTTTGGAAATAAGCGTTCATGCTCAAAGAGATGTCCTACTCAAAAAGCTGCTAAAAGATTAACGGATATCTAATGCTCTAGGACACACTTTTGCCATTTTTGGAATGCCATGGTTTTATGGTTGAATTAAAGCATAATTTTATTTTTGTGCTCAGTCTACAGATTCCACATGACTCTATTTTTCACCAGTTTACTGGCCATTTGAAATATAGTACTATGACCACAAATTACATATGAAACACATAAACTGCATATCTACAAGACATTGAAATGTGGGTTTTCATGGACTGAAGGCTGCAAGACTGATTTGGGAATTCTAGCCAAAGAAAATTATTTCCTTTGTGAAAGAGTTGCTACCTGTAAAAATGCTGCTAGGGGAAAAAGAAAAATCAACCAACTAATCACAAAACCCACCAACACAAAACCACAAACAAACAACAACAAAGCAGCACTGGAATGCTTGAGCTCAGGAAACATATTGATACTGTTATTTTGGCTTTTGTATTGTATCTTGTTGCAGCAATTGAATAATATGTTTTCCAGTTGAACACACATCTTAAAGGATTTAAAAAAAAATAATTCTGTGAAAATATTGCCAGTTCTCAAATACAAAGATTCTTTTTGCCTTTGAAAAGTTATCTGTCTTTATCACATTCTTTATCATCAAAACATAACTTATTCTGAAACAGAAGAAGAAATGTAGATGCTGATTTTCCTAGTGTTACTAACTCACATATTAATACTTTTTTTTGTTTACAGGTGAAAATTCACAGACGTGTTTATATCACTTAAGAAGATTTTCTAACAAGGTTTCTAGCAATTTCTACATGCATGGGGTGGGATCCCATTTTGGAATGGGATACGTTACGTAATTATCTCTCAGGTATGCATTTCCCTGAGGTTACAGTGGAGAGTCTTTCAAACTGTTGTAAATCAAATTATTGCTGTCATTCTGACTTATGATTTACCTTGTTTGTTTTGGTTTTGTTCTTTTTGGTCAGCCTCTGTGGAAGTCTGTGAAGATACTAGGTGGAGTCATTTGCAGAACCAGAGTCCCTAAGTCCTTTTTGCTGTTATGCAGTGTCTATAAAGCTGCTCTAGGAGTCATTCCCCCTTGACAGCTTCTGAAGAAGGTAGTCTTCTGGGAACTCACTTCAGAACAAGACTGTTAAAATATCATCAACAGTTCTGAATTGTTCCTAGATAAGAAGCATGCTAAACAGAAAATAGTTCTATTATTCTGTTCAGTTTTCTGTCTTCCATTCTCTATGCAGATAATCTCACATTATTTTGAAGACATATAGAGCCCACACTATGCTTGATATCAAAGAGAATGCTACAGTATTTGCTAAGAGCTTAGCTCTCTTGATAATGGGCACTATGAAGCTACACATACATAATGATGACCATAGTGAGCAAATTCCAGTCCTTGCTCTACTAGCATAAATCTCAAGAAAATTTCCTAAGTTAAATAGTTATAGAAAGTTCAGAATTACTCAAGATCAAGCAGTGGTAGTTTACAACAGTAGTAGCAGCTTAAAACCTGTCTCTGTGAGAAATTTTGCTCCATCACAAATTTTTTTAAACTCTTAATTTTAGCTAAGATGCAAACAGATGGCAATATTTGGAGACCCAAAGCAGTGAACAACTGGCAGCCAAGAGTAAAGAATGTGCTCTGAATGTGACAGTCAGGTTCTTGGATTCTACTTAACCAAACTATTTCCCCCTTCCTTCTGCACTGTGAAATCTAGTGCAGCGGTCATTTCAGTGGCTGCAAAGCAATTCAGATTAAGAAAGCAACAACTATCTGTTGGAGGTAAAAATGTGAGGGTGGCTTTAAGGGTCATTCTATCCTCAAGACCCACCTATCCCCATGCTCTGTGCAAACTGAAGACATAAACTGATTTTTGTGGAAGAGTAAGAATTTGAAAAATACATACCCTCTTATATCATTCCAGCTCTAGGACTTCCTAATACAGATGTGTTTTCTACAGATACCACTGTTTCCACTTTTTTTCTGCAGTCTGTGATTAAGTCCATGTTAGGGAGATTTGTCTCAAAGTAAATGGACTATATCAGGTCACATTATGCCACATTATCTCACAAAATGAAGGAATCTACGCTTACAGGACAGCTTTTATAAAAACAAACAGACAAACAAATAAGCAAACAAACAAACTATAAATAACATGTAAGAGCTTCTGGAAAGCAAATTACTCCATTCCCAGGAGTTTCCTGATGACTAAGTGTGACCTTACACCCTGCTCCCAACCCCTGGTAATGTGGTTAGCATAAATAATGCCTTTTTATGAGGCAAGTAGCTATTCCCTATGACTGAGTTATGTATTGGTTCCCTGCCCTTCATTATCAGTCCCTGAAAGTCCTGTGAACCAAGTAGACAAACCAAACAGATTTCTTCTTTCTGCTCTAGCAGCCTGGATGCCAGACTTTTTATGCCCTTCCTCAACAGCCTTGGAGTTCCCAGGTGCCTGGTGGTGGTGATGGTCTGCAACAGCACAGGGAAGTGCAAGAGCAGACAGAACACTGAGTAAAATCAGTTACAAGTCCTACGTGGGGAATCAGACTAGAGATGCTGCTGAACAGTGAGATTCAAAACCTCACAATGGCCAGAGACATCACTGCTCTTCTCTATTTCCTCCAAAGACTAAGTATAGTGTATGAGTTTCAAGACTATATTGTGGTAGTTATGAAGATACAGCAAACAACATACTAAGATCTGACACAATCTGCAGAGGGTCCAGGTGATTAGTAGTCATAAGCTGTGTTAAAAATTCTACATTGCAGTATTTATATATTGTATTATATTGATTCTGCTCCTAGACATCCTGCACCATTGTAATATAAATTATGTCCTATACTAATCACGACATCCTGTTAAGAAATTAAAGCTTTAATTGTAACTATGATTTAATGTCTTCATTCTTCTTCTAAGGATCCCTAAAAGTACACATCTGTCCCCTAAGTGTCTGATGACACTAAAGCCGTGGAATTTCCAGTTGGTAATACAAGAGCAAAACCAAAGAGCTATTTCCTCATCAAACGAGAAATTCTACACAAACCATGTTTCACAGGAAGAATACAGAAAAACATCACAGAATAATCAATTCCCTGGAGCAACAAGATTGTTCCCTGGAGATTCCCATTATATTTAGTTTTCATTGCGGGGTGGGATGCAGTCGCTCATCCCACACTCCTTCTGACTACATGCTTAGTGAAAAAGCTTAGACGTTCACTGTCTTTACAACAGTTTCCACATGAAGCAGAACTCTTACACTAGGCAGCAAGACACTGTGGTATATTTTAATAGCCTCCTTGATCTGGACTATTAGTAGCCAGGCCTGACAGAGATGTCCTTTTCCTACAGCAAACATGACTCGTGAAACTAACCATCCTTTTCCTGGTCAAGTGATGCATTTCCACCAAAACACATATCCAGAGAAAGAAGCAGCATGATGCATAGGGATTAATGTCAGTTTTGAAGCAATTTCAAAGCAGGAGAAAGCATGATTTGGCTCTTTCCAAACTTTAAAGGGAGAAGCAGGAGATTTTTCAGCTGTAGTAGAATTGATAAAACAAAATGCTTGCTCAAATAATTCCCCACTTGGAAGGACAGAGGGGGGAAAATGATAAACAGATGACCAGAAACTTTGATACAGACTATAAAACTCTTTTTAACCTTTAGTGCCTTACAGAATGTGTATATATTCCACTGAAATAATATACAGCACTACAGATCTACTTTTAGTCTTGCACATATTCAAGTCTTGTGTGCTGTTAATAGTGCCATCTTTTTAAGGTGCTGTCCTTATGATACCAAACCAGTAACTATTCGGGCTAGTAGTACTTCACCACCTAATTAGGAATAACTAGTTATCTGCTCTATGATACCAAGTTAAAAGAAACAAGAGTACAGTGAATCAGAATTGCCTGATGAAGGCATGAGTGACTTGGAATAAGCCTAAGAAGATGGAAAAAGAATTTTTCTGTGAAGTATTCTTTGCCTGTCTTGTGTACCTCCAAATGCTGGCTTGATGGTACTATGCGGTAGTTCTATTGGAAACATGTCACCTTCTCTACATGTTGTAGAATCCTTGTTTTATACACAAATTATAGTATAATAACTTAAATCTGCATACAAATTTTCCTGTCTAGCCTTGTTTTTTTGAAAATTTTTCAGCACTGTAAAACTGTGAACTTTTATACAGCAAGGCCATTGCATTTATTTATTCTTTAGAAAGCTTGTGACCCTAAACCTTGGAGGAGATTGTTTTAAGAACAGAAAGGCGGAATTAAGTTGAAGTTCTAAGGTGCCAAAGACAAAACCGACAAAAAATAAAAATATACAACACATAAATGAGGCTGGCTTGACCAGGCAGGTTGGCAAATGCAGCACTGAAGTTAAAAAGGTAATAAAATATTTCATCTCACTTTAAAAATCTACAGAATTTTAACTTAAACTTAATTGAATTTCAACTAAAATATTTTGCATTAGGCAGTCACAAGGGAACATGCAAAATAGAGCTGTTCTGGAGGAAGTTAGTTTGGCTGAGTTTTGAAAAGCTACCAACTGTCAAACTTAAGCAAACATTTTCTTAAGGAACTTACATGCACACAAATGAAAATATACAGGAGTAGAAACAAATATGAGGATGAAACTAGAATGGTATGGGAAAAGCCCTCTGAAATCTAGGTATTAGGTCTGAATGACTGACAGGTTTTGCCCCTGTTGCAGTAAAAAAATAAAAAAATAAAAAAATTATGAGTTTGCTTAATGAATATATCTCCACCACTACTGGAATTGTGAGATGTTTTGCCAAATCAATTTGAATTAAGCCACTGAAGGCGCTTGTGTCTAACTGTCTTCATCCTTGAGCTCAGAAGCAGGAAGAGGGCTCCTACACTTCCTTTGGTGAACTGATTCACACAGGTGGAATGTGAAGCCTCCTTCTGTCTCTGTGTGAGAAAGGAGAGAAAAACCTGCGCTTACAAGGTGTTTAGTGTGTATAAATCACTGAGCATGGTTCAGAATTCTGCCTTTTGGTGTGTACTCTGCTGTTTGTCTGACTCCTTAGCTGTTTATAACACATGCTATTTAGCATTTAATGGTGAAAAGCCACTAATGCAAACTATTGCTAATGTTATTCAGTGAGAACAAGTTCAAATAAGCCATGGTATTTCGTCTGCAGGACAGAACTTCTGTGTGAAAGTCATTGACATGTCCTGAAATTTTATAACACACTCACAATATTTCACTTAAGCAGTAACTCCTATAATCTGTGTTGAAGAAGGATCTTGACTTTTACATACAGAGAGATTTTTGCTTGTAAATAGAAGTCTAAAGTCACAGGCTATTAAAATCTGAAATACCAAAGAGGAACAAAGGGAACAAAAGTGTATCTATCAAAATCTTTTTGTTGGTGCTCAATTTAACAATTCTGATTCCTTTGTAATAGACAGAAAACAACATAAAAACTAAATGTAAGCTTAAGCAACTCCTTTTTACGCCATGCTGCTGACCCTCGTTGGATGGCAACCACCCACAAAAGTCACTCTATCAGTCCCCCGCACAAGTGGTCAGAGGAGAGAAAATATAACAAAGGTTCAAGAGGTGAGATAAGGACTGTGAGAGATCACTCACCAAATAACATCATGGATAAAACAGACTCAGCTTGGAGATATTAAATGAATTTATTAGTAACAAAATCAGACCGGGATAATGAGAATTAAAATAAATATTAAACATAGCTACCCCCCCACCCCTCCCTCCTTCCCAGACTCTACTTCCTCCCCTTCGGTGGCTCAGGGAGATTGGAAGTGGGGGTTACAGCCATTTCACCACACAATTTTCCTGCCAGAACAGTCCTTCCCCTGCTCCAGCATGGGGTTCCTACCATGTGAGACAGTCCTCCATGATCATCTCCAAATGAGTCCACCCCCTGAGCAACAGTTCTCCATGAACTATAGCAACGCAGATCATCTCTCAATGGGTGCAGTCCTTCAGGTACAGGCTGCTCCCACGTGGATCCCCCACAGGGTCACAAGTCTTACCAGGAAAACCTGCTCCAGCC
>JAWWMA010000100.1:55321125-55336029 GCA_035041425.1 Mionectes olivaceus | reverse complement strand
AAAAATCCAATGCGCAGGCTGGAAGGTGTAAAGACCTTCCCCGGATCTTTGCTCACGAAGACTGGCCATTATTATTAGCCTGACTACCACCAATGTCATTGATCTTCTGAGCAAGAATTTGTATGTTTAGATCTCAAAATGTAGGTTTTTGCTGTTCTAGGCTGTCATACTTGACTATCCTAGATAATCCTATTAAAGTAAGCTGTGCTCATCTACATTCAATCATTCATTTTTCTACCACTGAATAATGGATGCAAGTAATACACAGGAAAAAAAGACAACGGGGAATGATGTTGAAACATATTCATAAAACAGAAGCAAGTTGCAAGAATCTCTGCTTAGCATCCTCCTGACTTTCCAGAAACACTTTCCATAAAACCCTTGCCCTGTTATTTCCCTCAGTCAAAGAGCAGCTTTCTGAAGTACATGGCCGTGTTTCTGTTTTAGCTATTACACTGATAGAAGACTCCAGATACAAAATGTTTTTAGATGCAGCCAACCCAAATAAATGAAAGCACTTTTTTCAAAAGAAGGAAAGACATGAAGTAAAATAACAGTTTAGGCTGGTGATTTTCAGAAAGTCTTTCTTCCCTCGTCCATACGACTAGAGCACGATTTCAACCTAAGCAACCAAAATTGGGTTTTTTATTATTATCAGTGAGAAATATTGTCAGTGAATGACAGTTGACAGAGGCTCAGGAAGCCACATACAACCTACCTTTAAACCTTTGTGTCAGGCCTCTTATGACAGTAGGCTGACTTGAGTCCTTAAAAGTTGACAAATGCTTAACCTCTTTATAAACAAAGCTCTTAAGCCCATAAGGAGTCCACTTGCATAATAAATAACCTTGAAGTCAAAGGAAGAAAGCACTATTCAAAATTTTGTGGGGTGTTTTCACTTTATAACTGTAGCAGGCCATTTGTAATATCTACACATCTCGTCCTATCACAGACAAAAGTGTATGTAAAAATATTTTGGTTTATATCTGCTTAAGTATTAAAGCTTATGCTCCAGTACAATACTGCACACAGAGGTACCTTTGTAACACAGATTTATTTGATGAAACATAAAGATGGGGAGATTGTGTTACTTTGATCCTTAAAGTTGAGGAGTATCTCAGGTTGTTGCACTGTAAGTCAACAGCAAACCTCCCACTGATGATATTGACAGCAGAATTTCACCATTTTTTCCTTGAAGAGAAGTTCAGTGTATCTGTAAAATAGGTATAATGATTATTGTCTGCCTCAATGTGGCATTTGGCTAAAAACTTTTTGACTGAGTCCTAGAGGTGACCGCCTGTGCACAGATACCCACAACTCCCATGTTATTAAGCACTGATTCCCCGAGGCAATGATTGTGTGGAGTCTTTCAAACTCTGAGAAATCTACAGTTGAGCGTAGTATTATCTTTTTTGCTGAAGCAAACAATTGCACCTTGTCATAAAGCAAATTCTAAATTCATTTTCAGTGATGCTTCTAAGCAGGTTCTTCACATATCTGTTATCCATTTTCTCAACTTTTGAATCATGGGTTCTATAAACTGTTCAGGTCAGTGAAATTACATCAAGAAATGCTGCTAGCTATCTATCAGGGATTTAAAGGAGAGCAGGGCCTATTCTGCTCATCTGTTCTGACCTCCTGTCATAATTCCTGCCATAAAGATGTTTTTTCCTTTCCACCACATAAGCAAATGTTGTCAAACTCAGTAGTTTTAACACAACATTTATAGTACAGACTAGATAAATAAGAAAGAGGACTGAGACAAATAAATATGGCTGACCTCAATTATTTTTGAAAATTCTAATATGGCAATATATACACATATTGTAAAAACATTCTTGTCTTGTCACACCGAGGTGGAAGATGGCTCTTTGCAACATGTGGTGCCAGTGTAAGGGTTTCTAATGTCACACAGCAAAACAACGTCTAAATTAAAAAAAAAAAAAAAGTAATTTCATGTTTTAAAAATCTGATAAGACTTCTCCATCTGCCATGTGCCACAGTTGACAGCTGCTTCCTTTTGCATGGCTAAGATCAACATGACCTTAGCCAGTCAGAGTCTGTAGGGTATGAGGCCATTGTTGAACATATCAGTGGAAAAGT
The DNA here is from genome assembly GCA_035041425.1 of Mionectes olivaceus. Lineage (NCBI taxonomy): Eukaryota > Metazoa > Chordata > Aves > Passeriformes > Tyrannidae > Mionectes > Mionectes olivaceus. The sequence goes on along the minus strand of JAWWMA010000100.1, from coordinate 55,333,926 downwards.
ATTAAAGCTTGGCAGAATTTTCTGATGTTTGCCTTCTGTCTTTTTCTCTGATCAATACCTATCCCTTTCTATACTGTTCCTGTCTGTCTTATATTTCTTCTCTGTGGTAGATGCCTTTTAAGAGTAGCTTAATTCAGCTGTAGTTGACCTTTAATGGAGCAGTGCTTATTCACATCAAGTTTTTATAGGCCTGCTAATTTCTCCACATATGCAGAGTAGTGGTCCTCTTTGACCTACAGGGGTTACAGTAAGAGAGACACATTTTTGGGGAGGGAGGTTTGGTGGATATTTTGTTTTAGAAGAGCAATACTTTCTTAAAAACAAAATAGACACAAAGAAACAACAACAAAAAACCAGTTCCTTTTTAGAAGAAAGAAGTCCTATACAAATTCAAGAGTGGCAAAAAAGTAAATGATTTCAGCATTTCAATTAATATAAATATAGTCATGTTTTGTCACATATAATAAGATTGATTGTAGCTCTAACAGGAAAATATTTTTGTGAAGGAGACTGGGAAACTTTTGCAGTTGAGTGCCAAATCATCAGTACTGGTATCAATATCTGATTTGCCACAACCTCAGCATCAAATACAAACACACACTGGAAGAAAGCGCTCTCTTCTTTCTATTTTCTTGCCCTGCCTCCACCTTTCCTCTCTTCTTTCCTCATTCTGACATGCTCTTCCTTTTATATTCTCTTCACCATCAGTTTCTTTCCTTCTTATTTTCTCAGTTTCCAATGACACTGCGTTCAATTTCTTAAATATTTCTCTCACTTCTGCCCCTCTATTTGTTCCTCCATACATTTTTGCTTAGGTTTCTCCCACCCCTAAAGCCAGATTCATCCTTCTTTGATCTTTTCTCTAGCCCTCATTCTCTTTAGTCATTCCTCACACCCACATCTTGTCCTACAACGTGGCTCAAATGCATATGGTCATCATATCAGATCATATCTAGCCTCTCTCCAAGGCCTTCTATTCACTTTGGTACCCTTGACAACAGTGGGAATGACACGGCCTCTTTACTGATTGCACTTGCAGCATTGCCCAGAGTGAGTGTTAAGTACAGTCCCGGGGTTAGAACACATTTGCTGGCCTACCTCCTCCAAAGATATTTTCTTTCCAATCTTTTGTGAGACCAAGTGAACTAGGGTATAGTGGGCAATTTACAGGCAAACTAGAAAATTATCCTAAAGACATAAAATTTTCCCCAATCTGCCTTTCAAATACATTATATGTGCAGATAGGAAGCTGAAACCACTTAAAAATTCCTTGTCTGTCAAGCATGTATTTGGCAGTGAAACTGTTAAAATACGCACTGCATTGCAGGGTCTTCAGATGCTGAGTTCACCCGGTACATATTTGTTTACACAGGGAAAAAGCTGTGTGCAACACAGTTGGAAAAGTCACAATATATGAATACAACCAACCATACAGGCAGAAATACACATCTTATAAAGAGAACAAATGATGACAGGCAACTCAAGCTCTTGCTGCACTAACCCATGATACATTTCTTTTCATGAGCTGGGACTAAATGCAGGATTCTGAGCAATACAAAGGAAACCACAAGCAGCTTTAGCAATGATTATATGCTCCCCATGAATGTTACAAGTGTGTAACACATGTATTGGTGGTATCTATTGCATGATTACTCTAATTTACTTTCTATCTGCATACATATATAATCCAATACCACCTATCATATGAGATACCTTTCATCTTCATGTGCAGTGGATGGCATATGTCCCATTAGCAAGTGCTAAGCCATACGTACATTGTGCATGGTTGTTCTTAATGTAAGATTTATTATTTATTGATGGCTTTTATTTGCTCCTATTCAAAAGTGAGACCACTAAACACTGAACAGTGGACAACACATAAAAATTCTCCCCCATCCTTCTTCTTTTGCTTTCATGCATGAGAAATGATCATACAAAGAGTCACAGTTCATCTTTAATTCATCCCTTTAATATGCTGGTTGCACTAGTTTCACTCAGAATTCTCCTATTTTGTGCGTAGCCACTTTAACAAGTTTGTGTCTGCATGAAGTTTTGAAACTTACAGTGTTAGCATTATGCAAACTCAGTTCCGTGCTTTTTGATTTGGTTTGGTTTTTATTTTTATCCTATTGAAGTGAGGTAACCTCTCCTCAGAACACTTACAATAAACATGGCAGGGATATTCCTGTGAACACACCATAATTTATGTACACTGAGTTCTAACTTTTCCCTGTTCGGACTTTGTCTCCTTTTGAGGCTCCCTAGTACTTCTCTAGTCATTAATTTTGGAAGATTTATTTGCAGGATCTAAGCAATAATAACTACTTTAACAAGGCATAATTTTTTGTTTACACGTATTGTCTCCCTTCGGCTGATTAACCTGACCTGTCTAACCTCCATGCAGATAACTATGCGTGTTTGAATTTAAAATACATATAATATTTTTTGATTTAGTTTGCAGCAGTCAATTTTATTGTGCTCTTTTAAGAAGCAATAAATATATCTCGTAATGACCTAAGACTGGTGGTATATCCTTTGTAATCTAAAGCAGATCACTGCCCATCAGTCAAGTGGATTATCAATCGCCAAACTTAGTTTCTTCCAGTTGCTATATTCCTTCATTTGTTTGGTGCTCGCTGCCGTTGTTTGGTCTAGTTTTTTGGTTTAGTTTGGCTTGGGGGCGGGGGATTTGGTGGGGGCTTTGAGTCGTTTTTTTGCATTTCCTGAAGCCCCGTTGCGAAGGTCAGCGAGGCGCTGGGGAAGGAAGCGAGCCTCTCGGAAAGACAGCCGGGCAGTGCCTCCCGCACAGCGGAATTCGGAGTTGGTGAGACACTGCAGACGCTGTCGCGAACGCGGTAGGGGAGAGGGTGGTACCGGCGAACGCTTCACCGCATCAGAGGAAAGGCGCCTTCTCTCCGCCAGGAACAGTCTTTCGGGCAGTAGCCGGTGCCGCTCGCACCGGGCGGGATCGCGGCTCTGCCGCCGCCGCCTCCTCCTCTCCCCAGCCCCTCGGGCCCGCGCAGTCGGGAACACTGTGGAGGGGCTCGGCCGAGGAGCGAAGCTGAGCGGGGAGAGCGGATCCACACGCTCTTGCCTCCTAGCCAGACGCGCTCTGCGGTGTACCCGGGTGCCCTCTGGCCGGGACCGGGCATGCCGGGGGCAGAGCGTCTTCCCCCTGCCCCGCAGGCTTCGCGGCAGCCGCGGGCCCCGACAGCACCGGCCCCCTACGCCCATCTCGGCTGCTGCTCGCCCTGCCGTGTTATGGTCACTGTTGTTGATGAGGAGGACGTTATTCATTATTTAGGGGGGCGGGGGGGGAGGGAGTTAGGGTTTGGGGGGTTTCTTTTTCCTTGCTAAAGCCGCATTCCGGAGCCGGGGGTTCTGGACTGGTTTCCTGGGACGTGAAGAAGAGATCATTGTAGCAGCCCCAAAACAGGATGAGGGTATTTTGGAGAGGAAAATATCCCAGGAGAATCAGCCTGTTTGCAAGAGGGTAGGACTGGGGTCTCCTTATGTATATTTACGTCAGGACAGATTCGTGGGGCACTCCCTCTGCTTCCCATCCCTCCTTTCTCTCCAGTCTCATACCCGACGTGGGACGTGCGCCCTTTGGGACGGGCGCGGGGCCGGGCTCGGGTCGCCTTCCCTCACGGCCCACACAGCGCCCATGACCAGCGAGGGAAACGAAAGGGCTCTGGTGGGACCCCCAGCAGAGCCGGGACTTGAAAGTGGGCCTGAAACTCCCTCGCTAACCAGAAATTTCTGTTCACTACGGAGACAAAATTGCCGCTGTATTTCCTGTCCTCGAACACTTCCTGACACGGGGAAGATAACAAAGGGGAAAGTTTAAAGTAATAAATATACCCGATCTACTTCGCTTCCTATGTGCGTTCGCGGCTGCCGATGCTAAGGCCAGGCAGCACTCGACTGAAGAGAAATTGGGCTTTTCCAGTCCTCGGCCCGACCCACGCTCCGACACCTCCTTAACATGTTTTAGGGATTTTCCTCACTGCAGAATTTCGGGAGGGGGGCGGGGAGGGGTGAGTGTGTGTATTTGTGTATTTACGCCAACTTGCAGAGACCTCACTCCCATGGCAGTGTATCCGTTTCTGACTAGATGAATAAGTGGGGCCCCGTGATGCCAGCCAGTCCTGTGGTGACACTCCGAGTGTTACTGAATTCCAAAAAGGCTCTAGGAGAGAAAGGATGGCTGCTTTTCGCCTTTTTTTTTCTTTTTCTTTTTTTTTTTTTTAATTATTATTATTAAATTAAACGGTAGCAGGATTTAATAAGCCAAATTGTATTATTAAAACTCGGGAAGGTTGCCCGGTCGCGCAGAAGCCCACTGACAGGTCTTCTTCCGTTTTGATAGATTTAGTACTGTTATGGTACACTTCTCCCTCACAGGCAGTAGCTCGAAGATTAAAGATCGCACACCTCTAGATGAGTCAAAGCCTACATCCCGGAGCAGCTAATACATTTAGTGATTGATTTCTCCGCTGAGTTGTTTCCAGTTTCAGCCTTGTGCGAGACCTCTTCGCCTCTCGGCACATTGCACGGGCTCCTCACCGCATTCCGCAAGACAGTGAGGGGAAATCTGAACCTCTGTGAACCTCAAATCCAGACTGTTCTTGCACAGCATCTTTTTGGTCCAAAGCTCCTCAAGAAAAGTTTTAAGCTAGAGCTGACTTGCTTGAAGGGAACATTTCCGCGTGCCCAAATGGCAAGGCTGCGTTGAGCCACCGTCATGCCGTGGGACAAAAATAGCCCTCTCGACCGGAGCCGCAGGTGCGCTGCCTCTATGACCAGGTCCCCTGCTCAAAGCGCCAGGAGGGTAAACGCGACAAGCCCCCGGCAGGACGGGCAAAGAGCCCCTGACGCCGCCGCACGCTGGTACTGCCTCAACCCCTAGCAAGGGCATCTCATCCACCCCTAGCGAGCTCACTGCCTCTCCTCTTAAATCAGCAATACCTCTAAATCATTTCACAAAGCGGATTTCCCCCCCCCCTTTTGTTATTTTTTTTCTTCCCTGGGACGCCATCCTGGTTTTCGCCACTAAGCAAATTCAGGACAGAATTTATAGTGGTGCTTTAACAGACGGAAAGGGTTAATCGCCGCTGTCTGTTTGGGTTTTTGTTTTGTTTTGTTTTGGAGGGTTTTTTGCCCCCGTTCCCTTCCCTCGAATGCATATAATCTCATTTGAACCCCTCAGCGTGATGAAAGCTATTGATTGCTGTGTAGAGTCACCGACTTTTAGCAGGCTCTCCCAGCCCCCACCCCAAAAATACATAAATACGAAAAGGGAGGGCAAAAAAAGAGTATATTTTCGGAAGTGTCTCAAATATGTACAAATCCCATTTTATGTCTTCCCGTTCACGTGTATATTGATATCATAAAAGATAAATCCTTCAGCAGGGTTTTTCTCTCAGTACCTTATTCATTGAAACTGGCAGTTCCACTCATTATTCCACTCTCTTAAACCCGATTCTGATGCCGGCTAAATATAGAGCTTCGCCTTACTGGGAACGCGAATCGAATACACAGTAAGCAAATCAGTAGCACGGGAGGGGAGAAAAAAAAACTTGATCAAATCCCTCCTTTTCTTCCCAATCCTGGTTTGCTGGGGCGGAGACAGGTTTCTCGCTTATTGCACATCATTTGCAAAGATCAAGCTTAACATGCAGTCACCTCTTCCAGAAGTAGTAGTTAAACCAAAAGTTAGGGGGTGGGGGTTAATAGAATTACAACCAGATTGAATTATTTTCAAACAAGGGTGTAACGGTGAAAAATAAGGTGTGTTATTTCAAAGATGGGAGGAGCTGTACTTTAATCAGGTCAAATTTTCAAAACACATACAAACGTCCAAGGGGAAAAAACGCATAGGATGCAGTGTAGAAAAATATCTTCCATCTTTCAGTTTCGGAAAACCCTGGGATTTTTTTTTTTCTCATTTATTCATTAGGGTGATTTTTTTTTTAATTAATCGGACCTTTTTCCAGTTCGTAGCGCGTGAGGTCACCCTGGATGGAGGGGTATGGTGGGGAAGGGGGCCTCGGCATGCCCGGTGGGGAGGGTTGGGAGGGGGGGGTGACATTTGCAGAGGGAAAGAGACACAAAAGCTCCGACACGCGCGCACCCCGCGGGGCCGCGGCCGGTCGCCCCTCGACCAGCAGAGGTCGCCGCGGTCTCTGCGCGCCCTGGTGGGGAGAGGCGGGTCGGGCACCGCGCTGTGCCCGCGGAGCGGAGCCCCCGCCCCGAGCACCGCAGCGCCGAGCACCGCACCTCTGCCACGCGCCGGAGCGGCGGGGTCGGCGGGGGCATGGGCACACACGGGGCGCGGCGCTGACCCCCGGCCCTGCCCGGCCCGGACGACATCGCAGCCCGCCGATTTGAGTGAAACTGGCCATTTACTAGCGGTGTGCCCCAAACACGCTCGAGGCTGACCGAAGCTGCCACGCTTGGCAATCATTCGTCATGACTGCTTTTTGGTTTACTCTGCTAACACAAAGAATTATAGCTGTTATTCTTATACCTAATTACCTAGGTACACATAATTATACGTATACTGGTTTTTATGTATGTATGTGTGTGTGTGTGTACACACATGTACACCTCCCCCAACACATATACGTATATCGTCAGTTTCTTGGGTGGGTAAGTGATCACTTAGCAGAGTTGCATTTCCCACTGTCTATTTAAACACTGAATGTGCAAGTTCACTGTGTGCACGTGTTTACAATCCTATCTTTACCTCCTGAAACTATCTTAAGATGATTTCAAGGCAGTTTAGTTATCTCCAGAACTGGCAACGTTGGATCCCACTTCTTGTCTGAAATAAACCTAAAGGGTATGTTTGTCCCCTCAGCTTCGGAAAGGAAAATACCTTGCAAAGTTAGGAATCCGAGAAGGTCGTTGATTAGTGGCTGTCTCATCAGCAAATGCGAGTTTCAGAATTATTTCTTGGCTGTTTCATTTCAAGCAGATTTCTCCCTGGTAAACTGTTCTGCATGAATATGGCTTTGCCTCTCTTACACCCAAACTCAGTTGCCTTTTGAAAACATAGGACATAGAAAACAAATACATTTTCCTGACGCATAGTGATTGGAGGGCACTTCTACACTACGTTGTTGAGGGCGGTGTAATAGTCCATATGAAAGAGAAGACAAAAATGGGACCCAAACAAACTCAAAGGGAACGTTTAAATCGCGGGGTGGAGAGGGTGGGTGTCAGAAAGTCATGGGGCGGACACGCTCGGGAACGGGTACAGTTCCACACACGGGCTAAAGGACAGGCACCGAGTAGCCGAAGCGGAGCCTGCCCTTTGAAAAACACACACAAAGAAATCAGTGCCCACGGAAAAGTCGCATTTTGCCTGGTTTGGGAAACTTTCAGATAACTGCCCGCTGGAGTCCGAGGTGCGCCGTGCGCCCCTGAGCAGCCGCGGACGCGGGCAACGCACCGCACCGCGTCTGCCCGCGACTCTCGGCGGAGGAATCCTCATATCGCCTCCAGGGAACAGCGCCGCAGATCCTTTCTAACAGCAAGTCTGAGTCTTCTCTACACCTTTTTTAATATGAATTTTAAGGGATTCTTCTTGGGGAAAGGCAGAAGTTCTTGGGATATTTCAGGTAAATATTTGTAACTCCTTCGATCTTGTGTTTAACAGAAATACATGAAGATTTTGTCCGCAGTTTTAAGAGAAAAGGAGGCAGGAGGGCAAACACAAACCGTCCCATCTCGTGGCTGGGACCATGCCCAGCCAGCCCACCCTGCCCTCCCTCGGGGAGCTTGGGGCAGTTCCGCCTGGCCAAACCGGAGCGTGGAAAGATAAACGTTCCTAAAGGAAATAGTTGGGCTAATACCACAACTAAAAATAATATATGTACATATGTATAGGTATATACACATATGTATATATTATGTACAGACAGATATATGCACATATATATGCATGGATGGAAATGGTACACATGGTACGGCAAACCCGGCGGGGAGGAGAAGGTGAAGGAGCCCGAGCGGGGGCTCGGGGAAAGCGAAACGAAAGGTGTAACAGGAGATAAACGGCGGAGATGGAGGAGAAGCGAACAAGAAGAAAAGTATAAAAGGGAGGAAACAGAAATAAGGAGCGGGGGGAAAAGTTGCCCGGGCGAACCCGAGCCGGGCCCGCGGCGCCGCCAGACGCCGAAACACGATAATGGGGGGGGGCCGCTGCGCCGCGCCGCGCGCCGCCAATGGGCGCGCGCGGGCGTGACGTCCCCGCGCGTGACGTCGGGCCAATGGCGAGCGGGCTGAGTTGGAGCAGAGAAGTTTGAGTAAGAGATAAGGGTGAGGCGAGTGCCCGCAGCCGCCAGCGCCCAGCTCGGCACCGCCGCGCCTCCGCACCGTCACTGCACCGCACCGCACCGCCACCGCCACCGCCACCGCCACCGCCGCCGCTACCGCGCCGCCACCGCACCGCTACCGCTCCGCTCCGCGTGGCCGAATCCCGCCGCGCCCCCGGCGCCGCGCCCCGCACCGCGCGTCCCCTGAGCTCTCCGCAGCCCTGACAGTGTCTCCCCACGTCGGTGGTGTTTTGTGCCATTTTCTTCCTTTTTTCTTTTTTTTTTCCCCGATTTCGATTTTTTTTTCTTTTTATTATTACTACTGATTTTTTTTTTATTTTATTTTATTTTTGTTTTTAGCGACAGCTTTCAAACCTACTTTGGGGTCTTAAAACGAAATCGTACACCATTTCACTGTGGACATTACACCCTCTTTCAGATATGGGAGACATGGGAGACCCACCAAAAAGTAAGGCGGAATCTTTACCGTTGTTGGAATAAATGTGCTGTCTATTGTAACGGTGTCAGGCAGGCGAACTGCTAAAGTGCTGAACTTCATTTGAGTGGTAGAGAAGGTGCCTTTGTTGCCATGCCTGCATGCTTGCTCTGTTTTAACGTCGTAGCGTTATACGTTAACAGCCTTGGGTTCTGCTCTCTTTTAAAGTTTGTGGAGCAGACAGGATTTTAATGGGATCTCCAAACACGGAGCCTTAAGTTCTTTTTGTGATAGACTGTGGTGAGGCTAGCTATGCTGCACCTAGTCGTTCTAGGGTAGTTAGCATTAGACTTGAGAAAGACAGCAAGTGACAACCGTAATGATGCTTGTTCTTGCTAGAAGCCTCGACTCCCCTCTTCTGAGGGAAAAGTCTGAATGGGAAGTGCACGCAGCCATGCTTCATCGTTTCCAGTCACAGCCTCTTAAAATATGGAATAATACACAAAGCTGCTCTTCTCGTAAGGCAAGGCATTCAACCAAGCAAATAATAAAATAAAAATAAAATAACATGGGAGTTTGGAGTTTTGATTCCATACAAGGCTTGTGAAATGAGGACCTTCACCCCAAAGACTCTTCACATTTGCGTTTCAACATATGTTCCACCTCCTTTCTAAACAAGGCAAGGTTTTGATGGCACACTTGAGTTATCATCCAAAAGTGCAATACAAAAAAAAAACCCAAACCCAAGACCAACAAAGCCATTAAAAAAACAAAAACCAAAAAACCAAAAAACCCCACAAAATCCCCCAAAACAAACAAAAAAGGCAAAACCCAAACAACAACACTCTCAGAATACGCATTATAAGGGAACTGCATTAAAAGTGTGTTTATCTCTGTAGGAGAGTAAATGGTTAGTCAATCATGTATTTATTTTCATTTCAGAAAAACGTCTGATTTCCCTATGTGTTGGTTGCGGCAATCAAATTCACGATCAGTATATTCTGAGGGTTTCTCCGGATTTGGAATGGCATGCGGCGTGTTTGAAGTGTGCAGAGTGTAATCAGTATTTGGACGAGACCTGTACGTGCTTTGTTAGGGATGGCAAAACCTACTGTAAAAGAGATTATATCAGGTACACCATTTATGTTGTTTGATTCTTTGGTGAGATTTTATTTTTATGTTGTTTAATTCTTCGGTGAGATTTTATTTTTATTTTTAACTTTATAAATTTGACAGATGCATTAAGAGGAAAAATTGTAAGGAAGAGGTTAAAGACAACTAGTATATTTTTAAGTGGTTTCCCATAGATAGACCGACAAAGAAAAAAGGTAGTCCTGAAGCTTTTTTTTCCATAAATTCAAATGCAAATTTCTGTATAAACAAAACCAGGTTCGGGACTGTGTAGGATCTTTCTGAAGACTTTGTCAAGGCAACCTGTGATTCTAACAAAGTAGGAAGTTGTAGGTAATGGATATTTTTAACCATGTAGATATTATGAGCAACATAGAAGTGATTGCTTTCTAACACAACCTGAGAAAAGCACCCCTCTGTGTTTTTGCAAAGACATAATGGCATTCATAAGAAAGATTCTTCAAGCATGTATGCTGCAAAAAGGAATACACTAGTGGAAAAAAATACTTAAACCAGGCCTGTCTAGAACAGGAACCAAAAGAAAAACAAAAACAAAACCCAGATTTCCTTCATACTGAAGACTCCTTTTATGGCAACGTTAAAACCTAGACTGAAATGTTTTTTAGCTAAAATAACTGACATTTAATCTTTTTAAATATTAACCCCTTTGGTGATATCTGACTGCCTTTGCTTTCTTATCTTATCTGTACTGATGAATTAGACAGACCAGATCAAATTGCCCATCATCTGTTCGTGAACAATTGGGTATATTTAGATAATGGAACCGCTTCCTTCCTCACATTAAAATCTGGTAACTGATAAAATGTGAACGTTGCCAATCCTGACACTATAGAGAAACCAAAGCAGGAATTTCGAGTGTGTTTATTATTTGTGCTCCTGGGTCATGCTGATCCATTTCAGTGTCACCTACTGGGTTTGCCAGATCAGAAGTTTGCATGACACTGTGGTATGAAAAGTATTTTTTTTTTACAGAAAGTTTTGGAAGCAAGTCTCTGAGACAGCTAAAATATAGTCTAATTTCTGTGTAATTCTGAACTGAAATAAACCCCTTGATTCTTTCCTGCTCCAGTGCACAATTTATAAACAGACCATTCCTTCAAGCCATGGTGAGATTATTCTCCCAAGTTCTATAATGACGAAAACCAGAGCTTTTAAGCTTTATTTATTTATTTACTTATTTATTCTTTACTTTTAAACGAACTTTGGAGCCTTTCTTTTAAATGTTGTCCTTTCACTGATTTCAAATGAAAGGAAAACGTTTGGACTGAATTATGTTCACTTACCTCCTGATGGAACTCAGCGGGAGAAATTTAAGCAGAAAAAAAAAATGCTGCTCTATTAAGTTAATATGGAATACGTTTAGTTTGCTACAATTTAAAAAAGGAAGATGTATGTTGCATGCAAGGTGACTCTGAATTAGACCGTGAGCCAGTTTTAGTTGTCAATCCTGTGGGCAACTACCGCAACTTTTGTACAAATGAATGCACATGCTTTACGATCCCTCTGTTCTTTTGCTGTCTAGCTGTTTGTTTGGGGTTTTTCTTCTCAAAACTGTATAATTTGGATATATGTAGCTCTGAATATAGGACTAGCGCATCTTTATAGCTGTAGCAGCTAAAGAAGTTGTTTAAATAACATCTCTACTCATATGCATGTTCTACAGACTGTATCTCCAAGGAAGTATACTGGTGAGGAAATGAGTGGGAATAAATATTAGCTCAGTTTTAGGAGCAGTTTTCAGAGTTCTGTGGATCGTAAGCATATATATGTGCGTGTATCCGTACATTTGCAGAAAGATGTTAATTTTACATTGTATCAAGAAAGCTTCTGGCTAAAGAGCACTCGTTGGGAGCCAAAACACTGCAGTGCTAGACACTCGAGTTGGAGAATTTTCTCGTGTTTATCTACTGATGGGTGAACTGTCCCCCTTTCCTCCACGGGAGACGAGGAACTCGCCACCCACTCCAGAAACCCATTATTTGCCTTTTGGGGCTGTCAGCAATGAGCTGGCGTCTCATTCCTGCAGGAAGGCTTGAGCCCCGGCTCAAGGTGGGAGCGGCAGGAGAAGGGAAAACAGGGCAGGGAGGCTGAAGAAGGGACAGGCTGCAAAGCCAGAGCACCCAAACTGCCTTTTAGTTGCAGGCAGGAGAGACGAGTTACACTACTATATATGTGAGACTGAGGAGACATGTGGGTATGCTTATATTGTTGTTAAAATTAACCTGGTGAGCGGGGACGAGAGAAAGAGACTGTGCGCTGGCAGTCACCCCTGCCGCGTCCCAGAGGCTAAGCTAACGGCAGTCCAGGCACACATCAAGCGGCACAAGTCCTGAGTGGGTTCCGCGCAAAAAATATGGTTGGCAGGTTTGTGTGGGGGGAGTGCATGGCAGCTTTGGCAGCGTCGCCTTTCCGTGGTATGCCCGGGCAGTCCAGTTCAGTCTCAGGCCAGGTTAGGTCAGGTGAGGAGGCAGGGAGAGGGCAGGAACGGCACCACTTTCGCTTCAGCACGGGATCTGGGGCAGCAGGGAGAGGTCGGATCTCCTCAGGAAGCAAAGGGGTCCTTTTTTTGTGTTCTTCTTACACTTTTGCTTCACCACTCTTCTCTTCCACCGGTGCGTTCGGGCTCCCTCCACCTTTTACGGCATGGGGATCAGCGCAGGGACAGCAAACGAATCCGGCTTATTCCTTTTCTCTTCTAGTTTCTGTATTTTTCGTGCTTTTTAAAGAAGTGGATTGCGTGTGACGCGTCTACGCGGGGCCAGGGGCTGCCCACGAGCGGGAGTGAAAACTTCTTTCTTTTTTCCTTTCCTTTCTCCCCCCCTTCCCTTCCCTTCCCTTCCCTTCCCTTCCCTTCCCTTCCCTTCCCTTCCCTTCCCTTCCCTTCCCTTCCCT
>JAWWMA010000100.1:55290029-55321025 GCA_035041425.1 Mionectes olivaceus | reverse complement strand
ACAACAAGCAAAGTGACCTCAGCTGCTCCTTATAAGGCTTCCCCTACGGACCCTTCACCATCCTTGTGGCCCTCCTTCCCTCCCTTCTCCTTTTTTCTGGGCTGGGCCCTGATCAGGTTATACGGCATCAAGTGCGCCAAATGCAGCATCGGCTTCAGCAAGAATGACTTCGTGATGCGCGCCCGCGCCAAGGTGTACCACATCGAGTGTTTCCGCTGCGTGGCCTGCAGCCGCCAGCTCATCCCGGGCGATGAATTCGCGCTGCGGGAGGACGGCCTCTTCTGCCGGGCGGACCACGACGTGGTGGAGCGGGCCAGCCTGGGCGGCGGGGACCCCCTCAGCCCCCTGCACCCCGCCCGGCCGCTGCAGATGGCAGGTACCGCCCGCGCCCAGCGCCGCGGGAGCCCGCGGGGTTTGGCGACGCCTGGCCCCGCGCAGGGCGGCCGGGACAGCTCCACGCTCCCGGAGGATCCCGTACCTCCTCGGAGAGGCGGCGGCGACTGCCCCATACCCGGGGTTGCCGCGGGTCCTGCTGCCGCGAGAAACGCCCGCGTTCGCGGGACGCGTGAGGCGGGACACCTGCGGAGGGGCCGCACCCCCGCTCCTCCTGCCCCCCACGCGCACCGCGTGCGGGAGTCCTCCGTCACACTCTCCCGACCCCTCAGCCTGAGTCTGAGCCGGAGAGGGACGAGCCGCTACGGGGAGCAGGTCTACGGCAAAGCGCCGGCCGATCCCTCGGCCGTCTCAGGAGCGTGTGCAGAAGCTGTTCTGAACGCTGGAGGAAGTGGGGTCCTAAAAGAGATAGACTTCATAACTACAGGCCAGCGCTTAGGCTGTAATTTAAAACTGTCAACAAGCTAATCTTCGGTAATTGCCTTTTAAAGTGACTCTGCCTTCTTGAAATGTTTCTTGTGATTTGATGAGAATTTCATCTCAAAATCAGCCTAGTAACTTCAGACTCGCCCCACCTTACAACTTCACTCACACTTGTAGTTCTAGACGTGGCACGTCAGATACTCAGAGACTCCTAGCTTTAGGAAGGGACACATCTCCGAAGCAAACTAGGCTGGACAATACAAGGTTGCCCGGCATTATTGCTGTGCATGTAACTGTAACTCGCAAGGTTATTTGCAATGTTTAGCTATGCTAAAACGGGCTCGTTTCCGTCTTCTGAGCTGCTTTCAGGTGACATTCTATATTTAGGGAGAAATAATCCTGTACCTCATCAGGGCAGAATTCTAGAGAGATTGTGCTCCCTATAGCGTGTTTGTGCATGTCTCCGAAAGCTTATTGTGTCGGCAGGTATAATACTGATAAGATTTGAAGGCTTCGTATTGTCTTCATCGCAGTTGCTGATGTGCGATTATAATCAGAGAAATCAGAATCCGACTGTACAAAAGCGAGCACTTCAGAATGTTAGCTAAACAGTTTTAGGGGGGAAAAAAAGCAGTGTTTTTAATTTTCCCTTGACTGAGTCAATTTACACCTACATAGCTACAGCTATACAACGCACGGAAGAATGGCAGAATTACAGGAGCACTTCTAGCACTTGATGTGATGCTACCCCTAGGTTTGCATTTCTTGACCGTTTCCACGAGTTACTGGGCTTACTTTCCTTTTAAAGAATCAGACAAACTTTTTTTTTAAAAATTATTCTTCTGAAGTCTAAACAAATTCACCTAACACCTCCAGTTTCTAAGATAGACGCCATCCTCCGTGCTTTGGTATACAGGGCTCTCACAGGCTTTTCCTCCATGAGCTTGGTACAGAGGATTTGGCTTGTTTTGCTTTGATTTGGAAGCATCAAAACACGGGAAGCTATTGCACGTTATGGCGGCTTCTGTCTAAACTGAGCTAGATTCACTACATGAGAAGCAGACACGAATTGTGATTAATTTAAGAAGTATTCTTTCGTTAATTTTCGGGCCAAAAATCTGGTTTGGTGATTTGTCAGGAAATAAATACACAAAACCCTCCTGCTCCTTTCCTAGCACGCATACACCTTAGCAAACTCGTCCTCCCCTGTCAAATCCCATACAGGTTCAAGCTTTTGTCATTAAGGGTTTAGGGGGGTGGTTTGTTTTTGCAAATTAATTATCTGAGGAGTCAGGAATGTCAGTCACTTCACCGGCGCATAAAGCAGAGGAGTCTGCAGCAGCTCCGATAGATCTGAGTGTTTGAATGGCCTTTGAAAGAGGGTTCATCACCTTCCCCCCCTCCGTCCTACCAGCTTAGATTCATAGTCTCTGCAGACTCTCTGCTTCCTTCTTACGGGAATCCTGTTCCTCCCTTCCCCTACAGCAGAACCTATCTCTGCCAGACAGCCAGCTCTGCGGCCCCACGTCCACAAGCAGCCCGAGAAGACCACCCGAGTCCGGACTGTCCTTAATGAAAAACAGCTTCACACCTTGAGGACCTGCTATGCTGCCAACCCCAGGCCTGACGCCCTCATGAAAGAGCAACTGGTAGAAATGACTGGCCTCAGCCCGAGGGTCATCAGGGTTTGGTTTCAAAACAAGCGATGCAAGGACAAAAAAAGGAGTATTATGATGAAGCAACTTCAGCAGCAGCAACCCAATGACAAAACTGTAAGTGGCTTCAGCCTCTGTCCGTGTTCTGCCTTAATTCCCAAGGCGAAACGCCTGGGATACGTCTGGCCCGGACAGCCTCAGGGCTCGGTTTGATGCTTTTGATTTTTCGCGAGCTCCCTTAAAACAAAGAAAACAATACCGCTTAGCTATTACCCATTTCTTTCTGCTGTCAGTGCAATGGAAACAGACGACAGGGAGCAGCCGATATAGGCTGCTCACGCGAACCCGTATCTTTTGCGGGGCTAAAGGTACGCAGTAGCTTAGACTAATTTCTTCTCTGAAGCATGAATTGCGACCTGGAGACATCATGGGATGTAGTAAGCCTAGCTTTGTGTAATGCTAATACTGCAAATGCAAAGGACTCCTTAAGGGGAGAATGATGGTTTCACCCTTTTCCCTCGTTTTAAACAGGAGTAAATCCAGCAGGAGGAAAAAAAAGTTAAAAAGAAAACGGGTATAATGGAATTTAGATGTGTTTTCCTTAGCACTTTATATATTACAATGTGTATAGGTGTGTGTTTATCAGCGCACTTACTGCAGAAAAACACAAACGCAGTGCAAATTCTTCGGAATTACCATCATGATTACAGGTTAATTTATAGATAGTTTTATATATTTTGAGTTGTTGCCTGCGGACATAGGGGGGTGTGATGCAAACAAACGGAAAGTAGAACAGATTGTCTCCATTTTAAGCCAGTTGTCTTTTTCTTTCTGTTGTCGCTCGTCCACTTCAAGAAGAGTCTATTACTCTCCCTGTGTATATTGACTGACCTGAGAATGACTATTAATTCATAAGGCTGCCTAGTTAAGTGGAATTTAAGGAGTTTCATTTTACCCTGTTGGAATGCAATAAAACACGACGTTATTAACTTGCCTGAATAATCTATTCGTCGAGGCTTGGAGTTATGTTGTACACTGTTCCTGCACCACAGGGCATACTGGGAGAGCTGTTTTGTTTTGTTTTGTTTTGAAGACCGAGGTAATGACGTACCCCAGTGGATGCCGTGCAGTGGATATACGATCTAGTTAAGGTCACGCAGAACAAAACCAGCCTGGATGCGATAGGAAGGGAACAGAATTAACCGTTTCTTATTCTGAGACGTGTATCGGCAGTCATGTTTAAGAAAGCTTAAGACGAAGGGAGTATGCCTTGAGACGAATAGGAGGATTAAAGGGAAAGAAAGTAAACTTCCACCGTGATAAATGCAGCGCGTAGAAAGAGGCTGACCTAAAGTAGAATGGACTAAGACATTCACAGCAGATTAACAAAGCAAATACAAGAGACCGTATAGATAAGATAGAAAGCAGTTTATTGACTCAGCACTTATATACAATGAAGCTAATCAAGCTCATTAACATCTTTTGCTGGGCTGTTTACAGAATATCCAAGGGATGACAGGAACTCCAATGGTGGCTGCGAGTCCGGAGAGACATGACGGTGGTTTGCAGGCGAACCCCGTGGAGGTGCAGAGTTACCAGCCGCCCTGGAAAGTACTGAGTGACTTCGCGTTGCAGAGTGACATAGACCAACCTGCTTTTCAGCAACTAGTAAGTGTCCGTTCCCAGCCGGAGCAGGCCAGCCGGTATCAGGGGCAGTCCAATCGGGGATTCATTAAAAGTGCCGGATGCTCTCAGTGAGACTAACAATTCAGACTAGCTGGGTTTTCCCGAAATTACAGGGTGGACATAATAGCACCTATAACTACGGAGAACTGAACTGATATCATAGGGGCTGATGCATAAATCTACCTTAGCTTACAGCAGAGCTCTTGCCGAGTTGACTGTGAATTTGGGTAAGGCCTGACCCAGGTCTGAGAATAACTCAGCTTTCACACTCCTGAAAACTGAAAGCGCCTCATCCAGAGAACTAAAATATTCTTCACATGTCACTTAATCGTACTTACATTTGTGAAAGCAGTTTAAAAATTCGCCCTGCCCCACTTTGGGCCAATTTTGCCTTTATGCCAAAGGGTAAATTTTAAATACATGTCATTGGAAAGTCAACCCAGGCCCTTGTTTTGTCACATAGATATCAATCAATTAAAATTTTGAAGTCCTTTTTTGAGCATGTATCTCTAGATATAACTTCATCTATATATACATACACAAATACACACATATATACTTACACATAAAGCGTACTTTAAATGTTGTCCTTTAGAAAGGAAATTGTTAGTAAGTATTCAGGGGAAAAATTCAAGCAATATAATAAACTGCCTTAAGCCAAAAGAAAATAGATCTTTTAGAATAAATTCTGTTCTTAACTCTCTTCCTTATGCCTACGTCACATGGTAGCTCATATGGGACCATATCATCTACAATACTTAAGTTCTACAATGTTAGTTAAGGGGAGAAGCTCAACCTTAACTCAGTTTCCTGGCCTAAGTGTGTTAAAACCAGATCTTTAAAATAATAAGGTATGCCGTGTATGGTATTTCAATAACTCAAAATAATAGTTATGGAAAATTAACATATAAACCCTCTTATGATCTGTTCGACATTTTTTCTTACATGAAACGATGGAAGACAAAGGTTTGTAGCTGAATCTAACACAGTGTTCAAATCTTTTAGGTTTGGCACCATGCTCTCTTGCAGAATCACTTTTCTTTTGTCCAAAAGCAGTCTGCAGCTTGTTTCCCTCACTGGCACGCTGTGCTTGCTCAGGGAAATACACCACAGCAGCAGGGCTATTTGCATCCTATTATATCTAGAGCAACCCTTGTTTTTCCTTCTTTAATTAAACTATCCATCAGATAGGAGGAAAAATTACCTCGTTCTCTTACCTTACTTGACTGTGCCTTAACAGAATATGAGACTTCAGAAATCTTTGATGCAGTGAGTTTTTGTATGGAATAGTTCAAAAAAAGAGGGAAAAAAAAAAGGCAGAATAGAAGATGGATAGTTCAAATACACACATGGTTATAAGTAGACAGATCATTAGATTGACAGATTAATATTAATATACATTTGACATAATTTGTCATACTGAAAAGAGTTAAAATAAAGAATAGTTGGTGGAACAGATAATTCGTCTGCTGTTCAAGGCACGTATGTCCCTAATCTGGAAAGGGCCTTAATCACAGGATTGGCCAGCTAAATAGGTGCCAAAGAAATGCTTTTGGATTAGCAAAGCTTCACTCTTCAAATCATGCCTTTTCCCGATGCTGCTCCTAAACTAACGGGAGCAGTGGGGCACATTAGGATGGAATAGTGTGACCTTTTTTATCAAACTGACTCTCATTAAGAAGAGATAGCACCCGCCTCAAATCACAAATGAAAGAGGATGGCTGGCTTCAAATGCCTTCTGCTCCTGGATGCTCCTTCCAGGTTTATTTTGGTATATGCACAAAAGGGGAAAAAGGTAACCTTTCAGTTTCATGTCAAGAAAACACATGCACTCCTAAATAATTGACTAGAACATCCTGTTGGGATTGCAACTCTTGCAAGACAGGGAAGAAGACCTCATTAATAAGTTTGTTTGTTTATTTGCTTGATTTTTTCAGTCTTCTTTTTTCCTTTTTTTTTTTTTTTTTTTTAAAATCTACTTTTTCTTGGTTATTTGGCCAAAGGCCTGAAGAGGGTTCCTGTGAAGTCAGTGGGGAAGCTAAGCAGAGCAACAAGCAGTGACACAGCCTCCTGTGGAGATGTATCAGGCCATTCTGCTGCATGCCTCGTGTATTTATTTTTGTGTTCTTCTTTGTCTTTGCCTGCTACTTCTCTTTGATTTTTACAGTTGTAGCAAAACTTCTTTTTCTTATGTTTCTTCTTTTTTCCTTTTTTTTTTTTTTTTTTTTTTTTTTGCAGGTTAATTTTTCGGAAGGAGGACCTGGTTCCAATTCTACTGGAAGTGAAGTAGCATCAATGTCCTCTCAGCTGCCAGATACACCCAACAGCATGGTAGCCAGTCCTATTGAGGCATGAGGAACATTTGTTCAAATTTCTGTTGTTGTTTCTGCCCTTATCCTCATCCTGTTGGAGAGAGTGGGAAAGTGAACGTGTTGTGACTCCGAAATTTAGGGGGAAGGAATATTTAACAACCCTGTATGAAACCTAGCAAGGAACTGTTCCATGAGATGAACGGAGTCATGCTTGAAAAGACAAGGTAATATGGTAGCAACACTGTGAAGACAATCATGGGATCTTACTAGAAAAAATACTAAAAAGAACCACAAACCCCGTGCTTTTCAATGATCAGAGGAGGATCAAAAAGACGTTTTCCAAATGTAAAGGATTTATACTTGTGGATCTCAAAAAAAAAAAAAATCTTTTAATTTGACTGCACATCTTAGGGAGAAACCAAGGTAGAGGGACTTTCTATCTGGTCCCTCCCAATCCGAATGGTGCTGTTTCTATATTGGGGATAGCCTTGCCAAAAGAAGCTCCAGTAAGTTTTCCATCATCAGGAAAGAGACGATTCAGCCCTGCATTGTTGAAAGATTCCTTGCAGGAAGGCGGAGCTGCACTGGTTTGCAATGTTGTTTTTAGTTGACTCTTAACAAGGGGTTGTTTCCTGGGTCTCTTCTAGCATGTCTGTTAGCAGGGTTTTGGTTTCGTTTGGTTGAGATCCACCCCCTACTAAGTCTGAAGTGATTAAAAGTAGATTTTCGGTTTCCTCTTTAAAACAAATTTATAAAAACATTGCAACAAGGTATACCTCTATTTTGCCACAAAGCGTCTCGGGATTGTGTTTGAAATGTGTCTGCCCAAGAACTTTCCCCTCCCCCAAAGACGTGTATAGTCATTGGTTATAAGGACTGTTTTTCTCTCTTTCTCTTTCTCTCTTACTCTCTAGAAAAAACAGGAAAAAAAGTTTTAAAAAAAAAAGTAAAAAAAAAAAAGGAAAAGTGAAAAGAAAAAAATCACTCTTTTTGTTTGCTCTTGAATTGCAAAATTATAAAGTAATTTATTATTTATTATCGGAAGACTTGCCACTTTTCATGTCATTTGACTATTTTTTGTTTGGTCAAGTAAAAAAGAAAAAAAAAAAAAAAAAAGAAAAGGTTGTACCGTGGTCTTTGAATTATATGTCAATTCTATGTGGATTTTGTCCTTTTTCTTTCCTTAAATATGATGTGAAATAAAAGCGCCATATGTAGAATTATTATATCTTCAGGACTATTTCACTAGATAAGCGTTTGAAATAGAGAAAATAATAATAATATTAACATTAAATAATGAACAAAGTTCCCTCTTTTAAATATTTACAGGTTAGCAGCTAAAATACCTGAAATAAAATATTGCATGCAAAGCAGGTCGTTAGTGAATAAAAAGAGTGTGATATTTTATTGCAAGTATTAACGACCAGCTTGTAAATTTCCGTTTCAACAACTGTATCAGGGCTAGTTGGATGCCTTAGCTTTCAATTGATAACGTTAGAAAGTCTGTTGTTCCTCCCCACCCCATCCCTTGCCCTTAAAAGTGATATTACTCTAGGCATGATCTGACAAAACGTTAAAACATCTAAAGGACTGGGAGCTCAGGCTTTTTGCTGAGTTCTACTATTTTTAAAAAAATAATAAAAAGAAAGTGCTGTATACCAAAGCCTCGTTGTTGAGATTGTTGAAGTGACCTGTGCTTTAAGTATAAGCTCCTGATAAAAAGGACGCTTTTTGCTTAACAAGTCAAGTATGACCATTATTTATCAGTGTCTGCTGTCAAAACAATTAAATAATGCTGCAGGAGGAATAGTTGTGGGGATATTTCTGTCGGGGATATTGCTGTGAAATTGCACGAATATGTTCCTTATTTTCTGTCGACCTTCCTCTCTTCACTCCGTCTTTTCTTCCTTTTTTAAGTTGTGGGGCAGAGGGTGGTGAAAGCTCGAAACGTGGGCGATTTCTTGGGGAAAAGTAGAAATAAAGAAAAAAATGGGAAAGGGTTGTTTTTGCTCTAATCCAAGTGCTCCCTAGTGCTCCCGGGCAGCACAAGACAAAGGTTCACTTCAAAACACCCTTAAGGACTGGAATATACAGAGAATTTTAGTCTGACAAAGACAAGTTGGTTTGCATGTCAGTTACTCCAAACCCCAATGTTTTCTTAACATAACCTTCTTTTCCCTCCCTCCTCACCATCTCAGCCCACCCTGAGCAAGCTCAGCTATAGACGAACCATTTCGACAGTACAGAGAACATTAAAAAATGTTTAAAATCTAATACAAGGATTTCAGTCATCCTGATTAGAAACTGGATTCATTTTGTATGCTCAAGTGTAATACATTTTTGAGTACTTGATAAATATTTAAATAAATATGAAATCTACCTTAAACTGTGTGATCAGTAACCCTTATGTTCTCATGCAGGATGAGAGGATTGGTACGGCGCTTCGGGGGGCGGGAGGGAGAAGGGGTGTCATTTCTGCCCCGTAGTCTGACGTGTAAGTTGTTGGAGTCGCTGTTACTTGGATGAGTTTTGAGACTCCGTCTCCGACTCGGGAGGGTCTGTAAGTGGCGCTGGGAACACGTAAGGGCAAGGCAATCCGGGGACCTTTGCCTTCGCCTCTTACCTACAGGAGGCTTAACGCGTAGGTGGGAAGAGCGGCGGCTCCTCTGCGTTCATCGGGGGGTGGGGCAGGGACGCCAAGAGAGAGGAACCTGCGCGCCGGGGCGCTCCTGAGAGCCGCCTGCTGCCCCTGGGGAGGGCCTTGAGACTGGTCAATGTCTGTCGGCTTCGAGGGCCTCGCAGGGAGGAAAGGGCGACTTTTGGCGATCGGTCCTGGTGCGGGGAAAGCCCTCTAACCTCGGGCCTCACGGTCCCTCTGGGCGGCTGGGGCGCTCGCCGAGATAAGCCGCGCAGGGGATGACGTTCTGGCTGCCAGGGCAGCGTCTTGCCCCTTGAAACTCACAGGAGCAGCATGCCTGTGGAGTTGGAGCGCTATCGTGGTTCCGCAGTGGGCTGCGGCAGGAACCCCGCTGGGAATGTGCCTGAACCCACACCTATCGCCAGGCTCCTGCCCGCAGCCCCGCAGGGGCCTAGGCCCCCCAGCGCTGTCCAGGGGGAGGGAGCAGGGTCTCTTCTGCGGCAGCCACTCGGTGGTCTCCGCGTTCCCTCGGCACCGCAGACCGGAGATCACCCCGAAGCCTCCGCCCTGGAAACAAAATCCGCCTTATTTTAAGATTATTTCTTTTATGGCCTTTGGTTCCTTTTCCATGACATATAGCACACTGCAAACCTTCAAGTGTTTCTGCCGTGGAGCAAATAAAGACAAACTGTCGAGCGGACTCTCCCCGTGCCTTCAGGAGAACACCCTTCCTGGACTTGGGCAGCAGGATTTGTGTAAACGAGAGAAAAGCTCCTCTTCATGAAATGCCTGTCCTTATGGCGCTCTGTCAGGTTCCTGTTCTGATTTCTCTTTCCAATATGGACGAGGGTGATGATTAGCAGTCACAGGTTTGTCGTTTTTTTTCTTCCTGCAGGTACTTTTAATAATGTCAAATAAGGCCTGTTAAAGCCTGTTGTAATTTGTCAGAGGATTTTTTTCGCACACACTGAGACCAGTATTCAAACTCTTTTCATTTCAATATTTGTACCAGGTTAATTAGCTCTCAGCATCCCCAGCCAACGTGGCAATGAGACACAGAAGCCGGGTACGTGAATTCCAGAGTTGAGATCAGTTAAACATCTCAACAGTAAGTGTTTGCCTTTATATACATATGAATGCATACATATTTTAACAAATTCATGTTGGGTCACCCAAGAATGAACGTCAGGGAAGGCATCAGGGTCCCTCGGCAGTGCCGGCCCTTAGGCCGCAGCGCAGCAGCCGCAGCGCAGCTCCCGGGATGGAGCCGTGGTTCCGAGGGGGTTTCACAAGCACCCATCCTCCCTGGCCCCATCTGCACGCCCGAAACGCCGGCAGCGTTTTACGGTGGGAGATGCCGCTGCTGGGCGCTTTGCGTGCTTCAGCGGAGCTGCAAGTAGTTAATAAAGGGGCTGGAAAGAGATCCTGTTTACTGATTGTTCCTGATTGTTGTTTTCTTGATAACAGCGCAAGCCACTGAATGACTGTTTGAGCTCAGGCGCCACAAACATAAACTTAACAGCTCCCAATGTGCCGGCCCTGCTGGAGGATCACTCCTCACCTCCCGGGGCTTGTGAAGTGCAGGCAGAGAAGGCAGCTCCCAAGAGAGGCAGGCTCTGGGGGAGGGGTGGGGGGGCAGTGAGCGGAGGAGGCTTGCCTGTATAACCGACCTTTCCATATTGCACAGTATCTGCCTTCTAATGAGGGCCTTGCCAGGAGGAAGGCACGTAAAATCAATAGCTGCCTTTCTCCGAGCCTTCTGCCTGTGCCGCAGCTGAGGATAGGCTTTGATCTCCTCTCTGCGCAGCATCCCAGCTGAAAGATGCTGCTTTTACATCACGGTGTTGCTTCGTTTGAATTTCCCTTAAATTTTCCCGCAGCGGCTAAGAGACACTAAACAAGTGCTTGTTCGAGGCCGGGGAGGGGGACTGATGGAGGCAGGGAGGGCGCGCAGCATCGCCACATCAGACCCGCGGCCCGGGCCCGGTGTTGCGGCACCGGGACAATGATCCCACCGGTCAGCCCGGCCTCGCTCCGCCGCGGCTGCCGCTGGAAGAACCACCTGCAGCTCCCGCTCTCTTCTGGGGTGTGTAGTGCGAGGAAAGAAGGAAGGAGGTTAGTTGCAAACCAGGATGTTTGCTGGAGATCTTTTTTTTTATTATTTTTTTATTATTATTTTTTTTATTACTTTCTCCTGGCAGATGAAAAAAAGGGTAAAGAGTGGTTGAGGGGGAGAAAGAGAGGGTGGAAAGTTTTCCAGAAATAAGTTACACGCACCAGAAGAGAGCTCAGTTTCTATCTACGGGAAGACCTCGGGCCGCAATGGAAGAGGAAAATAGGGTGTTTCTGTGGCTTTTCTTTAGGAGGGCTGTTCAGGTCGGTAGATCGCCAAGACTAATCCAAACAACCCGTTTGACTTGTGAGGTCCGGTGTCTAGACATAGCTGGTGACTCGGCGGCTCCTTATCTGGTTTTGGAATCAGCCAAAAGAGACTTTTCTTAATGTCCACAGCAGCACTAGGATCTGCCAGGGCCGGGAAGCCACCGCACTTCGCAGACAGGACAACAAATACACCCACCACCTGGAGGCTTTACAGCCCACTTTGTTGTTCCCGGGCCGCCGCGGCTGCACCCCGGCCTCCCCCAGCCCCGGCCGCCGGGCAGGGGTGACCAACCCTCGGCTCAGTCAAACCAACACACCGCTGTTGCCAGCGCAGCTACTCCGGTTGCTCCTCGGCCACCGAAGTGCCACCTCGGCGGCAGAATGTGGCAGTGGGCACTTGAGCCCAGCTGGGGTCAGAACTGCTGGTTTCCCCACCCCACCTGAACCACCCCTCTCCCTGTGTGTGTGTGTGTGTTACTACAAAATTTTTAGTTTGTTTTGGGTTTTGGTTTTTTTTTCCCAGTTGAAATTTTGCAGAGAATGGGGAAAAAATATCTAGACTCACTCGTGTTCACCAGTATTAAGGAATGATAGAAGCAAATTAATTCAATGAGAGGAAATCAGTTTAGGAAGAAGATTTTCTTTGGGAGTAGAAAATTGTCTTCGGTATTAGTCCCTTTATGGTAGATTTGTGAATATTGCAAGATGTAAACCTTGTTTGAGGTGGTTAGGATCAGTAAAAGCATTTAACTTAAAAGTAAGGAGCATTTGAAAGTAGAGAGAAGGAGGTATCATTTGCTTGGATGCCACTCATTTTATATTTTCATTTGGGGTTTTTTGAGCTTCCAAACTCTCCTGGAACGTTGGGTGGCTGAATGATGGGTTTTCAGATTCCTGAACAATGCACATCCTCTGCCTTTGCTCTTTCTCTGTTGGAATGCAAACCTGTGTGCTGTGTATCTGTATAATTCCTTTTAAAACTCTGTGATGTTTCTCAGTCTGGCTGAGTTCAGGGCCATGATATCCCCATTTTGGAAGCTAATTGCTGTAACTATGATGCAATGATACGCTGTTTGCAGTGGATATTGTAATTGAGTCTGCTAATGTGGAATTATGAAATTTACCAGTGGGTAGGACTCTCTGTGTGCAGTTTAAAAGGCTTGTGAATAAGTGCTGTTTTCTAGATTTAGTAGTTGCAAATTTCCTCCTTTACAGAGCAAACTATATTCCGAGGCTTTTTGGAATAATTTTCCATCAAACACATTTAAACCATTTGAAACTCCCAATAACTCAGGGAATTCAAGATCAAGAGAGCAACATTTCCTAGAGAAGGAATCTTAACCATGATCCTGGTACTCCTCTTATTTTTTTTCTCATGGGTAAAATTTTGTGTTTATTTTTAAGTGTCACAAATACAAGGTGTTGTTTGAAAAGTGTTAAACCTAGCAGGTATATAGAGATAATAACTGACGTGTCACTGTGTATGATAAAGTAAAATATGGTGGGAATTAACTTGAAAAGTTTACGAAGGTTTTAAGTACAGCCCATAAATTTACTTTTTTTACAAAGATACGATGATATGTAAAAGATCTTACAATATGTATGATACTTAAAAATACTCTAAAATTTGGAGGCAAAACATTTTTTTTCCCAGCTTGAAGACACGAATCGAAGTCTTAGACATCAAAGATCTTACTGTAAGTAATCTGGAGTAATTAATATTAGAGCACTCTACTGAATCAGAAATTGCAGGAGCAACCTTTGCAAAAATAGTGAAGGTAGTGAAGGATTTACTGCTAACCTCTAATGAAGCAAGAGTGCATAGCTTTAAAGGCTCAAGTCCAACTCTCACTGAAACTAGGGGCAAAAGTTCTCTTGACATGTAGGTAAAAAAAGTCAGTGTGTAAAATCTGTGTATAAAAATCATACAAATTCAGTTATAAAATCAATGTTGTGATTTAGTACGAAAAAGGTAATTTTCTTTCCACCACTCTTGTTCTTTTTTTGTGTATGAGCTTAAATGACATAATTTTCTATTATTAGTGAAAAAACCCTCTTAAGATATTGGTGTATCAGTAAAAGCATCTTCCTTGGTGTGGGAATCAGAAACAAGAGCCAATAACTTATCTAAATGTAGAGAATATTGTAAAATAAAACAGCCACTCCCTGGCTCACTTCTTGCTGCCTAAGGTAAATTTGATATGTATAAATCCTGGGGTAGGAGTCTACGTACAAATCACCTATATTAGATTTTACTGGAGAGAACTCAGCAAAACATAACAGAATTAGTCCCACACCTGGTCTGAAGTTCTAATTTATGTATGTTTCACCTCTGTGATATGAAGTAAGGAAGGTTTTGCAGAATGGTTCAAGTTCAGTCGCATTCTGAGCTGGGCAGCAGCCCAATTGTCTGTTGCAGAATGACCCCAACCTTCACACACAGCACAGTCAGTGGAATTTGAGGTGTTCGAAAGATGCAGGTTTCCTTGAGAGAAAATAAGCACTTGAAAGGCTAGAGCTTTTTTAGTTATTCAAGTGACCTTATTCAGGGGTGGACCTTTTCTGTATGAAATCTGTGAGTAGTTTTGACAATTCAGGATGAACAGGATTGAGCGTTTTGTGGCCAGAAACCTGAAACTATTGTATCACTTTAAATAAATGTGTTTTAGTCGAGCATTCATTACAGATCTTATTGCCTTACTGATTAGTGTAAACTGGGAAAGCAGCTAACTCCTGGTGTCTACACAGGAGCAGTATGTTCAAGTCGTAAGGCACTCAATTTTTTAAATGCTAGGTTTTGAAATCTCTGTTCTTGTTTTTCTTCTAATGTATTTATTTTCAAGGCATCTTTGCCTGTCATTCCAATAAGCGCAGCTGTTTTATGCCCTGATCTTCATTTATTTTCTGAGTAAAGCCCCAGTGGACTTCTAGAGTCATGTGTCCTCAATTCAGCTTAGCACATCCCATTTAAAAGTCAGCATTCCCTGCCAATTATGTAGTAAAAAGGGAGAGGACATTTAGATTTTTTCGAGGACCACCACCTATCATATTTCTTTGTGGTACCAATGCTATTATGAGGTACTTCAGAACAGAAGATTTGGTCATTAAAGTAGTCCTGGAGGTGAAATTTCACCGTTTGGGATCTTGGCTTCACAGTACATTGGCTCTCCAAAACTGATTACATGAGGAAATGTGTTTGCAGTTTTAGTTTATGAAGGGCAGATACTACTTCCTACAACTATCAAATCAAAATTATTATTTTTCAGTTACACATTTTTCCCGTTGAATATTTTGTTTATAGGAAGACTTTTCTTTCTGAAATCACTGGGTTCATTCAAGTAGGGGTTTATTAGTTTATGACTGTTCCACAGATATGTATTTCCTATTACAATGAACTGTACTCCTCAAAGGTCCTTAGAGTAATGCTGTAACCACTCTAGCCAGTAAAAGTAAATAAACCAACACAATGCTATTAGTACATCTCAGTGGTAATAACTGACTAATGTAGACTGAAAGCCTTGTGTCTTATAAATGCTAAATTACCATAAAATTATTTTTTTCAACACTGTACTTATTCCTGTTTCTATGGTGAAATTGTTGCTAACTTTCACAGAAGAATTTGGTCTCTTCATTCAGTAAGTACCTCATAGTTAAAATGGGAATTAAGAATGAAATAGCATGACAAGTAGCAGCACTGCAATTAGCAATGCAAGTTTTATGTTGCACGGACTGAGTGTCTGTGGAAAACCCCTGAAAACTGGAAGCCCTGTTCTGCAAGATCAAATGTTTTGCTGAATGTTACAGTCATCAAAGCAGGATGTTCATTCTCTAGAATTTTATTTGCCTTCAACTGTTTAGCAAGATAACCTATACCTTGTATTTCAGAAAGCATTTTTAGTTTTGATGTACATTTTAATATACTGTTGGACAAAAGGCAATAATTAAAGCATCTGTTGATCAAGCAGAAAATGAAAAAATTTAACCAGTTCATCATCAATTAAGTATGGTGAGTTACCTGATCCAGTTATTAATCATGTCTGTTAGTGAGATGCTATTAGTCTGAGTTGCCCCTTAGTTCATGATTATTTCGTGCTATTTTTTTAATATTGTAAGATATTTTTTATTTTGAAATAAAAGTGACCTAAGTCAGGGGATGTATGAACTTTTGTGAGTGTGGAGTCTAACAGGAACAGATAATTAGTGATTTCAGTTAGGTCAGTGGAAGTGCCAGGAGCAGTAAAGTCGTAAATGCAATTTTAAGGAAAACATGGAAGAGAAAAAGGGAGGATAGAGGCGGTTTATGTCGACCTCTGTCATGACAGAGGCTGTGACACCCTACCCTCTGCTATTGAAGCCCTTGTTTCATGCCACAGTTCAAACTTATGTGAGTTCGTAAAGGGGCTCACTGCTAGCAAGAGGCGCCAGAGCTCCTCTGGGAAAGGGTGTTTCCTTCTTCTTTGACAGAGACTGAGATGTCCTTGCTGGGGATGGTTTGACAGGTACTCTCTTCCTAGGAGGGATGCTGAAAAAAGTTGTGGCAAAGTAGTTCCTAAAATATAGAGCTGCCTTAAACTCACATCTGCACAGGAAGAGGCACTAACCACAATGAAAACAGATTCTTCAATGATGGATAGAGATCAGACACCCCTGACAAACTTCCTCATGCCTTTGTTACAGTGGAAATGCAGTATTGGTAGTTGGTCTGCATGGCCTGTGGAGGAGGCCAGGGCTGGTGTTTTTATCAGTGCTTTCTCCCTCTCCATGAAAGCCCCTCCAGAGCAGTTGCTGGGAGTCTGGGTCAGAGAGCTCAAACTTGCCTGTTCTCAGGAGTGTGGCTGCCTTCCCTCACTTAATGCATTCCTGCTTGTCCTCCCTCTGTGCTTCTCAGGCCATGACCTGGAAGTCTCCAGATGTGGGAGAACCTGGCTCTGGCCAGCTTGTTGCCCTGAGTTCCCAACACTGCTTGGTCCAGCCTTTGGCACAGAGTATTCCTGCTCTGTGGTGCAGGCCCAGCTATGTGCGGGTTGCTGTGGCTGGCTTGGGTGAAGTTTCACCTGAGCTTCTCCATCTCCTCAGTTGGCATGGGATCCATCCTTGTATGTGCTTCATGACAGAATGTAGGCCTGTCTAAAAAGCTAGAATTTAGTGCACTTACTCTCTGCATAAAGCTTGTGGCGAGAAAGGGCCAGTGTGCTTATGCAAATGTTCCATCCAGGTAGCGGGCTTATAAGGAGGGGCAGGCTGGGGCTGTGGGGTGCCTCTGCAGTGTGCTGCCTGGAGAGGAGCAGCTGCTTCACCCTTGAGGGTTGAGCTCTATCAGAGAAACAGCTCCCTTTGGACATCTGGCTAGTTAATGGAGTATAGGCTGCAGACCGGGATCTTGAGTTGTGGCAAGTGGATGGGGAGAACTGAGTCTTCTGGGTGGGATTTACAGAAACAGCTGCTGCTTATTGAGCAGAGGGTTGTATCTCAGAGGCTGACCTTCTTCAGGGCATAGGCACCAGTGTTACTGGAGTTTCTTAAGCACAAGCATGAATGTCCTTTATTGTTATTATTATTATTATAATATTTTATATAGTTAAATTTATTAATAATTTGAGGGATAGAAAGTATAATTTTCAGCTTCAGAAATGCCTGGAGTGGTAGGTCCCCCTACTGTAAAACTTATCAGTGGTTTCAGCGTTTACTCAGGATGTGACAAACATGGTTTCAGATTCCCTTCATGCCTGAGGAGATGCAGCCATGTGTCCCTCTCCCAGCTAAGGCACTCCTTTATATATGTGTGGGGCTGCTGTGTGTGTCAAGTGGGGTGTTTCCATCATGCGCACTAACACTTCTAGACAGCAGAGGCAAGACTGGAGAGAGGAAACAAGAGCTTGAGGGTTGAAACTTGAAAAAAAGTTTGAGTCCATTTGGTTGGACTCAGTGAACCTGAAGGTCTTTTCCAGTCTTAATGATTCTATATTTCTATAATTTGGAGGATGGGTCTTGCCTGAATGTGTGACCTGTCAGAAATAGGTTAGGCTTGGCCACCTGTGCAGACAGAACTGTGGGTGTGTGAGAAACTCCAGCGTAGAAAACTGAGTCCCTTGCAGAGGTCACGTGTCTCTGGGAGTGGCCATCAGTTGAGCAAAGTTTGACGGTCCCAGTTTGGACCCTAAGTGCTTAAATAGCATCCAAGGCTGATGCTGGACACCTCAGTCCCTCTTTGTCTGGCCATGGCTGTGGAGTGTGTTTGCAGTGCCAGAAGGATCCAGAGCTTCCACAGTAAGAAAGATCTACACAACTTCCATGTTCCAGCAGTGTCAGAATGGTGTGTAGGGCTCCTGCAATGGAAAACGGAGACCCTGAATCTCTACATTGTTTCACTTACTCTTTTCTGTCAAATGCCTTTTCCAGAGTGTGGATGAGACTGGGAAATGACTGAGAGCTCTCTGGCCACAGCTCAGTCTTCATCAAGCCGAAGGCACTGCCACAGCTTGGAGGATTGAGCAGAAGGTAGGGCACATACCTGCCCTATTTACTGGGGGATCTGCTGGCTGCTGAGCTGGAAGCATTACTTATGTTTTGGCTGTAGCCAGGTGATCCCATGTTAGCAGGTGAAAGGCACGTTCCCCGCAACACTTCACCCATCATTTTCTGCTAAGTATTTGTTTAACGGGTAGCAAAGATATCAGTCAGTCTGTGCTACAGCCCAGAGTTCCACCTCTGCTCAGTAAGCAATATGTCTCACTGGGAACATAAACCCAGCAATTCCAGAGCTCTGGTAACCACTGGTTGGTCTCCAGGTTTAGTTTTAAAGTATAATTTTGACCTGTAGAGTGTATATAGCTTGTGTATCTGGTGTATTGATGCCCATATTGTGAATATGGGCATCTATCTGCAAAATCTGTCCACAGCTGAAACCTGCACTAGCTGGTGTTATGTTGGAGCAACCACAATGTGAAAATGGAAAAGAATCACCAGCCAGCAAATTTTTCCAAGTCTCTGCTTCTGAGATTATTCTCTAGTATTACCTGTTGTCAGTGTGGTCAGAATATACTGACCTGCAGTGCCTGACCAACTTTTTTTGGAGAGTGAGGAAGAGGGGGTTGTAGAGGAATGGGCATATATTTGAGAGAAATGGATAAGATTTTGTGTCCATATTTGGAAAATTATTTTCTAGGTAGAGGTGAATCTTTATGTAAGTTTTTTAAAAAATACTGTATTTGTATCTGTAATAGCTATTATTTCAGATTTACTCTTCAAAGATTGTAACCATTGTGTTTCATCCTAGAGTACTGGTAGATACGGTCTCCTCTTCCTGCGCTTGTCAGAAGCTCCTTGTCATATTTGTTTTAGGAATACCACTGTTTTATTGAGAAATTCACAAGATGTTGTACTTGCTGTACAACTATTCAGTGCGGTGTGCGAACAAATGAGCAATTCCTCAAGTACAGTAACCTCTTCAAATTAAGTTTGATAATCCTAGCTTTATTCAGTTCTACAGAGTGAGTCAAAAAACAGCATCTTTAGACAAGCAGACTTGTCTAAACGCACATTGTAATTATAATTTGGATAATAATTGCAATTTGTAATACAGCTGACTCCATGGATATTAGAAGAAATCTCCTGGCAGTGGAAGGCTGTATCAGAGAGTGCAAAAAACTCTCACCAGGATTTTTAATGTTCATTTTTAATTGTTCAAATAATTAAAATGACCAGCTAAAATTGTACGGGAAGTAGTGGTAGGATGATGTGGTCAATACAAATATTTATCAGCATGTGGAAATAAATGCTTTATTTTCTTCAGCATTCACTAAAAATAAAGCAAGGAAAATAAGGGAGGATATGGCCAGAACAACAGAACGATGGTGTTTTATTGATTATGAGTTCATTCTGATCATATTTTTAATCAGTATGCAGTAGATATGCTGTAGATAACAGAATAGTTCAGTGCCATCTAAAGTGGAATTTAAATGCAAGTGAGGAAATCATAGCAGCTTTCCTTCTTCTCATTCTGCCTCACTTAGGTACACTGCTAGGTCCTGATTGACAGCATAGCACATGCTTGGGGAGATGCGACAAAGCCCTGCAAGGGCAGCTTTTGTCTCTTGTACCACACCCACAACACAAAGAAGCTGTGGCATGGTTTGAAGAGCTGATCCAGGATGTTTAAAAATACTGTATGTCTAATGACTGAGCTGAAGCTCCCCAAAGATACTTTGAAAGAATTTATCCTAAACTTAATCACTAAAATGTTTTTTCTGCTTGCCCCTAGCAAGATTCAGAATCATGAAGAAGAAGTTAGGGATTTTCCCACAAGAAGGCTGTCTGTCTGAGGTTTGGAGATTCTACTTAGTATAGCACTGTAGAGTAGAAGATCAGAGTATGAGGCTTTGTATGCTTTTTAAGGATCAAACAAAACCCACCCAAGCTGCAAGGCTATTGTGGACTCAACTGTTCTTTGTCTGCTCTTTAATATTAAATAAATCTCTAGATATTTATTCATTCAGCTATCTTTTGTACTCTCATTTGAAGATAATGTTGCTTTGTTTACAGTGCTTTGTTATTTACAGTGTTTCTATCATGTGTCAGTATTATGACACTTAATTCTTTGTTATAGCAATATTATTAATATAATAAATGAATAAATAAAGGATCCGTGTGGACCAGACAGACACCAATGCGGTGTGTAACGAACTGATTTTATCGAGAGAGAACAAGGGTTTAAATAGCGTTTTTAAATTATAACACATCATAACGTGACTTTCCTGACCAGTCTGGGAGAGGAACAGCACTGCACATGCACTTCGGAGTCCTGGAGACTTCATTTCCCAGAATGCCCTGCTGGCAAGCCTAAAAACCAAACCCCCACACATCCCCTCTCTTTATTATAACAAGATACAGAACAATGCAATTTTAAAATTTTTGGTTAATTACTGTTTAACATAACCCTTCATTAAACATAGTAACTATTTTCTTAAGGGGTTAATACAAACAGGTAGAACAAAAACTTTATTAATCTGAGGGTTTTATATATAACTGGGCAGAATAACAAGAAATAAAAAGCTTTATTTATTAAAGGGTTATTGTTAAACTGGGTAGAGCAAAAAAACTTTATTAATCTGAGGGTATATATATAATTGGGGAAAACTTACTTTTATTTAAAAAAAAAGTTAGGGGAGTAGCGTCTTGTTCTCAGTTGTCCCCTATAAGGTGATGTGGCAGAGGTAGTATTTTATAGTGTGGGTGTGCTTATTCCAGGCATATTGTAGAAGGTGCTTTTTGGTTCACATACATTCATGCATTCACACAATTTCTCTTTCACTCATTCCTAGGTGTCCACCTCAAGCTTTCAACACTCATTCATCCCTGTAATCTTTATTTTGTCTTTATTTACTAGCTATTCAGTTACCTCTGGTTTTTGTTCCTGCTGTGAGAGAGGTTTAAGATATGGCCTTACACGCCTGGAAGGGATCCATCTTAGTTTAGTACCTTTAGAGGTGCAGGCATGGCCTCTCCCCCATGTCACTGACATGTTCCCCCAGGTTCTGACCACTGTCCTGTTACTATGTCTTTTATCATGATCTGTGGTTTCTGAGGGCAGTGGACCTGAGTTGCATGTTGGCGTTCATACCTACTACAGCCTGTGTCATTGCAATTTAAGAAATTTAAAACATATTTTGCTTTCCAGAGGCGTTCCTACGGACTACTAATGGATTCCCCTCTTTTTTTATTTTTGTAGCATTTCTTTCACTGTGTGGTGTGCTCTTTCCGTGATGGCTTACCCTGTGGATGAGTGTGGTATGCCTGTGGAATGAAGCATACTTCAATCTGTTAGAAATGTTTTGATTTTTAAAGAGCAGTATTCAGGACCATTGTCTCTTTTTATGGTTTTTGGAGTTCCTAAAGTTGCAAAGCAATTAAGCCAGTGCCTGATAACATTTCTTGCTTTTTCTCCTGTGTGTGCAGTAGCATTAATATATTTAGAATGGGTATATACTGTAACACGAACGTATTTTAGTCTACCAAATTCAATTATGTATGTTACGTCCATTTGGCAGATTTCATTGGCTGTTATACCTCAGGGATTAACCCCTTCTTTAGATGGCATGGGGGCAATTTGCTGACAGTCAGGACATGACGTAATGGTATCTTGAGCTTGTCTGGTTGTAATTTGGAATTGTCTTTTTAGGGAGTGTGCATTTTGATGAAAGAACTGGTGAGAAATTTTAGCTTGCTGGAGAATTTTTGGCGCTGTAACGGTCATAGCAGCAGCATCTACCTTTCTATTACCTTCTGCTACGGGTCCTGGTAAATCTGTGTGGGAGTGGGTATGCATTATGTGCAAATCATACTTTCTGTGGTTTACAAAGAACCATATAGTACGTATTTCTGCAAACAGATAAGGGTTAGTGATATCTCAAAGAGAGGAGGCTTCGAGACGTGAAACCAGCCCCTCAGCATAACATGAATCAGTAATAATATTTAGTTGTTCATTAGTAAACAGTTCAAAGGCTGTATGGATTGCAGCAAGTTCTAGGACTTGTACAGAACCTTGGTTTATGGTCTGTACTTTTTTGTCCCACTGTCCGGTGGGGGAGTTTACCCATGTTGCTGCGGCCTTTTGTGATCGTCCAGATGCATCAGTGAAGACAGTAATGCCTTCCACAGGCTGTGGCCAGCAGTGGTGTGCAGCCATCAGGGGTAGGTTTCCCACGTCTGCCCAGAGTCTGTGCTTGGGGAAATGAATAGAAATGTCACCATTGTAGTCTGCTAACGCAGCCTGGAACCCGGAATCCTCGGCAAGCAGCCAGTCCAAGTTGTCCTTCATCGCTGGAATGTAGATGGTCTCGGGGTCTCGTCCATCCAGTTCCTGTAGATGCACTCTGCCTTTAATGATAAGCCTAGAAAACATTTCATTAAAGGTCCAAACAGTTTTGGGTGGTGTGTGTGTGGCAGAAATAACCATTCAAGGATTCTTAAGGGGTCAGACTCCATCGGGTCCCACTGAAACAGTACGGCAAAAGGCTGGAATTTACTGGAGACAATTGCAAGGTGCATGTGCAGGTCAGGGTGTCGTTGCCTGCTTTGCCTTTCCTCAATTGCTTGAGAACATACCTTTAGGGCTTGTTTAGCTTCTGTTGTTAGAGACTGTCTGGAGGTTAAAGTTGGGTCTCCCTTCAGCATTTCAAAGAGGGGGTGTCGTTCTTCTGTGATTAACCCTAAAATGATCTGAGCCAGTTAAGGGCTCCGAATATTTGCTGTAAGCCATGCAACGTCAGAGTGTCTTTTACCTCAAGGGTCAGTGGTTGCGGCACAGTTTCTTGCTGGGTGATTTTCCATCCGAGGTAGACCCAGGGCTGAATTCTCTGGGTCGACCTGCAACCCTGCTTCTCGAACAGCATTAGTCAAAGCAGTCATAATAGGTGGTAAATCAGTTTCCTGAGCAGCAGCTACTAGGGTGTCATCCATGTAGTAACAAATGACAGCAGAAGGGTAGTGTTCCCAGACAGGGTGTATGGTTTTGGCAACCACTGTCATTTTGGCAGATAGTTGGGCTATTTCTCATTCCCTGTGGGAGAGTGACCCAGTGAAACCTTTTCATAGGCTTGGCATGATTCAGGGAAGGAACTGAAAAGGTGAAATGGAGGGCATCGCTCGGATGCTGGAAAATGATAAAGAAGCAGTCTTTCAGGTCAATTACCATCTGTGGCCATCCTGCAGGGAGCATGGCAGGTGGAAGAAGTCCTGGTTATAATACCCCCATTGGTTCAATGACTACATTGACTGCTCTGAGATCTTGTACTATTCACCATTTGCCACTTTTCTTAGGGACACAGAACACTGGGATATTCCATGGGCTAGAAGTTGGTATTATGTGGCCAGCATCCAGTTGTTCCTGGACCAGTTTTTGCAGTTGAAAGAGCGGTTCCCATTTTAAGGGCCATTGGTCAACCCAGATGGGGTCCTCTGTTTTCCATGTCAGTTTGATAGGTTCGTGGAACTGCTGATCAGTGGCCCTTAATGAAAAACCTGAGAGTCTTTTGTCTGGCCATTTCTTGTTGCAGTTTGCATGACAGTGCCAAATTGACCCAAGATATCCCTTCCCCACAAGGTACACGGAATGGGAACAATAAAAGGTGCAACTGGCTTTCTGCGCCTCTGGCCGCAGCACCGTGTGCAGATGAGTACTTTGCCTAGGCCTTTGCAGAATGGTTGACCCAGGGAACACTGTGGTCCAGTCAGATGTCTGCTCTGTATCCTTTATGATAGTAACATCTGCTCCTGAGTCTATTAGGCCTTTAGATTTGTGCCCGTCTATGTGGCAAATCAGCATAGGTAGAGATGATTTTTGTCCAAAATATTTGTGACTCACCTGTGCTCCCAAAGGCCCCATAGCCTCTTTTACCCTCCCCAGGTGGTGACAAGTTGTAGAAGGGGATCAGCTGAGCTAGTTGCCGCCCTTCAGGTATGTAGCAGGGCGGCGCTGGTGTCCATGCCATGATTTGGATCTCACACTGAGAATCTGAGTCAATTACCCCAGGTAACACGAACAAAACCATCCGTGTGGTTGAGGAACAGCTGATTAGGAGGCCGTGTACCCTTGGGCCCAGAGGTCCCCACACTCCAGTTGGTATGAACATCACATCCGTGGGTGTTATAGTTACTGGCTCTCTGGAGGCCAAGTCCAGGCCAGCGCTTCCTGAGGTGGCTGTGGGCAAATTGTGGGCCGATTGTTTGGGACCGAATTTATTTGACTGCAGGGGGCATGCGACCTCGCGCCCTGCCTGTAGTTTTCTGAGGGCACAGGATTTCTCCTGTGGTCAGCTCGAGACCGACAATTACGAGCCCATTGCTTTCCCTTACAGCATTTGGGGCTTGCCATCGAGGGGGATTTTTTAGGGCAGTTCTTGACAAAGTGATCAGCCCTACATCGGTAACAGCCACCCTTCTCCTTTTGTCCATTATCAACTTTCAGCTGAGCAGCTAATACCACTGCTAGAGAAGCAGTGTGGTGATCAACAGATCCCACATTCTGGCAGGCTCGCACCATCTCAGCAATTGTGCAGCTTTCTCTTTTAGGTAGGGATTGTAAGGCTTGTCTGCAGTCATTATTTGCATTTTCATAGGTGAGCTGTTTAAAAAGCAACTCTCTAGCCGTGTCATCCTCTACCTACCTGTTTAAAGCTGTTTGTAACCGGTCAAGGAATTTTGAGAACAGTTTAGTGGATTCCTGCAAGACTTTAGCAAGTGACAAGTTGCTGTCTTTGTCTGTGCTGGGAAGCTTCCTTATTGATCCCAAAACTGGTTTCGATATGACCTCATAAATCTCTCATGCATAGCCAATCTGGGCTTCAGCAGCTGAGTAAGCTCCCTCCCCTGCTAGATGATCACCAGCCATGCCTGCCTGCAAAGCACCCGGTTCATTTGCATAAGTGATGCAGCTCTCTTGGAAGTCTGAAAGCCACACACTATACTGGGTTATACTTAAGGACATTTTTAACAACGTTTTCCAATCATGGGGAGTAAATGCATACATGCTACCCACGGTTTCCAAATAGGAAAACGTATGGGATGAGGAGATACCACTTTCTTTAACAATTTGTCTGAGGTCTTTAGTTACCTCATATGGTAAGCTCTGGAACTGAGGATTTTGCTGCAGTCAGTATATTACTGGGCATGCATGTATTATTTTCCAGTCATCCGATTTAACTGCCTCCTCCTGCATTTATCCCAGTTTCTTGCACACAAATCTGTATTCACACACTTTTCCTCATTCAGAGGTACTGCGACTAACCCTTCTCCTGGGTCCCCCACTATATTACTGCATTCTGAGTCATCACTATCCTCATCTACTGGGGGCATGTTGCAAATTTGCTGAGCCACGGGTGCAGGAGGGTATACTCCTGCCGCATGGGTAGTACAAAATGGCCACAGCACTGAAAGAGACAGTCCCTCCCTGGCCATGGGATTGGGATAGTATGGTTGTGGGGGCGGAGGAGAAAGACTCATTTCCTGTTCTTGAGGTGAGCGAAATGGCGTTACCCTTGCAACCGTGCGCTCGCCATGTGGTCGGGACCCGACTGCGGCTGTGCAACACGTGCTATTTTCTCTTGTCTCCCCCCTACCCCCACGGCATGAGTCCACTGCTTGCTCTCTGGCTGTTCTGCAGTTTGACTCTGGCGCCCAGCACGCTGCACCGGCCACAGTGGTGTCCGAACCTGATATGCGGTAAGCCACCCTATAGTGGCAGTGACACTCAAACCCAGCACGTGGCAAACCGCCCTGGTGGCTGCTGCACCTGGACCCACAATGGCTCCACAGGTTGGTTACTGCACTTGTCCCACTGTAGCAGCCCCACGCACTTGGCTTGGTTCCTGGTCTTTCCCCCCCGGACCTTCGCGGTTGCAAAAGGCTTGGTTGGAATTGTAATCCATAACATCTCCCTCCCAATCCTGACCGCAGTGAAGCACAGTTTCATCTGATAACCACCTTTTGCTTTCCCGTATTTCCTCCTGCCTTGTTCCTGGTAAGCCCTACCCCATCTCCCACATTCATTCTCTACTTCTGTAAGATATGTTTCCACACCAGGGTTTGGGGGGGGAGGGATGTCTGGGTTTTTTTCCCACGGCTGCTCATGCCTTCTTTCTTGCGATTAGTAAGGTGTTCATAACTTGAGTCCATGCAGGCAGATTTCTAAAAGCCTACATATCCCTGAGCATTGCTTTGTGCCTCATCGTTTTTCCAATTTGATGCCAGTCAGTTACATTTAGGGTCCTGGCTATTGGAGTTCCTGGTAATGCAACGTTCAACCATTTTAATAAGTTCACTAATTTTTCTTCATTAATTTCTCTTGAATGTCTCTTTAGTATAGAGCTTAAGGTTTCTGCATTTTCTTGTAATTTATTGAATTAGAATTCCCCATTTCGGTTTCTTACCTGGATCGCACATGTAGTATTTTAATTCTTTGTCCTCAAGAGCTTGTCTTTCAAAACGTAGGCTTTTCCTACCGACTGAAGTCTTCTGTGTGCACTTCCGAGCTCATCCGCGGTTCTTCCCGCCAGCGCTCATCAGAGATTTTTAACTCTGGTCCCTAGCGCTAATGATTTTTACGGCAAGCGTTCATCAGGGCTAATTATAGGCTGGTACCTAAACAGGGATGTCCCTGTTTTAGGGTGCCATTTGTGGCAATATTATTAATATAATAAATGAATAAATAAAGGATCCATGTGGACCAGACAGAGACCAATGTGGTATGTAATGAACTGATTTTATTGAGAGACAAAAAAGGGTTTAAATAGTGGTTTTAAATTATAACATGTCATAATGTATGACTTTCCTTACCAGGCCTGGAAAGGAACAGCACTGCACATGCGCTTCAGAGTCCTGGAGACTTAATTTCCCAGAATGCTCTGCTGGCAAACCTAAAACTGAAACCCCCATACTTTGTCATGATATGCTAGGCTGCAAGTTTACTCAAATATGCAGACTAACATGTTTTTAAAATAAAACTATACAATCAAATCTCTTCTAGTTTCTTTGTGTCTGGGGATATATCAGAGACAGGTGATGACTTACTACTTTTACCTTCATGTTACTTAGTTTCTCTGGTTTGAATTTGACTCTGAAGTCCATAGGTGTTTGATGCCATCATGTTTGTAAGAGTATATAATGTAAAACAAATGTCCATGGAGGCTTTATTTCATTAAGTAAACCAGAATACTCTTTTCCTCAAAAGCAGCATTTCTCTGCCTCGGTCTGCAGCAGGCAGCAACCACACTGCAGCCTCATAGAGCAGCAGCAGCAGCAGCACAATAAATCTTATATCTGGTGAGTCCCAGGTATAGAAACAGTAAGATCACTGAAAGAGGGCAGCCACACACTGACATGACCATTTACTGTTACACTTCATACATCCCCAACAAGGTGCTGCCATCTGTGTGGTCAGCGAGGCCTGACATAAGCTATTGCTCCTAACAAGAGCAACACAGGATTGATTTACCACTGTTTCATGTTGGTTGATGAGTTATAAACATGATCTTACACAATATTCACTGGAAGTAGGATTTACTGGATGTTTCTGAGGAAGGGATAACTGAGCACAAGCACATGTGCTGCACTGAGTACCTTACAAAACTGAAAATAGCATTTATGTTGTTTCTCTTTGGAAATACCTGTACAAATAGAGTACATTTGCGTTCTTAACAGATACACAGGTTCTGTGCCTGTTTCTGTGTGTGGAAGTTTTAGTAAAAAACCCCACTTTGCTTAATAGTCTTTCTTTAGAAGAGAATAATGCTGTACTACAGTACAGCGTGTGAAATAAATAGTAAGGTAAGAAAGGCCTGTTGTAAAGACCCAGCATACTTTTAGAAGGAAACTAAATTTTTCTCAATGAAAGCAATAGATCCTAAGTATTTTTATAGAAGATAATGAAAGCTCTTTCACCATAAAATAATGGGCTCGAATAATCCTAGAATCATAGAATGCTTTTTGTTAGGATGAGACCTTAGGGACCGTCTGGTTCCAAACCTGCCAGGGGCAGGAACACCTCCCACTCAGTGTCCCATTCAGCCTGGCCTTGAACACTGCTAGGGATGGGGCACTCACAACTCCTCTAGGCAACCTGTTCCAGTGCCTCACCACACTCATAGTAAAGAATTTTTTCCATATATCTTACCTAAATTTCCCTTCTTTCATTTTGAACCCTTAAACTCCTTGCCCTGTCACTACACTTCCTGATGAAGAGTCCTTCTCTGGCTTCCCCGTAGGCCCCCTTGAGATACAGAAAGGTTTCTATGTGGTCTCCACACAACCTTCTCTTCTCCAGACTGAACAGCCCCAACTTTCTCAGCCTGTCTTCTTAGGGAAAGTGCTCCAGAACTCTTATCAGTGACATTGTCCCTCCTCAGGACTTGCTCCAACAGTTCCATGTCCTTATGTCGGAGACACCAGAACTTCATGCAGTATTCCAGGTATGGTTTCATGAAAGAAGAGCAGAGGGGGAAAATCCTCTCCCTTGACCTGCTGGCCACACTGGCGTTGATGCAATCCAGGGTTTCTTTGGCTTTCTGGGCTGTGACTGCACACAATGCTATCTTATAATGAGTTTTTCATCAATCATCATTCCCAAGTCTTTTTCCACAGGTCTGTTCTCAATCACTTCAGTGACTGTCCTGTAGGTGTGCCTGTAGGTGTGCCTTGACCCACGTGTAGGACCTTGATTTTGCATTGTTGAACTTCATGAAGTTTGCATTGGCCCACCTCTCCAGCCTGTCAAGGTCCCTCTGGATGGCATGTCTTCCCTGCAGCATGTCAAACACACCACACAGCTTGGTGTCATCAGCAGGTTTATTGTGGGTGCACTTGATTCCACAGTCCATGTCACTGACAGAGATGTTGAACATGATCTGCCTCAGTACTGAGCGCTGAGGGACACCAGTTGTCACTGGTCTTCATGTGAACAATGAGCTGTTGACCACAACTCTTTGTGTGCTGCCATCCAGCCAGTTATTTATCCACCAGGTGGTCCATCTATCAAATTCTTGTCTCTCCAATTTAGAGACAAGGATGTTGTACAGGGCAGTTGCTTTGCACAACTCTAGGTAGATGATGTCAGCTGCTTTGCTCCTGTGCATCAGTGCTGTGGCCCACTCACAGAGGACCACCAAATTTGTCAGATTTGCCTTTAGCTGCTTGTCACCATGTGCCTTAACATAGTTTCTGGGAGAATGTGCTCTATGATCCTGCCTGGTACAGCGGTGAGACTGACTGGTCTGTAGTTTCCTGGGACTTTCATGTTCCCCTTTTTAAAAATGCAGGTTATATTTCCCTTTTTCCAGTATTCAAGGACTTTACCTTTCTGCCACGATTTTTAAAAAATTGTGGATAGAGTCCTAGCAACATCATCTGCCAGTTCCCTCAGGACCCATGGATGAATCTTATTGGGACCCACGGACTTGTGCACATTCAGGTTCCTTAGATAGTCTTTAACTTGGTCCTCTCTTACAGTGGGTTTAGGATGTTTCTCCCAGTCTCTGCATTTGCCTTTCTTGACTTGGGTGATGTAGCTAGAGAACTTCTGTTTGAAGACTGAGCACAGAAGTAATTGAGAATCTCAACCTTTTTCAATATCCAGAGTAGCAAGGTGTCTCAGGTTGAACTTGGCTCCCAGCCAAGTGCCTGGACTATGGTGGAAAACCTCCCCCCTCCCTCTTCTTCTTTTCGGACAGACTGAAAGAAAAACCAGACAAAACTAAAAGAGCCAAACCAATCAAATGCCAAGTAATATATATATATATATAAATTATATACAGTTAGGATGTTATGTAAAGGGGACCCCCAAAAGGGAAAGGGAAGGGAAGGGGAAAGGGAAAAGGGACAAAAAAAGAAACTTAAATAGGGTTTCACACAATCAACCCCCCAAACCCATCAACACACAAGAAGTATTGAAATAATAGCTTACAAATTCACTTGAGACAGCAGGACCCACATTATCAACGACCAGCACTCTCCATTCCCCAAGGCCAGCCAGGCCCCCCAGGCCTCGCTCCTTCACTCGGGCAGACTCATAGCAGAGAACCTTTGCCTCCAGCCTGCCGGAAGAAAGAGAGTGAGAGCTTCCTCTGCCTTCTTATTTATACACTTGTTTGCTTAAAAATCATATGGAATACTGGGAACAAGGCCTTGGTTCCTTGGTTACAACCTGGTTACCAAGGAAGGCCTAGACTCAAAACCACTACGACAGGAACATAAAATATCAAAGCATTTGCCTTCTATGGACTTTGAGCTCCTGGTGATCTTTGCAAGTCTATGTTAAATTTCCATTCAACATTTGCAAGTTATTTTCAAAATGTAATCTTTGTTACCTAATATTTATAGAGACATTTGGTCTTAAAGTCTTCATGTACGCTGGTCATATATCCATACAACATGTAAGAATGAACATCTGTATAAAGGCTGTGAAGTAGTGAAGATTAAATGCTCACTCTGTGAACTTTTCGTAACTCCTACCAAATCAGCTACCCACAAACCACAGGAGTTCACCACATAAGCAGATAGCAATGTTGTTTGGAAAGGACAGAATGATGATTTCCAGTTCATAAGATATTTATCCCAAGACACATTCATTCATCTGTTGCACATTTAAATGTCTGCTTTTAGTCACTTGCTGGAGCAATACAATTAAAAAGAGCATCTCTTTCTAATAACAGCTTCATTCCACACTGGCTTACAAGCAGTTGCTGTGTAATCTAAAGCAGTAGGAACAAAGTGTGAGTTCAGGAAGTCCAAGCCACAAGGAAGGACATTCTGCACCAAAGAAACAGCTAGCCAGAGGCGATTAATGGGAGTGTGGAGTCCAAATCCTGCAGGAGGAAAGCAAATCAAAGACCTAGTACGGTACTCTCCTCTGCAAGGACTGTTTGGCTGCAAACCACTCTGATGGCTGTTGAGGGCTGAGGTTCATGTGTTTCCTTACCACATCACTCACCAGACAGCTTTCACTCAAGGCTTGGGGTTT
>JAWWMA010000100.1:55278509-55289929 GCA_035041425.1 Mionectes olivaceus | reverse complement strand
CTGGTCTTATTCCTAGTTTCCCGTATAAGTTCCCTGTATTACTTCCAGGCCATTGCATGTCCTCATTACCACCTTTGAAAAGCTGCTTTTTTTTCTCTGAGTTTCCTCAGGAGCTCCTTATCCGTCCATGGAGGCCTCCTGGTATTTTGTCCTATTTCCTCCTTGTCAGCATGAAATTGCTCCTGTACTTGGAGGAGGTGATCCTTAAATATTAGCCAGCATTCTTGGGCTCCTCAGGTCTCCAAAACTCTATCCCATGGAACTCTACTGTGTAGGTCCCTGAAGAAGCTAAAGTCTGCTATGCTGAAGTCCAGGTCAGCAAGCTTTTTGCATGACCTCTTACTGCCATGAGGATCTTGAACTTTACCGTCTTGTAGGCATTGCAGCCAAAGCTTCATTGGAGCATCACGTGCCCCACCAGCTCCTCCCTTTTGGTGAGCACAAGGTCCAGCACTGCACCTCTTCTTGTTGGTTCTGCTTTGATGTGTCATCAACACATTCAAGAAACCATCTGGATTGTTCATGCCCTGCTGTGTTGTCCCTTGAGCAGATATTGGGTGGTTGAAGTCCCCAGGAAGATCAGGGCTTGTGAACATGACACTGTTCCTAGAGGTCTTCATCTATACTGTCCTCCTGATCAGGTGGTCTGTAGTGGACCCCCACTATGACATCTTCTGTCCCTGTGCTCCCTGTGATTTTGATCCAAAAGCATCTGGTTGGTTCCTCACTCCCCAG
This sequence comes from Mionectes olivaceus, assembly GCA_035041425.1. Classification (NCBI taxonomy): domain Eukaryota; kingdom Metazoa; phylum Chordata; class Aves; order Passeriformes; family Tyrannidae; genus Mionectes; species Mionectes olivaceus. The sequence continues at coordinate 55,289,194 of JAWWMA010000100.1, read as the reverse complement.
GCAGAATTCTACACTCTCCTGTTAGACATTGACATAGAGGCTATACCCCTTCTTGTCCTCATAGGCAGTTTTTGCTAAAAAGCCAATAACCTTCCGTGCCAATCCTCACAGGAGCTATTCCACTGTGCCTGTGTGGTGACAGTGATATCAAATCCATGGAGGCATTTGCCTGTCTCTAATTCCTCTTGTTTGTTTCCCGTACTACATACATTTGTGTAGAGGCATCTGAGCCAGGCTCTGGATAAAGCTGACTCACTGGCTGGAAGTATCTTTGGCCTGTTCCTGGTATCCATTAAATGTTGGCATCTGATGGGTAGGATTTGCCCTCCTCTGACAAATCTATTTTAAAGCCTGCTTCAACAACCTGGAAAGTCCCATACAAAAGAAACTTTTCCCCTTCTTTTTTAGATAGACCCCATCAGACTCCAGTAGACCAGGCTTCCAAAAACAGGTTCCGTGATCTAAGTAACCAACTCAGGCACCATCCCCCTAAACTTTTGTTAATCTGCCAGATTCAGCTGGCCATAATATAGGATAAGTTGAAGACAAAGAATAAAATGTCTATTTATCACTTCAGCTACTCCAGTTTATCAGGCAGCAGGTATAAAAGCAAACAATGTAATGTAATACTTTTTCTGGCAGAATATAATTAATAACTCTTTGGTGCTCACTGTCACAAGATTTTACAGGTGCTGACAGGTAAATAGATTACTTAAGGAATAAAATCAGTTCATGATACTCTCAGGCACATGGTGTGACTCCTGTGGGTGATTCTGTGAAGGCCTAGGAGTTGGACTTGATGATCCCTGTGGGTCCTTTTCAATTTGGCATATTCTGTGATTCTGTCAAATTTTGACCTCTAGAAGGCTCTGGCAGAGATGGGTTACTCTCTGTGCATCATGTTTTCTTATGCTTCTGCCAGAGACAGGATAAAACCACCTTGTGAGATGTGGTGCTGTAGTTCTTCATCAGGACTCAGTCTTGTTTCACTGAATGACAAAGGACTTCATTCTACTGACTGCACCGTCAGGGTGATTGAGTCCTTGCTATTTCAAGCCTTTGTCCTCCTTATTAAAATAAAGTTTTGACTCATTTGTTCAGAAGTGAAGGTGGTTGACATCCCCTGCTTTTCCTTCGCTGGAGGTGATGGTTCTTGAAATTTCCTCAAAGTTCTCCTCCTTGAAAGACCGAGATCTATCAGTTTTCAGCCCCTGTAATACCAGTTTGTTCTCAGTAAGCTGTACGGCTGTTAACAGGAAATAAACATTCTGTTTGAAATTGAACTTAGTATTTCAGTGTAGTATAATATATCTACATTCTTGCAACTGAGTGTTATTATTGGGACATTATAAACAACCATCTTAATAATTATTTGAATATATTTTCAGACAGATATCTGATCTATCTATCTAATCTATATCTGTCTATCTATGATTGCTCTCTCTTACCCTGTCTTGATGTCTATATAAAACTTAATTTTCATTTATTTATTCCTGAAATTGTAGTTCTCCAAGTCGAAAAGAATTTGGTGGTAAAAATTTTCCATAAGCTCCCCATTGCCAAACTTTGGACAACTTTGTTACTTTTATTACTAGCAGTCCATAAAAGCTGAAGGTAACATTATTTTGTTGACTTTCCCCTTTGATTTTTATTTCCAGTCAAATGATACTGGATTACTGGAAAAAACCTTACTTGTATGGTTCATTACTTTTATTTCATGTCACATCATACGTTAACAGTTTCATGCAGCTCTTTTAAACTACAAAGCTTTGTCTACCTTGTATGTATTTTTCAAGTCCTACACTGTATATAATTTATTAATGACTCTGCTCTTTGTATGCACAGAATGTACCCTCAGTGAAGGTCATTCCTAAGGAAACCGTATTTCAAAAGCCTTGATAAGGGCAACGCCTCCTTCTTATCATTCAGGATTTTGTCCAAATATATTAATTTAGGTATGAACTGAATTGGTATAAGGTGATAGGATTTTGAAAATAGAAGATATGTGATGGCTTTTGTCACAAAAAAAAATAATTAACAGGATTGCTCTAAGACAAGTAAATGAGTGAATTAAGAATAATTCAGAGAAGACTAAAACCCAGGATGTGGGATCTGATCTTTTCACCATCATGGGATACTGCCTTTAGCCTGGAATTTTTCCATACTAACTATCATATGCTCTCATGCACTGCAACAATAAAACATTAGGACAAGTGACAATTTCAAATGAAAACTGCATTTTCACTTCTATTCCCACTGGAGAAAAATGAAAACTTATATAATTCTAGCATTTATAACTCAACTAGTGAAATATTTATAAGGGGCCACTGTCACTATGAACAACACAGGCATACTAAGAGCAATTCTGCTGTATTCATGTGAGTCCTTGTTCTTCTCTGAACTCGGCCTTCGGAATAGATCCCTTTTAATAGCCAGGATATGGTATTTTCTCTTCATCCTGGTTTGCTTCTGCTGGAGGTGGGTGTGGTCTCAGTGTACATAAGGAAGCTAGACAGAGGTGCAGCATCAGCACAAACGTCCTTTCTGATGGTGTGATAATGAGAGGGCAATTGACCTGAAAGCAGGAACAGAATTTCTTAGATCTCCTGTTTTTATATCAGCTCTCTATCAAAATTTGCGTAAGTAACCAGATTCAGTACTTGCATTATTCTCTCTGATTTTGCAACTGCTGGACAGCCTTCTTTTCTGTTTTAGTAAGACCAAGCAGCAGAGAAAAGAGATTATGGCATACTCAGTATTCTTTAAGTACCACATTTTACCTAACAAAATGTCTCTACAGCAGACTCCAAATCATGTTGTGTCTCAGTATGATTTTCTCAAGCTATTCCTTGTTGCCTCAAAAAAGAGATTCTCCTTTTTTTGATCTTCTGGGTTTTGACACATCTGTAATTGTTTCATAGTCGTCTGGAGAAAATATGAAATATCCAAAGCCAGCAGCTCAGATACTGTTTCTGAACTATCATTAGATCTATGTAATGAAATAGCTCATCTGATGAAACTTCTTCCTTTGCTCTTCTTCTATTTACTAAGAACTTCTAAGCCAGTATGAACATAGAACAAACATCCCGCTAACCCAACTGACACATACTCTTGATTAATTATTTCAGGCTTTCTACCTTTAAATGCAATTCTAATACAAAAATAAAACTGTAGACCAGTGTCTGCCCCTTATTGTGGAGTCACAGAGAGTAACAGGAGCCATTTAAGTACATATTGAAGAACAGGACTGTTCCAAAGTATCTGATTCAAAGATATAGCATGAACAGGTGGTAGAAATGCTATCTCCATAAATTCTTTTTTTCTACTTCATTGCTCAGTATTTTACTTTTCAAGTCCTCTCATTATCAAACTCTTCCATGAACCTGAAGTTTATGATTTTTCCTGTCATCTGCTGAGAAGATAAATATTGTACCATCCTGATGAGAAGATATCCTAGGCAGTTTCTGTGACTAGTTCCTTGAATGAAATTATACAGTTCTTAGAAAATATGCGGAGAATGCCGGGACATGCCTTTTTTGTTGTTGTTGCATTAAATCTATCAAGGCAGGCACGATTCTTACACATTATGAATGTCATTGAGATTTGTTTATTCAGTATTATCCAAAACGACCTAAGTGCAACTTTGTGTCTACCTATGGTGCTATGCCAGTAACTCCACCTGTGCACAGTTGAGTCCCCAAGTGAATAATGCAGTGGAAAGAGTAATTAAAGGTATGTCAGAGAGGCACACTTTATTAATCAGTAATATTTATGACTTTTAGTCAGTGCTGCAAATTTTTATGCACCTACTTGGCCTACGTACAGGGTCTTTTCTTTTTTTTTTTTTTTTTTTTGTTAATACTGTAAAATAACACTAATCACAATGGTAAAGGGCAGTCAGGTATGTCAAATTTTAGTGACAGCTGTGTGAAGCAGGGCTAGGATGATTCCCCTAGAGAGATGATCATTTAATATTCCACTTGAATACTTGTGTTATTTTTCTTATGAAATAGACTGATTATTCAATATTAATTTTCTACTGTTATTTAGTATGAAAATCAGAATCTGAATCCATCATATGCTGCAGAGGTGTGAATGAAAGGATGTGGTGGTTTCTCTTTCTGCTGCAGTTTCAGATGGCTTCAGAAAGTGCTAATGAAATACAAGAGCTTCAGGCGTCAGCCGTGTCACAACCTGACAGGGAGACAGCTTAGTCTTTCTAAGTTTCTTTTAGTAGCTGCATGGCTTCTCTTGTGTTCTGCAGAATACTGGGAAGAGGCTGGTTTGGGTTTTTTTGGGGTTGTTTTTCATTTGTTTGTTTGTTTTGTCAGATAATTTATCCTACACTTAATGATGTAAGGTGGGCTATACAGGACAGTTTCTAAGTCCCAGCCCCTCTGAAAAGGTACTGCTTCACTTCAGCATAAATGTAAGAGTTTCTCTTGTCATCTCTCAACATTTCAGTTTTAACTGGCTTCCCTTCACTCCTCTCCTGGATAATTTTGATAAGATATGCAACTTTTGGATGGCTAATACGTAGTGAGAGATGGCACTGGTGGCTCATGGAAATGATAGAACCACAGTATTACTTGAGGCAATTTTTTTTTTCTTGTAACTTTTTAAGAACATGGGCTAAGTATGACTTTGAGACCAGTTTACCCTAATAGCTTTCAGATGTGTCAGTCTTTATTCCTGATTTTGGATTCCGTTCTTACCTCCCTGATTTTCGGCATTAGGCTTAGGACATAGAGGCAGTGAGTTCTTAGAAAATGATAGTGAAATCACTTGATCAAAGTGTTAAAGGAATGTTTCTCGGGAAAACAAAATATGCAGTGGAAATAATTTACGTAGCGTATAGTAAGTTTACATGGGTTATCTGTGTTTACATTTTCCATTTAGAGTTAATCCCTACTTTATTGCCAGAGTAGTTCTCCTTGCCCTTCCCCTTTTGTTTCCTCTTCCCCTCCCCTTTTGCTGTCTCTCTTTTATTTCAGTGACAGTGGCCTGCAGCATGGCCATGAGTGAGGTGTCAACATGCACTCTCTCTGGTGCTGGGTGGCTCCTGCAGCCACAGTCAAAACTCTGCACTCTTGAGTGACAGGCAGATGCACTGCCCGTTACATGAGTCATTCTGTCAGCATTGCTCATATGGTCTTGTAACATGGACAATATACTGAAGAGTCTCTGTGTATGATGGTGTCTTTTGGATCAGATGAGCTGATCCCTGACAGAAGGTGGTAACATTCCAGGCAGCCATTTTCTACTGATACTTTTCCCTACCCTTCAATATGACTATACCTCAACCACTCATGATTCAATTTATTAGCACTCTGGAAAATTGCTGGTGTGAATTAATATTGTTGAACTTAAATTATTCAAGAGACATGGATGAAATTTATTGCGAAGTTTGTCTGGTCTGTTTCAAGTGAGGGATCCATATCATGTCAAAATCTCTTTTGCTTGAAATTTTGCATGAAATTTTCAAACCCAAAACCTTCATTACTGTTTTATTGCACTTGATAACTTACATGAAAACAGAAAGCAGAGATAAGTAAAAAAATCCTCTGAGACAAAAAGAGCGAAGCGTAGACTTTTAAAGCTGAAAGAATTAAAATAGAAAGTTATGAAGCAGCTGTGATCACAACCTGATACTACAGGTTCTGTATTGCTAGAGGTGAGACAAATGCTTCAATTAACAGAGAAATTGTACGCTCTTAGAGAAGAGAATCTCACCTTCCAGAATCTCACCTTCATTTTTCAGTCTCTGTTACCGTAGTTTTGCTGTGTGTTGCAAGAGATGGACTCAGTATGGAAGACAATGTTGCTTTTGAGTGCAGTGCAGTAGATCACTTCCTATTTAAAGCTCCATTGCTTGCCATCCACAATAAAGTGACTGTTTAGAAATTAGATGCTCACCGTTAGTCTACACTTGGATTTTTCACATCTACTCTATGTCACAAAGGCATTCTACCCCTGGTTACACCTGAGTATCCCCATTGAAATCACTGTGACAATCACATGTGTGTAATTGAGAGTAGAATTTGGCCCCCTGTGTTGAAGTTGCTCCTTTGAAAGCTGTTCCACCTCCTTTGGCTTAATCCTGCCCCATTAGGGGAATGTAATCCCACTCTTGTATAAGTGTAATGTGACTCGAGTTTCAGCCTGATAACTGGAGGGGGGAACCCAGAAGCACTGTAGCTTAAATTCAAAGCCTCATTATATGTTTCTCCTGTGGAAATTACATGAACAGTTGAGTCAGATAAAGAGCACATTCTCATTTTCCTCTCACATATCCTTTTCATGCTCTTGCAAGCCCAGCAGAGGGACTGAGTATCAATACAGATTTTCTTTTTCATGTACTTTAAACATTTTTTTTATTTTATTTTAGAAAGTAAGAGTAATTTTAGGGAAAAAAAAGATATTCAAAAATAGAGCAAGAATACCAAAGAAAAGAAAAACTGAATCATTCGGAAGTCATGAATTAAAAAGATTGGGAGGCACCCTCGAGATCACCGGGTCCAACGTTCTGTTGAAAGCAGAGTTTTAGACTAGGTTTTCCAGGGCTCTGTTAAGCCATGTATTCAATACTTTGTGCATGGGAATTTCCACCGCTTTTTTGGGTAATGTTTAGCTGTTCTCACAGTGAGGAATATTTTTCTTATATCCCAAGAGAATTTCTCATGAAGTATGTTGTTCTCATTGTCTTGTTGCCATGTTCCCTTGTAAAGACAGTACTTCCACCTTCTCCATAAATATACCTAAAGTGTTGGTGGAGCGTGATTAAGTTCCTCCTTCCATCTTCTAGGTTGAACAAATTTAACTCCATCAGTATTTCTTCATATGTCAAGTTCTCTGGTTTTGTAACCTCATTGGTGGCCCTCCACTGGACTTTCTCAATTTTTTTGCTATCTCTACTGAGTTTGGGGTTGAAAGCTGAGTATTTTTTCCAGATGTGGCCTAACAAGTACTGAGGAGAGTGGAACAACCATATCCCTCGATCTGGTGCTTCTAATGCTAATGCAACACAGGATGCTGCTGGTCTTCACTGCTGCCAAGCCCACAGTGGCTTCAGGGCAACTTGCTGTCTCCCAGTTATTAGGGGGGGGAGACTAATTTTCCAGACCTATTTTCTATGTTTTTGAAAAAATATGAATCATATAAGCTGTGTTTGCCATAGCAGCCATGGCATCAGATTTTAATTTACTGAGATTTTCACCTAATTAGGTGTTTGAATTTGGTGGAGAAAATTAATTCCTTTTTTCAACCTTGCTTAACTTAAGATCATTGAAACAGATAAATAAAATAATGTTGAAATAGCTTGTAAGGGATTTAACTTTCATTGTTTCAGTACTGAAGGATAACCAGAATTGAAACAGGGTGAGTGTATATGAGTTCAAACTGGCTGCTTCAAGTCATGAAAACATAGTGAAACCTGCATCATGATGGGTAGGTTTTCTTATGCACCTGCTTGTTTGAAACTGAAAATTAATTCTCTGTATTTATCTTTTTATACAGATTGTTTACAAGCAAATAATTTGATAGAATATTTAAGGCAAAATACATGTGGGTTGATGCCTGGAAAATCTTCCTGAAGTGGCAGTGAATCCATAATTAGGATAGAATGCACTAATGAGTGGGTAAAGCGTAAAACTGTGAATATGCATAAGACTGAAAAAAGTTCTGAATATTCCTTTGTGATGAGAATGCATGAAGGAGAACTGAACTGGCATGGTTTGGAGGCAGGAACCTAGATCTCACCTCATCTTCCTTCCACTTGCGTTTCCCAGTTGACCCCTTTATACAGAACCATTTTGTTGGTGAATCAGACGTGGTTGGGCATGATGCCAATTATTTAATTTGTTTCTCACCCATTTACTGCAGAAATTGCCCTTACTTGCTGTGGCCTATCAAGCTGTTAAGGCTCATGGGAGAACTTTTGAATCCTTTTTCTTTTTTTTTTTTTTTTCTACTAAATCGTCTTGAATGAACATCTAAATAGAGTGGAGAATCAGGAAATCTTTATCTTATCCAGTTAAGTTTATTTTGAGAAGGAATTTGTATCTATGGGAGATTTGTTCCAGGTGTTATGTTTGAACTTTGCACAATGCCAAAGCCAACTAGGTCTTGTGATTTTCCTTTGCTTGAAATGGAATTTCACTCAAGGCTTCAGCAACTGTATGTGAAGGACAGTACCTCAGAGGTGGCATAAACAGAGTCTGCAAAATGACCTGAGCTCTGGGCTGGAGAATCCACTTTTTCTATTAGGTTTACTTTGACCCAGTAATACCACTGGAACTCTTCTCAGTCTCTCGGCAGAAGAGAATGTACTAACTTAACTTAAAGACTGGCATGTTTGCTATTACTTGATTATCAAAGGACTATTAGCCCAATTTTAATATTTTGTAAGTTTAAAATACTGTCAGGACCATAAAGTGCAGCACTTAAGTGAATAGAAGTTTTAGGAACTTTAGGGATGGAGTTTTATTAATCTTACAGCAATATAATGTCTTCCAAAATTTGAAGTTTTTTTCTTAAATCTTCAGTTTCTTTATGGAATTTCCCTAGGTTATTTATCTTTCAGCGAGTCAATCAGTCAAAGAGTTGAACACTTTCTTGTGGCTGAAGAAAAAAACTCAACAAAACATATGATATGGACCTTGTTTAATTTAGAAACCAGAAGGTGAACAGGAAGAAACCAACTGTAAAAGTTATTTTTAATAGTAAGCCATGACTTGAAATGCTTAGACTTAGGTTTCTGAAGGTTTGGAATTTAATTAGGTTAAACATTAATTGTATCCTGGATTAAATTTAAGATAAATATGCTCTGAGTTCTTAAGTAATGGCAATGTATACAGAACACCCTTCTTTTTTTGTGTGTAGGTGTTCTCTCCCATATACCTCTGTCCCTTCCTCTTTGCATCACAAAGCTCCTATTAGAAAATACTGTGTGTAGTTACAAAAGCAAATCTAAAAAATACAAAACATAAACCAGTTGATTTTTTTCCCCAAACATAGCAGAACTGACAGAATTCTTTACAAAATTTCATCTTTGGGAATTTTATATATTCCAGGGAAAACCCTAGGACCAGAAAACACAGACAAGAAGATGGCTCTGTATAAGTTTTAAAGTCCAATGAGGTTGTGAAACATGACAGAAGAGATGAAAATAAAGAACTCAGACAGTAGGTCTCAAGAAGGACTGATTTTTTTTTTTTTTTTTAATTTCCAAAAACAGCATTCTGTCGTCTGATTGCTGTACTGTGTCACCAGGCAGGAGACAATTCTTAGAGCATTCATTGTCTCCTACTGTTCAAATGTAGTTCTGAACAGTAGGACACTCACTCATTTCCAGTGCACACTTTATGGTAAAAAGAAGATTTTGCTTCATTTTTGTATTTGCACTCCCATAATTTCCTTTCATTTGAAAAATGTCTAAGTAAATGTTGGCAAAGGGATGTTAGTTTTTATAGCGCAGACAAAAAGAGAGTAGTTTAGATGAAAATCATTGCAGCTCTTCAGCTTGCTTCCTTCCTGTTATCAAACATGGAGTTGGAAAAAAATCTTCAGCCATGATGGAACACAAAGGAATTAAAGGAGATAAAGAGGTGTGTGCACAATATCAGCATGCCTGATGCTTTCACTTGCCAAATTAACAGCTATATTGTATATGAATTTTCAGCCCAGGAAGTGAAATGAACTGCTTATTACTGTCTCATGATGTCTGAATTTTAAACCAAATGAAGGTTAGACTAATTTAGAAGAAAATGTCAGATTCTCCATTGAGTGGTTATGGCAGAAATCCATGCCTCTAGATCTGTTGTGCTTCTTAAGTCAATACCACATGGGGAAATAACCAGCCACTTTTTATAATTCAAGGGCAATAATTTGATTGGGCTCTGCCCTTTTTGATGGATGTATTGCCCCTAGCCTGTGACTAGAAGCATATCTGTTCTGTCTTAATAGTAAAGGCTACCTTACTATCCCTTGATAGTGACAGATTTGGTTATGTGGTGGACATAACTCTATGCATTTGACAGAAGAACCATTGGGAGCAAAACCAACAGAGGGTGAATATCCAGGACATGCTATGAAATGAAGCATCAAGGGACAAACCTCAGTCTGGATAAACTGCCTGGATTCAGTACAGAAGTTAGAAGTTCATTGCTCTGTAATGTTTTTAGAGATGCAGTTTTGAAACCAATGAATTCAAGTGCAATTTATCCTTTTTTTTTTTTTTTTTTTTTAAATTTAAACCCCCTTATATTTACCTGAAATATATTTAAAAAAAAAAAAAAAATAAGGAACAAATAGAAAACTTCTTTTGGGGTATTTTCATATTTTTCTTCCCTATCCTCTCCTTGTTTCCTTTCCATGATTTTTATTCTCCTTTTAAAAAAGAAAAATCCCTCAATGTAAAAATTTTTAATTTTTTTTGACTCAGAATTTACTCCCACAACACTTTAGGCACAAAAGTAATAGTCATTCAACAATTAGGATGACACTGAAGTGTAATGGTTGTGCCTCAAGGATAGTAAAACCACACTGAAGGCTAGAAAAAGTCACATCTCTGTGTTGCTGTTTCAGACTGTCTTCAAACTCAAGTGGGATTCAATTCCAGTAAAAAAGGAATTGTCTCTACAGTCAAAAGGGCTCGAGATTGTTAGATTTTAGTAAGTCAGAAGGTT
>JAWWMA010000100.1:55254552-55268916 GCA_035041425.1 Mionectes olivaceus | reverse complement strand
TGTAAAGCACTTCATAAAGCTCAGTATCCTTATCCTCTACAAAAAAAAAGAAAAGTGGAAACTGAGCAAAGGTATTAAGTGGCATCAACAAGGTCAGAGAATTAGCTGCTAATGCAGCTGAAACACATGGGTGGAACTGAAATACTGACCAAAACTGATCTTCTCCCTTTTTGTTTTCAGAAAGCATATTGATATCAGCTGTGCCATGACAAGAGAATTTTTGTACAGCAATAATGACAAAGCAGTATCCCAGTTCCCACATTTTAAACACAGAGCAATTATTTTCTAAGATTTGTTTTCCGTAATGTGAATAAGTTTTTGCTGCATAAAAATCATAATCTAAAATCTGAAAGCAGTATGAAAATTTGATTTTATTGGTTTATGTTTCTTGTCCTGGAAAACTTACTATTAGTATGCAAAGGGCAATTAAGATGTATTAGTACACAACACTGTGTTTTTCTACTTTTGTTAGGGTTCTGACAGGAGTAAGTCAACCTTCAAGTTTTTGAATCACTCATTCTGCTGGCATCTGCCTTTTATCATTGACTGTCCATGAGACAGACTCTTGTTTTCAGAAGAAATGACTGTCCACTGTAAAACTTGTGAGAACTTTGCATATTAAGGACAAGCCTTTGTGGTCATGTCCAGGTTGCCTTTAGGAGCTGTGTTTATGATTCAGAGACCCAGCTCCTGTGGAGTGGACTGCTTCATTTCGGACTGCAGGAAAAGTAAGAAACTACTTGTAAATAACACAGATGAACCTACCTTCAGTGCCTTCTGTAAGGTAAAATGTCAATACACAGTGAATAACCGAACAGCCCAAATGATGATATGGATGTAGCCTGGCTATCTTAATGGCACCAATTTACTTGAAGTTTTGGTAAATTTATAGAAATATTGAAGACATTTCAGCATGGCTTTGAATGCCCAATGTCTGATGTTAAGTAGTGAGCTCTTTTCAGAAGTAGGGTGCTCAGTACATGCTGATAGCTAGCACATGCCTTTTTGTGGTAACAAAGCCCAAAGGCACCCAAGAACATGAGTCACTCAGAAAGCATGAACTTGGATCCCTCTTCCCCTGGAGATAGGCAAACCCTTATTTCTGATAAATCTGTATTTTGCACACAGGCAATCTAGACTGCAGCACTTACCAAGAGTTAAAACAGGGAGCAAAACCTAGAGTGCAGATGGCTTAAAAGTCTCACATTTCTGAGACATGTCTCGTCTTCCCATATCATTCTCCGACAGGGTTATCAGAGGAACTTTCTGCATCCAAAAGAGCTGTGGTTCACAGCTCAGCTAAAATGACCACAGCACAGTGTGAGGTGACATGTCACTCCCTTGCTTGTTTTTTTCTTTTCCTTTTAAGCCTCCCTGGACCGATTTGAGTTGCCTGTCATCAGCCAAGATCATGGCCCTGCCAGGCACAGCTTCCCAGAATGTGTCAGGGGATGCTCCAGGCAGCCTCCTGGACCCATCGGCCACCCGGGTGTGAATGCAAATGTTCAGAGACCCCAGCACTAGTGTCGCCACAGGCGTCAGCTGGGGAGCAGGGGCCAGACTGCTGGGAATGAATCTTGGTGCTGAAAGGGTGCACTTCAACCTTTCAGTTTGTACACAGGTCTCCCTGTAACAGCATTATCTGGCAATTGGCCTTCTTAGGCCTAATTTTCAATCCACAAGTAGGAGGCAGGTCATTGAGGATATCCTCGCTATTAGAGTTATTCAGTTTGCATAAAGGCTCTACTTAGCACTTGAGGAAGGAGTGCTGATTTCCAGAGTGTTGATTTGATCCCCAGTCACTGCTGTGTGCACAGCAAAGCAGTCTGACACTGGCAGTAGAGGGTTTGCTGATGATCAGCAAAGGCGAGGCCCCTACAGAAGTGTCCAGGACCGTGGGCAAAATCCCAAAACTTCCATAAACAGCAATGTGATACCTGCCTTGCAATTGAAGATTGTATAAAGTGCCAGTAACATATTATATTGATCACTGAAGTCACCGGTCTTAAATGGAGGGGACAAAAGTGCAAATATAAATATTAATTAAAACAAAATTAAAGAATGAAATTTGTTAGATAAAGTTTGACATGTGTATATTTATAAAATAGAGGTATGTTTGAAATCATAAGTGCTCCTTGCACTTTAGAAGTCCTTTAGAAGTTGTTTTTGAGAGAGCGGTAGTTGACAAAGGGGATCGAGAAAGTTATTAGAGCTCTAAAAAAGAGAGTAATGATGCTAAGGCTGGAAGCATACAAGTATGTCATTTATTTCACATGGCTCCCCTTTCATTCTAAGTTACATAGCAGTTCTCTTAACCTAAATGCAAACCTATGAAAAAAATACTTATTTTTTGCCACAAATACATTTTCATTTTTAAAGATATTGATATGAGAGCAAGACACTTGAATTTTGTTCGTAGTTGGGTTTATGATTTTCAAACTTTCTCAAAGAAAAAAGGAGATGCAGTTGCACCTGGAAAATTCAGTTACAGCATACGACAGAAGCTTTACTCAGGGAGATCCTGTCCCAAACACAGAAAGCGAAGTGCTTCACAGGACTAATGTTAGCAAAAAAGGGACCAAAACAAAACTCAGTTTTATCCCACATTAAGATCTCTATGTTGACCTGATATCTTTAACAGTAACTGAACAAGCTGGACCCCACACTACACCTCAATACTTATCAGCTGTGAAGAAGTTCAGTTCTGTTCCATGTTCAGCTCCCGCTTATTGCTAATGGCTCATAGGCAGCCTACTGTTGGCATTGGATTTTTACCTGCCAGAGAGTATCTAGCTCTGGTATGAGAGTAAGCACTACTACCCTTAAAAGGACACCTTTTGCTTTCCTAAAAATAGATGTGGTATAGCTCCTCCACATTTGTGAATTCCTGCTGTTGACTGAAACAACTGACATTCAAGAAATAACATGCCCACTTTCCTGTACATTAGTGGGCTATTATAAACAAAGATGAGTTTGAATTCTTGAATTACCAGTCTACACAGAGGTCCCTATGTGTGGATCAATGCTGGAAGTCCTGTAGAATCCTTTTTTTTTTTTTTATTTCATGTTTGTTTCTTTACTCAGAAGATGAGCAACTTCAGCATAGGCGAAAAAAGACAAACCCCATCATGTTCTAACACAGAAGGATTTTCAAAACAAAACAGAGAGCTGTTATTTATACTTATTTTTGTGTGTAAGAACTATTATGTTTAATTTCTTCAATACAGATGTGGAAGTCTTAATCCAAGTCATTCATTTGAGAACAAGAATTCCACCTTAAGTAATTTTTAAAGAACTCTCTGAACAACCAACCATATATGAGCAAAGGAGGGAGTTCATTATTGTTATTAAATTCTGTAGCCTGAAGCAGAGAACTTTCAGGTTGGTACTAATAACAGAAGATAGTTTTAAGTCTTTCTGAGATGTTTTTGCATTTTCCAGCTATCTAGGAAGTCCACAGTGAGTATCAATGTATAGCAGGGTTATGCCAGGAATACTACAGTGCATTACTTGCATTTGTAACATTTCTAATACAGAAAAAAAAATCAGGAAAATTTCTTGATTTTAAACTTTTTTGATTTGAACTTTTGGATAAAGTAAATTCTTCCATTAACATACTAAAAATCAATCTCGGCTTTTGATTCTTCTGAATTACTTCACTGGTCACCAGAGATCCTCTAACCATGTAACCAGGAACTGTATGTAACCCAGATAAACTGTAAACTTGCTGCCTCACAAACATGGTTAGCCCTGAAATTCCTTTTTCTTTTCTCTGTTGCTAGCTGAATCTATTTTAAAATGTACATATGTACAGTCTGTAGCAAATTTCAGGCTGTTGATGTATTATAAACTTTCATTAACAGAAAGGAAAGTAATATTTTGACCTTGCCCACATATTTCTTACTTAAGAAAGAAAAACTGCAAAGACTGGAAATCTATTTTGTTACTCTTTGTTAATCCACCAGTGTGGTTAGATAAAGAACTACATTTGAGTCTAAGTATCAGCCAGATTCAGTCCAACAACACAACTGATTTGTTACAAGGGTAGTTTAAAAGTAATTCTTGGGCTTTTAGTAAAGTCATAAAGCATTAATGTAGCACAAAATCTCATTTATGGTTATATTCTCTTTCATCAGGTAACACTGTTTCTGTTTCCAATTGATGTCAGTCGGAAATTTTGCACCAGCTTCTCACGTCCATACACCAGCAAAGTTTGCCCATCTTTTAGAGATGGGAAGGATGAAGGAGGTGAAGTCCCACTCTGAGAGTTTTGACCACAACCACAGCAACTATAATATTTGGCAGAGTGAAAGGCAAGAATTAATTCAGTGTTAGAGGACTGCTATTCCAACAGTATTTAGAGAAAACCGAAAGGTCTGTGATGAATTTTGAACGTGTTGTGTTTGGTTTTCACTATGAAGTTTGTTCTGAAATTGTTCGGCTGAAGTCATTAAAGTGTTTCTTCTTGGGTTTTTGGAGACGATGGGCATTTTTTTTTTTCTACTGTCCTCAAGGAGACTAAAAATTATCCTTAGCTGATCTTGAAATACAGAAAATTTGACTGCCAGGAGCTTCTGAAGAACAGCCTGTTGGAGGCTCTACCTTTAGCTAAACAGCCATGGTGGTTGTTGATGAAACACTACAAAATGCAAACATTTCAGTTTATTTTTATATTAAGGACCTGGTGAAATCTTTTTTGATTTAATGGGAACTCCCCAGGTTATTTAGTAGATTTTACTACACAGAAATTTTCTATTCTGTGTTTAAAGTCATCATCTGTAGAGTTTGGCAGTTGTACAGTTAATTTATCTGCACTGAAACATAAACCAGAGGTTTGTAACTGCCACGGTAGGCGAAGGTGCTTCTTTCTCTGAAGTCAGTTCAAAATCATAGTTGAATCAACAGTTTTGATAAATTACCTGCTTTTTGTCAGATTTGTGCCTTGAATTCCATTTGATCTGTTGATATACCATAGCAAAAAATACTTTGATCAGTCCTTACTTTACTTGTCTAAATTAATGGAAAGATAAAACTGTAGAAATGGATATAATATCTGAAGTGTTTTTCACAGTAGTGAAAGACTCTAAGGGGATCTAGAATTAAAATCTTCCTGGCACACAGGCCTATGCATAGTCACAAGAACAGTGACTGTAAAAATGATTTAGTTTCTGACTGCAGTCTTGTTGATGTGTTTCTAATGCTTGGGAATAATATACAGGATTCAACAGAAACTCTTTTCTTGGAAAGCAATTCTTGTTTCTCCAAGCTGTCATCATTTGTAAAGCCTTTAATAGTAGTTGACATCATGTGCCATTATGTGTCAGACTGGTTAGCAAAATCTTTTGATACGTAGACTTGTTTGTCAGTTAGCAGATTCCCCATACTGCTTTTCACCTTTAAACTGTTATATCCTTCTTTGGTCAAAAATATCTGAAAACACTGCTTCAGCATGAATCTTGTCACATGAAGCTGGCGTTTACCTCTTCTTCATTTTTTTTTATCATGCAATTTATTTTTAAATACTTGTCATGTTTGGCTTGTTACTGCTGCTCTACTTCACTAGGAAAAAAAAATCACTAGATGCTTGTAATTCATCAAGTGATGTAGTAACTGGCTGTGAGTTTTTAGAAGGAAATCAACTGCAATGATTGGTTTGTCTTGAAAAATAAATATATGAATTTTTTTTCCAGTGAAAATGATTGTCATCTATGGCATATTATTAATTCTTTGCATTTTTATTTTTATAGTACTAATAAAGTGTTTGTGAATGTATCTGTTTAAATGAGACACAGGTGTTTTGCTGGGAACAAATTATGAGGAAGACCCAAAACTCCTCCCTCTAAGCAATTACAAATCTGAAATTAAGAGATACTCCAATTGAGGATTTGAGTGTGGGAAAGGGAAAACTGAATTATAGCAAGGTAGGAATAACAGCCCTTTATTTAAAGGTATATATGTATTGACAGAAACAATTAAAGAACACAAGTAAAACACCCAAACAGTAATCCTGTACCAGAAACAATCCTCTTCAAGACAAACTAATAAAATCAACAGTAAAAACAGTTGAATTTTCACCCTTTGGGGCAATTGTAGCCACAGTCAGCAGGAGGCACTGTTGAACCACTGGAGATGTGGAACCTGCAGTTGTTTCAGTCAGTCAGCAGAGGGCGCTGTTGGATCACTGGTAGTTGCTGCATGAAGTCTCCCAAGCTCTGTGGATGAGGTGGACGGTGGATGTTCTTCCCCCCCTCACCAAAAGGAGGAAGGGAAAAAACCCCCACAGCTCCCAAACACTGGAGAACTCACTCTTTCCTGCTGGCTGAGATGCACGGTGATGTGGCTTTTTTGTCCCTTTCTGATGGAAATCCAAGCAAAAAGCTCCAAATTGCTGCACAGCTACAAAGGGAAGCCATCCACAGCTCTGGCAGTTCCCGCCACTCCTCCCAGCTCTCATTACCTCCAGCGCCTTGTCCCAGCTTTTTGAACCCTCCCCTGTTTCCCTGGAGACAAAGTGAGGCAATTAACATGGCAATGCAGCCTTAGTAGTTCTTTTCTCCTGTGGCACTTAGTTGCCTGGATACTTCGGCCAATTCCCCTTCCCCCCTCCCACAGCACAGCGAGCAGGGAAAAGGGAAAATTCCAGTGTAGCTCCAAGAGCAAACAAAACCATGACAGTGAATAAGAACTTGTGAATAAGAACTAATAATTATGGCTAAGCATGGTGCAGCACACCGTGCAGCATACATAGTTTAGCCCTATATGCTCATATTAGAAACTAAAATAACATGTAAAAGATTAATTTCTAAATGCAACTGGTTCAGATTTTTCAATCAAGATAGATCAAAAAGCACTTCTAAGTGCTATAAGTCCTATGGCCTTATGCTGAATATGCAGAATGTGGACTTGATTTTCCATATGTGGATACTCCCTGTGATTCTCTTGCTGTAATGACGTAGCATGTGTGGGATCAGGTACAGTTAGCAGTGAGGAAAAGCAGCTCGAGTCTGACAAATTAACTTTTTGTTGTACTGTGCCTTAACTTTGTAAAGTATAACTGTACAGATACCATGTCCAACAAGAAACCAAGCAGTGAGACAGTCTTATTTCTAGTACTAACATCACTGTATTTCCTCAGTGTCTGTATTTGGACACAGAAATACTATGTAAAACTCTAAAATTCTAAACTGGGCTGCTACCTACATATATTTTATCAACTCTACACGTTTTTAATGTTTATCTTCCAACTGGAACAACGTGAGTAGTTCTGTCTTATTTTATACAAATTTTTATGGTTGTTAGAATTTTTTCTTATTTCAAGAATACATTATAACAACCATTTTTGTCCTAGATTTTCTTCACCTTTGATTATTTTGGCATTTTTTATTTGGAACATACTACTAACAGTAAAACTAAGAGCAATTGAAATTTCTGAGTTCAGAGTTAAATAAATGATAACAAATCATAAGATACTAAAATACTAATTTAGTGACACAGAAGTAAGTATCTTCCTGTATTTTAAGATGAAAAAAATCCAAGATTTACTTATTCATTGAGACATAATGTATATAGGAAAGTGAAATGCCTTGTCAACAAAAGCACAAATAAACACATATTTGTGAAAACTCCACTGATCTGAAAGTACTTCATCTGCTAAGCAAGAAACAGGTGACTAAAATGAATGTCTTCATTTTTTTCCATACAGTTTGTATTGTTCTCAACAAGAGCCATTTCAGTGACTTAAGAGATTGGCTGGTAAAGGGTTACTAAATCAGAGGAGTTCAGAGACAGATTAGGGTTTCCCAGCGGCACATATCTCTAGCAGCAAGTGTGGAAGCCAACTCGGAAGAAACACGTTTGAAGTGGCAGAACTAATCATGCAGAAGCAATTTGCGATTTTCTCTCTCTCAGCCTAGATAAAGCAGAGCATTATGACATTGGCTGCATGGAACAAGGTCAATTTACTGTGAAAAGGCAGCTATAGTCTCCAACTTCAAATAAACTTTCATCCTGAATGATGAAAAAGAGGATTTTACCCTTTCACTTATACCCTAAAACAGGCAAACCCAAATGAGCAATTCAATTAGAACAGCCTAGTTTGCATATTTTTTCCCACCACTGACTCCCTGATTGTTTTAGCCATTCATAATGTAATTATATCTCAAGGTATTTCTCTTGACATAACAGAAAGGGAGCTGCTCAGTTGCTGATAGACTTGACCTCAACTGAAGCTGTGGGCTTTACTGAAAGTAAAAGGATTAAAGTGCAAAATTTCACATGGTTACTTCAAAAGAGGTTGGGTTTCTTTTTCATGTTTCAGATTTTTAAAATGTCACCAGAAATAAACTAGCCAAGATACCATGTGAAACAGTTATTGTATATATTACTTTAATTTACATTATTTTTCCATTGTGACCTGAAATTTTCATATGCTAAGATCAGCTCTCTGCTTGAATGATATTGCTGCACATGTCTCAAAGTTACATCATTTACACAAGTTGTGATTCTTTCTCTGTGCACTCCCTGGTTTGAGCCAGTGACTAATATCCTTCAGCAGAAGTAAGGATGCAGCATACTTCCTGTAATGCATCAACTCAAATGAGCTTCCTAGGGCATGGAGAAGCAAAACCAAAAAGTTTCTTTCTTTCCCATTTTCTTTACCAATGACTAATCCATAGATGTAGCTTGTTCCTCTCAGCTCCTTCTTAACCCACAAATATACCTTTTAAACAGTACCACTCCTATTCCTCTGTGTTGCAGTGTTAATATCAATCATATCTTATTTCCCAGCATATGAGAATAGATGCTCATCCCAGTAAAAATACAACCTTACCTATACTGCCTATTTCATTAGTGAGACTGTCCAGTTACAATGAATAATTTTTGGAGAGAATGTCAAAAAATACTTTTGATCATGAACCCACCGACTAAGCACAAGCTATCCTCTATGCAATGATAAAAGCACAGGCAAACCCTCTCTTACCTATTGCTGGCAGATAGCCAAGGCAGATCATTCTTGGGAAAAATTAAACAAGGCTTCATTTTAATTAGTTGTCCAGGGATTCAGCCAGCTGTGATGTACTTGGTTTTGTGCATTTATGTTTATTAGTTGAATCCGAAAGCCTTTCTTTTTCCTCCCATGCCCTTCTGCAGTAGTTTATATTTATATTGATGGCAATAATTTGTATATAGAGAATTTTGTATGCATTCTGAAATCATAGTTGGAAGGTAAATGAAGATATGATTGAATGCCACTGCTGCTATAGTTCATGTTAAAAAATGCACAACCAGTCTGAGGGCAGAGAGGCTCAGTGAATTAATGCATTAGTCTATTAGTCTTCCTGTGCCAGACTAGGACTCCAGATTGAGTTCTGGTGAGCAATGAACCTCTATAGGGCTGACATTTGCTCCTGGAAAGGAGTAGAAAACAGTTCATTAACCTTCGCATTGGTATAAAATCAGCAACTGAATTCAGGAGTTGCTGGACAGTTGGGTTCAGTAGAACAGCCATGTGGACAAGTCTGTCCTTTCACTACTAATATAGTTTCAATGAGCAGTACCCATCAATGGTTGGTACTTGACAGGACAAAAAATTTAAACATTCTCTCTAATTCAAATAATCTTAATCAAAGGACAAATTCTCCCCCTTCCCCACCCTCTCCCCCAGCCATTCTCTGCCCTGCTTATAGTATTTCTGAATAAAATAAATCAAAATTGCAGGTTTTAGTGTTCAGTGGTGTTAGATTTTCGCAGAACAATCTTTCCTCATTTTGCAGTCTTGACAAAAGCAATGTGAGAGAGACTTATCAGAGAGAAAAGGTAAAACTTTGTCTCCAAGTTATTGTAGTTCCTATGGAATAAACCTCAAGTCTTGATCCCAGCACTGAAGTGGAGGAGCCTTACCCTAGATTTCTTTGGATTTTGCACAGAGAAGAACCTAAGAATGGTTGGGCATTGCTGCTCCATCTGAAAACCTGACGAATTCGCAGGCCTTGCCAAGAGACTCTTGGCAAGGCCTGGGAAGTGAAGTGGGAAAGTGCTATAAAGGGCTTCCATCCATATTTCATGTTCGCTGTGCACAGACTCATGGGGCCAGGAGCTTCCACATACAAAGAACAGAAGAATATTAAGTCCTGGCTGAAAGCTTGCCCAGGCTGTTAGGGTTTCGGGGGTTGCTGAGGAAATTTCGACTCACCCCTTAAAAGGTGATATGAAAAATCAAATCTGCATGAAACACACATAACATTACAGAAGTAACAAAAGAATTGCAGTTGTTAAAAAAAAATAAAAGGCAACATCATAGACATGCCCTGGCTTAAGGGGGATTTAAGACTGGGATTTCTTCAGGACTAAGCCTCTCTTTTGACTGCTTTCAAGCATTTTAAATTAACATGAAACACATAAATGTTCTCTTTCAGGGGCTTACTGCAGAGCTTTTACAGCTGTATAGAAATGAGAGGCTACTTTAGATGTGCTGCAGGTTTCTTCAGTTGTTGTACTCTTTATGGCATGCTCAGAGAGTGCTTTGCCCAGAGCACACTGAAGGATTCAGTAGAGATAAGTGTACCTCTTCATTATTAAGAATTACGTATTTTTTTCATTTGTTCATTGTTTGGAGCTAGAAAACTTTTGCTTGAAAACTGAGGAACTGCTAGGCAGATCTGACTTTTCACCCTAGGGTGCTGACTGCTGGCTCACACCCATTTCTTAACCATGAAGTATTGCTTTGTTCTGTTTCTGGAAATGCAACAAGATATGTCTAGGCTTCCTTTTGAAATGGAAGATTTGTGACAGATTTCTCATACATCCAAACCGTCAAGAACAACTTGTTTGCCCCAGAAACTCCTCTACTATGTGGAAGCCATATTAAATTTCTGATAAGTATGTTTGGTACATTC
The DNA here is from genome assembly GCA_035041425.1 of Mionectes olivaceus. Lineage (NCBI taxonomy): Eukaryota > Metazoa > Chordata > Aves > Passeriformes > Tyrannidae > Mionectes > Mionectes olivaceus. The sequence goes on along the minus strand of JAWWMA010000100.1, from coordinate 55,258,021 downwards.
CAAGTGTCACTATTCTTGTTGTAAAACAGATACCACATGATAAATTAGCAGATATGCAGGCAGACATAGTATTCATGTATTTTAGGTACAAAAGGAGACTAATGTACTGTTCTAAAAAGAAGTTGCATATAGGCGCATCAGAGTCTTTAGCTTATAATTTTAACTGGTCACTGAGGTCAGTGAGAAGTACCAACTTTCCAAAAATACAGCCTTACAGATAAAACAAGCTTATTGCCAAGTCATTCTTTTTATGCATTTCTTTTTCCGAGAGAGAAAATTACCAACTTTGGAAAATATAATGAGATTTTTTTTTTACTGCTTTTTGCATGAATGTATGTATAACTTTTGTATGAATGTAGATCTGACTTCAGATATATAGGCAAAATACAGAAAATATTGATCACTTATCCAAAACACATCAAGCTAAACCCTTTCATTTGTACTCACTGCTTAAGTACACCTGTACTCAAAAGTAGTTACATTGTTCAAAAAATAAGGTATTAATAAACTGAAATAAAGGCAGGAACTCATCTTGCTGTTCTGCTTACTCACTCCTTATTTCTGGGTGAGTGTTATGGGTGGCAGATTGGGCAAGAAAGCTTAAACTCCAGACTTTTATTTTCTGTTATATTCTCCAAGATTTAAGAACTACCACTGAAATGGCAGACTGGAACGTGAACGTGAATCATATGAATGACACAAATTCATCTTTTAGCTCACAGCAGTTTTGCACAGGGTTCTAATTCTGATAGTCATATGAAGACATTTATTATTTGATATTTTGTGTCTGAAAAGAGTTATGTCCTAATTTATCAGAATTAATTTTTTAAACCCAGTATGTACTAGGTCTGTATAAAAACTTGTACTGGCTTAATGAAAGATTATTTTACTTTGATGTAATTTTTTGTGCTGACATAAGACATGGCTTGAACCTGATGTCTCCTGGTTTTGGCTGTGTCCTTACGATTAGGTTTCTGACTGCCAGCAGATCAGTATTAGAGGGCTGAAATTGTTCCTGTCCCAGGTGTTGATGTTCAGCCTTTAATGATCCTGTAACACAGTCATCAGAATGTGGACCTGCACCTCATTACCATAGCTTGTCTGTATGGCATATTTCTGCAAACCCAATGTTGTTATTGCTCTCAACTCCTACCAAACAAATACAAAAAGAGAGTGAAGCAGGAGGCTGTGAAATAGTAACATCATCATACTGCTCCATTTGGGTTCAGCAAGGCTTCTTTATTAAATCCTGAAGGTCTTCATTCCATTTCTGCTTACAGGTTCACTCATCAAACAGTAAATCAGTTTAATAAATGTTACTTTGGGTTGTCACTGACAGGTGATACTGACTGGTGAACCTATTGGCTATCTGCTGCAATTCATGGATACACAGGGAGCTGGTTGGCTCCCACATGGCTATCCCCAATTACAGCACAGTACTTTAAGGTAAAATTTTGGTGATCCATGTGTCAGCAATTTTCAGAAAGGCATTGGCTCACCTACCATGGTGTAGAGTGGGGGCAGACATCTGGGAAAGCCACCCCAAGGTAAGTCATCTGTATGGTACTCACTTGGTGTAAGGTAAATATCTAGATTGTTTTCATACCATCCTGCACATGGATACTTGTCCATCAGAAGAAAACAATTCAATTAAAGAAAACTATGCAGTTTGATGGAATAAAAACTAATATTTTTCATCTTAATGGATATTCACATATGTTTAAAATAACGCCACTTGTTTAGGTTCACGTTTTTCATTTGCAGCCTTGATCAAATGAGTTTAAATATTTGCATTCTTTATTTACTTCTTCTTACATTTTATTTAGTTTCCATATCAAAACCTTACATGTGAACACAGTTTTACCTCTAGGATAAAAATCTCTTCAGGGTCCAGCAGACTCTAAAGCTTTTCCTTGACTGCTTTGGATATTAGACTGGGAAATGGGGGAAGAAGTGCTGATAGCAATCTTGCTTTAGTGTCTTTAGCAGTATTCCCAGTCAACTATATTATGGCCTGTGAATAGTCCCAGTAATTGGAGGGGAGGGTGGGTGCATTACTTGTAGTAAAGCAGTATAGACATACTTCAATTTAAACAACTTAGTATCCTTTATTGTTTTGTTGTCCTGAACAGTGTAAATCTAACCTCAGTACTCAAGGTTTATGTTTTACCGCGAAAGAAATCTGAAATACAGCATCAGTTGACACAGGAATCAAAACTCTTCAGGACTCACAAAGAAGAGTTTGTAATTGCTGCCTGCTGCTAATCCTATCAGCTCATATTAGTGAAACATGCTATAGTGCTGTAGGGAAGTTGTCAGGATCTGGTTGCAGGACTCAGCCTTTAGGAGAGGATTCAGGCTAAGCTTAGGCTGTACATCGCCACCCATGAGTCAAAGCACTTCTATTCTACTGAGTGACAGACCTCTGAGGGGGAACAATGTGCGTGAAAAAGAACATGCCTCTTTCACTGCAGTGCTATTGTTACTTTGGTTTAACTTTTTAACCTTCTTCCTATTAAATCTTCAGTCATAAAAAGACACCCGTAGCTCTTTTTTAAATGTGTTCTCAAAAAATGCATGAAATAGTGCTTTGTTCCAGGTGATGTAATAAAGAATGCATTCTTTATCTTTGCTTTTAGACTTTTAGACTTATTCATATTAGGTCCTTTTTAAAAAAGTTTTATTTTGGCTTGTTCTGAAAGAAATTGAATGATGGAAATAAATTAGTCTTCTAACTTAATCACACTAAAAATATGTTAATTAGCATTTGCTAACACCTCCAACGGTTACAGATCATCGTTTTACATATGTAGTAAAGAAGAGTGCTCATTCTTTCAGTTACTTTGTGATTTACAAATTTTCTTTATTACTTTCTCTGTTTGGACGTAATAGTGAAAATGTTTGTTCATGTGGGTGCTGAAGTAGACATAGTCTTAACTTGGACCATGACAGTATTGTCGTAAGTAGAATTAAGCCTTTTTTAAAAAAGTCAAATATTTACAGTAAAGGGGATATGTGAAAATTTCACACATTTGCTAACCAGCAGAGTTCTCTTGTTGTGAGCATGGTCATGAGCTTAATGAGCTCTCATCTGAGCTAAACTCTGTTGTGTAAAGCCAAATTGTTTTTTTTATGGTTGATGTCTTAAGAAATATTCTTATATATATTAATAATGTAATTTTTCCTTTTTTTTCTTTTATTATTTCCTTTATACTTACAGCATGTTCCTTTCTGTCTTCCAATCCTTGCTGCATTTCAAATTGTCATGAGACGGTAGTAAATGACACTAAGTCCAAGGCTAAATACTCGAGGCAATGCAAATATGTGAGATTAACATTTCCCTTCCTTTTATTAATTTCTCTCTCAGACTATGCTCTATCAATTTGTTGCATCAAAGAAATGGCCCAGTTCTGCAGTGAGCTGCTGTTCAATTGTCTGAATTTGGGTAGAGGGATTCTGTGATTCTAGC
>JAWWMA010000100.1:55230478-55254505 GCA_035041425.1 Mionectes olivaceus | reverse complement strand
CCTACATGGGCTGCATAGGAAGAGTCCTGAGAGGGCTTCGAGGATTTAGAAGGAGATTATAAACCACATCCTAACTCATTAATTTGTTTTTCAATGTCAAGGAAAACTGTCTCTTTTTAATACAACTTTTTCTTGTAAATCGTGTAATCCCACTTTGAATGGTATGAAACCACTTTGGAGAACTTCAAAAGAATAAGTAACTCATTTGGAAAATAAACAACTGTGCATTTTTAAGTCTTCTTAAAAATAAAACCACTTCACTAGAGAAGTTTTGTTTTAAGTTTTGCTAACTTAACTTTCCCCTTCAGTAAAGGAACAGAGTTTTTGTTATATGTTTCCATTAACGTTGATGCTGAGGCTTGGCATTTTTAATTTAGTTGCATGAACATGGAAATGACATTTCGAAGAGCTAGCTAGAGCCAGTGTGAGTGCTAGCAAAGATTAACTAAGCTTCTTAAAACACTTCTACAGCACCTTGGCCATGACCTCCGATACCCAAGTGAGTGCAGAGCTGCATCTATTTAGAGTTGAAAGTGGAGATAGTGACAAATTGTAAGATGCATTTTGCAACAAGCCTTACTTGTGGGCTGTTTAAAAGCTGGAATTTAGACTTGAAAGCTTGGACTATGTTTTTTTTGTGGTCTTCCTTTTCAGGTTGATAACAGTATGCCTCATGTAGATTTGATTTAATGTACTCCTACTGCGACAAAAATATAACTGACTGTAATATAAAAGGCAATTAGAAAATACTACATTTTTTCCAAAATATTTTTCAAGCTATAGATAGTAAAAAATCACAATTGCAGAAGATTATGTGTGTGCTTAAATTCAGGTATGCAAACTGCACCACTGCAAACAATGGACCTAATCACATGCTTGAAAGTAAGCATGTGCACAAATCTTTACAGGGTCATGACCCATTTCTCTATTGCTCCAGTTCACAGGAGGCCAACCTCCTTGACCTTGCAAGCCAAAATCCTCTTGTCATTGAGAGTTGTATGATGCATAGCTCACCCCTCTGAGAGCTGATGTGTACATGCCCCCAGCCAGCTCCTTTGATGGCTGTTAGTGTGGGCTAGACAAAGTGTTGGTGTCTGCGAGTGAAAATGGTCCTCTACTAATCTGCACGTCAGTGCAGCGTGAACATTGTCATTTTCAAGGCAGTAAGTCTTTACCAGCTCAAATGTACCCACAGTCATCTAATATTCATAGTAACACCTACCTGCTAGTCAGTCTTGAAAGCAGCCAGGAGTTTAGTAATTCCACAGGTCTAGATGAAGTTAAGCAGCTGCTTAACCTGCGACTCCACAAAGTGCCTCTGGCCCATATTTGGGATGGACCCGGCTTTTTACGACATCACCAGAATAAATCTCTCTGTGTTCCTTTGTTAGATGGGAACAAAGGATTTTTACTGAAAAAAATAATCAGGCCTTCATAACTTAAATATTTCTACTAAGACAAATAAATGCCTTATTTATACTTTTTATTTATCCATTTTCCTAAAATAACCACTGTTTATTTACTTTCTTGTTATATACTTAACTATTTTGTTTGATGGAAGCTCATATACTTCTAAAATGAGGGTTTCAGTTTACTCAGATCACATGGCTGCTTTGACATTTATAAGTTATTTCTTACTGTTGTGCTGAAAGGAGTCCAGTGACAGAGAAAAGACTAGATTCTAAAAAGGAGAATCCTCACACTCCTTTTCTTTTGAATAGCATGAGTTCTGTGGTGGAAAATAAAGCAAGTTTTGCTTATATTGGGTATATTAGTATGTCCTTGAGTAACAGTCCCTTAGGTTGTAAGTATTTTTGCTGATCAATAAGCTAAATCAAAATACTAGACAAGAACCCTTGTGTGTAAACCCTTGAAGTGTGATAATGTTAAAAGTAAGAGCACTTTATCATACAAGGACATCCTATAAAGCAGCTGGGTATTTTACTTGTTTTTCCTAATTAGTATAACACTGACAAAAAATAGATTAATAAACAGAATCACACTCACAAATAAAAAAATAAATTATAATCATATTCATATAAACATACACACTCACATAAGGATTGGAAATAAAATACTTACAATATTTGAGCATAAATGTCATACAAATGTGTTTTCAACCAGAAATATGGTAGTCAGCTCTATTGTACATATTTCTTAACAACAAATGATATCAGCAGAGTACAATATTGAGGCAGACACATCAGCTGTCCATTCTGTCTCCCATGTACAGTTTGTATTTCTGCAGTATAGTTTTTATGTGAACAGAGTAAACACAGTGTAAAAGAAAAATGGATGAAAAAACAGACTGATTTGTTAATTACCAGGGAAAAACATCTCCAGAAGTATGTAATTAAAACATGCAGACCCAGATTCTGCTGATTTATATTGATGCAGATCCAAAGAAAGGAAAAACAGTGGTATTAGTCTGGATTTGCTCATGCAGCTTAGAACTGAATCTGGCCCATAAAATTTAACAAGCTGCATTTTGCATCAGAGGGCATTGTATACAGGCAAGTACTTCATGGTTTATAAATAGCATATATATTGTAAAAGGTGGTGTAAATATGGCATTTCATGTTTTTACTACTCACATTATTACCATATCCATACTAATATTAAAGCCACTTAAAAGCTAGCTTTAAGTATGCACCTTTTTTAGATGTCTTTTTTTTATTTACTTTCATTGAAGAGCTCAATCAAGATACAATGAAATAGCTGATAAAGGCTGTGCTGGAGGAGAGACCAGTAGAGAAGGATAATGATCTCACTTTTATAATAACGTCTTCAATCTTTCAGTCCAGAGAGTACACAGTTTTTCAGAATCAAGAGAGAAGAGCAAGAGATGTCTGAAAGCCAAGCTGCATTGACTTTGTGCCTCAACCATACACTGAAGAATACAAAACTGCTTTCAGACCACAGTGCTCTGCAGCCTCAGCTGGTCCAGCTGTTGAGAGCAAGGACCTTTGGTTTTCCCTCTGCTACCCATTTACTAGCTTGTATTCAAGGCTCTATGTTTAATCCATAAATCCCTCCATGGAGCTGGTTGGAGGTCCTCCCTGCAACTCTATGGGCAGATTTCTACAACCGAGGTTGTTGCCTGCCTCATCTCCTCCCCGCAGCCACTGATGCCAAGAGGAAAGCAAATAGGAGATAGAGAAAATGAGGCGAAGAAGAAAGGAAGAAATTGAGAAGAGGGTAAGAATCAAAGCAATGGTGAAGTGAGGAAGAGGATGGAACTTTTATTATTATTTGCAATAATATATTACGATTAAATTACAGTAATATATTACAATTTATGTATTAATATAATAAATAATAGTGACAGTAACAACAGGATGAACCTCCAACAAATGTCTCCTGTCCTTTTACCACTGCATCAGAAGCTATGCTGAAGGGTATCTGAAATGGAAGCCATAGACAAAGACAGTGTTTGCTTACACCTGCATTATTTTGCATTTGAAATATTTAAAACTTTTCTAAAAAATTATCAATATTAATTAATCACAGTAGACTTTCTAACTGACAGTCCCTGCTATGAAAATCATCATTGTCATAATTAACTATTTGCTTGCTATTTTCTTCGTGTTTCAAGTGAAACCCATAATGCTCCTTTTGTGCTGCCCTGGACCCTAGTGACTGTGGCAACATCTACATTTATAAATTTTCATACAAAATTCACATCTGGAGTCTATGGATCTTTCCCCCAAAGTCAGTGTAAATAAAACCCCATATGATCTGACACTGCAAGACAGGACAAAGTTAGCTAACCATGTCTTAAATAAAGTTCCTTGTTGAAACGGCCACACTGATGATTGCAGATAGTCAAACATGTATAGTTTCAGAGGCTCACCTCTTCTTTCTCAATTTTACACTGTATTCATTAGATTATTGATACTTTAATACTGAAATATAGCTCCACATAGAGTGCATATATTGGTCCAGTGTAACCTCTTCCAAATACAACTGGAAAATTGATATATACCATTGTATGGATATATGATCACCTCAGACTCTCAGTGTTCAGTAAAAAATAGTAAAGTTGCAGTACATATCACTGTGGTTTCATATATTTTTGTATGTGCTTAAATAGTTACATGACTTTCTATTTCAAAATAAGCTGGATAAACATTCTGTGCATTTATTTGGGTTTGGTTTTTAAGTATAAATCATGCAAACAACAAAAAAACCCAAACACAAGGTGTATAACAAGCTCTTCCAATTTTGGTCATCAGTCTCCTTAAATTAGGAAGCAACCAGTTCTGATTAAATTGGAGATTGGAATATTTCTTAGTTTTGATAGTTTTAGGCAAAAACTTGTGCACAGGATGTGGAACTCAGAATAAAGAAAACAAAACAAACAAAATAGCACTAAATAGACAATGGCATACCTTTTTTTTTTTTTTCTTTTTCCCATTAATCTGGTCTTTGGGACCAGAACAGATGCTTGAAATTTTTCAGGATGTCAGCAGTGGCCAATGTAGGAAAACTGACTAGACCCAATGTCTACAGCTTCATTTACCTGGGCAGTTGGTTCATTGCTCTAATGTTAAAGCTGCAGTGGAGACAGATGAAAAGTCATTCCTCAGACCTCAGTGTTTTTGTGGTGAAAATACGTCCATACAATAAGTGCATCAGTGCAGGCAGAGGGTTGCATTTCCAGTGTTTCCAACTCATAATTTTATTTTTAGTCATAAAGTAATCAATATTCTATAAAAAACTCCCATAATTAGTACAGAGCTTTAGGATCTGCTCTGTCATCTCTGCCATTTACTGCTGGGAAGAAAAACAAGAGAATGAAAAATACTGCCCTTCAAAGGCTCAGAAAGCATAAGGCAAGCACACAAAAAAACTTCAAAAAAGGCAAAGAAAGGAATAAGGAAACAAAATCAAAACAAACAGGTAGTGATTTTAAAGAGGTTTTTATGATCAGGAGAGGAAACTCACAATTGTTCTCAAAGTTCCATCACTTTTCTCAGTAACATGAACTAGAGTCCCTAATGGGTCTAATACTATAATAATATGTATCTCATACACTCACATCACTAAAAAATACATGCAAGAATACTTAACAAAAAAGAAATATCTTAAATAGCTTAAATTATTGTATTACATAGTTAAACTTACTTAGAACTTCTAGGATGATTTTCTTGCTATAATGTTCAATATCTCCTCTTTTTAGTAGGGCATATTTCGTGGGACAGCAAAGTGACAGAAATTATTCTGAAATTTGGATCACATTTATACAGAGTTCTAGTTAAAGAGAGGAAGCAAAGGAAAAGCATTTATAAAATACCAAATATGAAATGTTTTAAAAAATATTCTTTTTTGAAAGGAAAAGGATTCAAAAAATACTGACTGTGAAATGCTTTAAAAAACAATTTTCTTTTTCAAACAGCCAATTTTAATGCAAAACTGCCAACATTAGTGAATACAGATAATGTAGAAACTTTAAGGAGTAACAGAATAAAAGATTTCATTTTGAAGCAACAAAACAGTTTGTTTAACCTGGGACTTCGTATTTTTTTTTTCTTCAATTTAACACCCATTTTGCCTGAAAACATTTTGCTTTCCTGATTAGGCAGGCAGCCTGAGAAAACAGTTATTCCTTTAATTCCATTTTCTTTGAACCATAATCTTTTTGGTGAAAATACAGAGCACTAGATTCCTATCTTTGCTGTGGATTGAGCATGGACTGGCACTTCCAAAGGTACTACATTGGGTTGGACTCAGGAAAGGGACTGCTGCAGCAGCAGGAACAACTGATTGAGTTACCATACCCAGCTGACTGGGAGGAAACGCAGCCTTGGAGATGGCATCAAGCTTGCAGGGAATATCGCTTCCGGACCTATTTGTTTGTTACAGTAACACCATATTTTTATGCCTCCAGCTTCTGGCTTGGGTAAGAATGAGCTTCTGTGCATGTGCTGTCTTCTTGGATCTAGCTTGTGTCTCTTCAGTGCATGTTATAGATGCATTTTTATGGCACACCTTGGAATATTAGCTTCTAGATATTTACCTTTTGTTTTCTTTGGAGGAAACTATTCAGTTGGATTTGGTATTCCAATTCAGTACAACTCATAGGAGATCACTCTTTGAGAAAGCAGAACAGTTTGTATTGCATGAATGAGCAGATTGTTCCGAGGCTCTGTCAGGGTCTAAGCACACCTCAGCCTCTTGTTTTATGTTAAATCTAGAAAACCTCCTGCAAATGCTTACATCCCTGATTAGGTTTTAACTGAGATTAGTTAGTCAGAGAATTTTTCTGTTTTCTTCCCTTAAACGAGCCAAGAAGAAGATTTTAAAATCTTTTGGTGTCATTCTGTTGCTACTACAGTCTAGTCTAATATTTTAAACTATATCTTCATTGCATACAGCTGTGTTAAATGGCTCCAAATGCACAACATGCAAAAGGGATGATGCAGGACCGTGGAGGTGTCATATCAATATGTTGCTCTGTTGGACTAAAGAAGCTGATTCCTTCAGTAAACCTGAACAGTAGCATTGCTGCAGACAATAATAATGCCACTGCAGAGAGCAGCATTAATCCAACAAACATAATTTTTAGTAGCAGAGCATGTGGCATGTGCCTGGCTTGCAGTTTTGCCATCCCGTGTACTGTGCTACTTTACACATCTATTAGCTGCTGGTTGGCACACCTGAATGGGATGAGAAGAGGTGTGGGCTTATCCCTATGCTTGGGGCTGCATCATGACAGACACGTATTCTCTTAGGAGAGAAGATGTTAGCAGTGAATGAGTCTTATCTCCTTACCTCTATGTTTATTGATCTCTGCCTTTCCTCAGAAAAGAAAAACAAGAAGCCTCTTTCTGACAAATGTCCTGTAATTAGAGTGCTTATTATTGAATATCAAAACATATTAAGGTTGAAGAACATTCATCGTGTATAGATATATATACAGAACTTCTAAACAGAAATGTAGGTCAGTGGTCACTTTGCCAAAACTCTTCCAATTGAGTTGTAATCAAATGTTTAGCTTCAGGCGAGGCTGCTGAAAGGTTATGATTTGGTTTCAGTTTGATTCCTGGTGCTGTATCTTCTTGGGCTGGGTACTCTGCTGCTTGCTGGAGTGCCAGGGTCAGACCCATGCTGCTGCACAGCCTCAGTGCTTTGCAGAAAGGAAAGCAGCTGCCTCCTGGGAACTCCAACAAACACCTGCACACGCGGTTGCTTGTACTGTGTGCAGTCAGAACTAAGGAATAAAGGGCAGTTTATACCTCTTAGTCCCCTTTATAGATATGTGAGGTCCAGTCTGTAAAGAATTATGTAAAGAAATTCATTTAGGAAAATAAGAACTTAAAAGTCTGAATATATCAATAATGAGGTTAAGTGTACATGTCAGTACAGACTCTATATCTGTGGAGAGACAGACAAAGACATGAAAGAAAATGGGAAAATTCACACACAGTTGATAGCTACCCCAGATGCTCAGCACTCAGCTATGGTGTTGAAAAGAAAGAGAGGCAAAATCACTAAGATTTAATAATAAAATATTGTAATTTTTTTTCTTCATGAGTTTTCGGTGATTTATAAGCAAGAGAATGCTAAAATCGTTATTAGAACAGAGCATAGAATACCAGGAAATACTTTATATCAATACTAGGAGATTTTTAGTATTTCATACGTTTAAATGAAACAATATATAGAACTATTCAAATGGTAGATCACATATTTTTCAAGGAGTCTGATAATTGAAGATCATAATCTGGTCTCAAACACAAAGAAATTTTTTCCTTACAGCAGCTAAGAGGAAGAGAAAGAATGATGCCATTGATTTTAAATTATTTTTAAATTCAAAAAAACCCCAACAAACAAACCAAATATAAAACGCCAAATAACTTCCCATGGTATTTTAATACAGATATGGTGATATTCATCAAGAACAATCGAGATCATGGTGAAGGATAACCAATCCTCCTGATCTATGGGATTATATACCAACATTTTTTTCATGTTCAGAGCCAGAAGCCACCACACCCCAGAGTGCTGAGAAACTGATGAAATCCCAGAGTAGTTCTTACAGTAACCAGGTCTTTTCCAACCTTAATGATTCTATGATTGTATGTCTCTGCTATATTGTAGGCAACTCTGGCCTGGGCTGCTGAATCTGATGTAACGGGGTAGTGTTGGGTGCAGAAACTCTTTCTGACTTTCACCATCCTGTCAGGAGGTTTCAGCTCACAGCTTTTCCAGTGCTGGTCCAGGGTTGGTGGGCTGCACTCTGACACGTAGAGGAGCATGTGAATTGCTTAAGAGCTGTGGATAATTCAGAACCAAAAGCTAACCATCTCCACCAACATTTCCTCCAATCTCAACAGTCAACAATAAAGGAAGAGGGCACCTGCTACACAGGCAATACCAAGCCAAGTCCACATTGTGTACAGGTCTCATGTCTGCTTCACCAAGCAGTCTGGGCATTCCTGAAGCACAGAAAGAAACAGACTTGTTCTTGCTGTAAATGATTGATCTGCTTGACCTCTTGAAATGTTGTATTTTTGGGGGAGAGATGGAGTTTTCTTGCAGAGAATGCTCTTTAATTTTACATTTTAATATTTTTCAACATTTGTTTGAGCTATTTCTTTCGCTCCAGCTTTCTAATATCATTTTGTGTTAGTACCATTTGTGGTGCTAAATGTTATTTGTGCACTTAGTGTATCAAGATTGTATTCAGAAATGACAATTTTTCAAGGTATTGTCAGTGAGAAGCCTTTTAATGAGGCTAAATTCAGACAAATTTAGTGTGATTTTCCTTGCACAAAAGTGAAAAAAATTTAGGCATTCTGTCAATTTATTGACTGCTGTTAGTGGTATACTGACCATAGGGAAACTGTCTAAGTAGGTAAGGAAAGAGAAGAATCATTTACTGCTAAATTACTGCCAGAAGTGAGGATGAAAGTTTTCTGAAAACACTTTTTATGATAAATTCAGGAACTAACTGTGGTTTTTACAGATGATTCTACCAAGGCAAACTGGGTTGTGCCTCAGCTTGGCCTTGTATTTTGGGTAAATTAATTTCTATCCAGAAGTTGGAATATTAAAAGTAGAAAAAAATCTTTACCAATGCAGCTGTGCTACCAAATTGATAAACGTTATTTTAGCTTATGAAAACATGGTAGCTGATCCTTAGATTGCTATTCATAGCTGATGCAAGGAATTTATGTTTTTCTATATATATCAAAGGCTGTCATAAGTAATAAAGTTATGGGATGAAAATATGTTAAAAAAGTATGTTAAAATATAAATATAAAACAAAATTAATTGGAAATCAAAAATAAAATATAACCCAAAAATTTATTAAAATATAAAAAGCTAAGTCCCCTATGGAAGGAAAACCAAGAATAATAATAAAAAATGGTTGTAGTATGCAAAAGAAGATGGAATGAAATACAGCCATACACAATCAAAAGGGGTTTAGAAGTTTTCATAGGACTTGCTGGAAAATAGACATTGCTTCTGTGAGAAGATTTGGTTTATTAGTAATAGCCTGGGTAAAATTTCAGGATTTAAGTGAATACCAATAAAGCGAAGACTGACATTAACCAGACCATGCTATAAATACCACACAAAGAGACCAAACAAGCTCTCTACTGAGAAACATACTTAGCGTTCTGCTTCACCGCTAGTCTGTAACAATAGGAAGAAACCTGTTGTCTCTGTAGAATTAGTTCACTTAAACTGCTCGAAATGCTATCTAGGTCTGACAGCAGCTGCTTACTGCAGTTCCTGTTTGTGCATGATCAGCTGATGCAGCTTAGAGTCTGCTGCAGTGTGCCCGTAGCACACAAACGTTTTAAACTGTGCCATTTAGCATATAGAGCCACTCTGTGATACTTTGCATAAATTCCTCCTGTTTTTATTCTCATGAAGTGTTAAACATAGCTCAAGATACTGTGCAATTTAAATGAGCAAAGTTGCTCATTTAAGGGGGACATTTTCAGATATTCACTTCTACAAAGGTGAATTGTTTATACCTGCAATTTAGTTACCTGTAACTTTTGGAGTATGTATTTCATATTTGACTGCAAATGTGAACTTGACTTCAGACTGTAGCGTCAAATCTGTACTAAAAAAATAAAATCAGTTATTTTCTGAGTATCAGTAGGAAGGCATGTTTGTTTTTATTTTTTTTTTTTCTGAATGGCAGACACAAAGATTAGGAGCAAAATTATTTAAGAATATATTATTTTTACAAGGAGACTGAATTTCACTCTGATGGGGAATATGTCTACTGTTTATAAGTGTGCATTTTTTAAATGAACAAGACGGGTTCTGAAAGGTCTCTCCTCTAGGCATCAAATAATGCAGGCACATACAAGTGTTTTATTTAGGAGTTGGTTTGTGTTTTACTACCGTAATGGTGGAGAGTCAAGTCTGGTAGATAACACAGCTTTTGTTAAATATGTTGACTATGCCATTTAGGTGAAGTCATTCAGCCATTTCAGAACTGTGACCTATAATATTTTACTAATACAAACTTTGTACTCACTGGTAATCATGAGATAATAATTCACTAAACAGCTAGAAGAGAGCTCAGCTCAAGCTCCACACAGACATATGTCAGAAACAGATTATAGGGTAAGAGGCAGAGAAAATTAAATTTTAACTCCCTCCCCTCATACATAAACTCAAAAGACTCTCCAAAACAAACAAACATATCCTCAGCTGTGAGGAAGGATAGAAATCAGTACTGAAAACTGGATTAATGTGTTGGTTTCATAGGGACAGCAGGGACTAGAAAGCAAACTTCCTATTATCAGCTGACTTTCACTGAGAGCATGATCTCCTAATCTGAGGCACAAAAAGCTTTAGCTGAAATCAACAAGGCTGGACCCTTTAAAGTTCCTGAAGAGTTCACAATTCATATTAAATGAATAACTGAAAATTAATACCAGCATTTAGACTGTTCTCTCCAGAATAAAAGAAAGAAAATGTGAGATGAAATTCACAGAGACCCTTATGTCTTCCAAATTATGCTAAGACATGGAAATCTATATTCTTAACTCTAACATGTATTTATGAGTTTAGTAGCAGGGAATTGCAATAAATGTCATATTATTATGCAGAATGTATTTGTAGCTCACTTATATGCTTATAGTAAATTTGAGGCACAAGAATCAGGATTTAAAGACTAGCAGTTTTTATGAATAAAGGCTGCTGATTCAGGTTCTAAAGGCTAAATCTGACACAAAATAAAAGCAGCTTTTAGGTAGGTTTTCAGACTAGAATAGATGAGATTCACAAACTGAGGAATTATATAAGTTATCTAGTAGAATAACGAGTGTCAGTGTTTCCTTCTTAGAGTAACAATTTGTGGTGCCACAAGTCCTTTGTGATTTATCAAACAATACTGTTTCTGGAGATGAAGTGAACGCCACATTTGGTGCTTTTGAATCTGAAAATAAGAAGGAATATATAGGTTGTTTTTTTGTTTTGGTTTTGTTTTTCTTTTTTTCTTTAATTCGAAGATAACCCATAGTCTTTAATTGACAATAAAATGTTTCACTTAGCATCAAATTTACATCAACATGCTATGCAGTAGCACAAGATATTCAGAATAAATTCTTAGTGTGATTAAAGTATTCACATTCTGAACATGACATTTAGTTGAATTTAAACTCATTAAAATACAGTTAAAAGGCCAGACAGTTGAAATATCAAATAAAAAAAAATTAATAGCTTGATTCTGTATATCTACTTTAAGTACTAAGATGACTACACATATTTGAGAATTTTTTGAATGAGATTGTTTACACCTGTAAATAGGAACATAAAATATAAGTAAGAATATGCCTCAGAACTGTACTGCACCACCATGCACTATTACAAACAAGAGATCTCAAAGAAGTTTACAAAGAGAATAGTGTATTAAGTCAGCTATGGCATTATAAGGCAGAGGAAAGTGAGTTTAACCAGTATTCTCAGGTAAATGATCTGTAACTGCAGGATGTAGTATAGTTTGCTTTTTTTTCCAGCCAGTACCAAAACATGCAAAGCATTACTGCCTTTCTTCTGGACAGGGGAGAATTCATCCAGAATAAGGCCAAGTTCTTATGAAGATAATCTCCATGAGCTTAGAGCAAGGAGGTTTTGGCCTATGTTTAATTAAAGCTGCATTACAGTACTTAGACATCTGTTGTATTTGTATATTGTGGGTCAGGGTTCAAGCTTCTGTTCTGAGATTTTGATGGCCATTGCTGAGCCTTTTTTTCCGCTCCAATATTTTTCCATAGCTACGTCACCACTTCCATGTCCAAGGACACTTTCCCTCATCGGGAAAAAGCATGTCATTTAGTCCTTAACTTGTAGCATGTTGAAATTTCAAGAAGAATATTTTCAAAGAAACCTCTCAAAAACTCTAAAGAACTTCGATGAACTATGCTGTGCAAGCAGTAATACAGATAGATGCAAACTTCATCTTTAGGTGTGACTCTCAGAGAGATAAGGTGGGTGCGCAAGCATTGCAGTTAGATACAACATTATATTGTCTTTAATTGAACACCTGCAAACAATGGTTCTCCTATATTTATGTAATTCTTTGCCATTTTTATCTTTTACTTTCTATCATAGGTTTTGGCACTTTCATTCATTCCCTTCCTGCACCCATCTAAAGCAACCTTATGGAACAAATTCAGCCTTCTTTATGAGCCGTTAGTTTCAATCAGTGAGACTAATCACATGACTAAAGATTTGGACATATACTTACCTAACAAATACCTATGACAGATTAAGACTGCCCTCTTTCCCCCTCTTAAATTACTTCTGTCATGATTTTATTAATAGGAGAGAATATCTGAGTGCCCTGCAGGCACTTCAGAGAAAGGTCCTGAAGCTTGTACAGGAAACTTCTGCTTTAGACTCATGTAAAAAATTGTATATGCAATGTTATGTTAAATTAGCTCCTCTCTGACAGGTTTATTAGAGTTTCTGTGACTGAATCTCTTCTCTTCCTTACCTTCCACTAAGTGGAGGACTTAGTCAGAAGTACCTGCTTAGTCTGGAAAAATTTTAAGGAAAGATGCAATATTCATCCTTCCACCATCTACAAAAGGACCCTGGCCAAGGGCTCACCATCACTCCAGCAAGGGGCAGTATAAGCCTCTTGAACGTAGGCAGGTCTTTGGAGCTAGATAATTGTTGGGGTGTTCAAGTATGCAAAAGCTCATGTTATTTACTGTCTGAGTCCCAAATCATCTCCTTCTAAGTTACATTGCCTCGTGTTAGGTCTTAGTCAGGAATGGTGGCTATTTCCTGCTATCAGTCCTTATAGAAAAGAATAAATATATGTTTGAATACGTATGTGTATGTGTGTATGTATCTCTCTCTCTCTCTCTCCCTCTAAATAGATAGGTACTAAATGATATTATGTGAACACATTTTTTTTAGGAAAAAAGAGGTTGTTTATCATCAGATCTTTAATTTCGTTGGGTTTTTACCCTTCTACTATTTTAGACTTGGTTTATTCCAAAAGAATAATGAAAATGGATTTCTTTTGGGTGCGTATCAGTGAAACTAATTTTCCGTCTATTGTTCACACATATATGAGCTTCAAGTGATCCAGCAATGCATTTTGATACTTGTGTCCTAATTGCCCTCTGAGAAAAAGAAACATTTCCATTATCATTCTGGGAAATGCTTTATCTATGGTAAAGAATTCTTAAAAATAACAAGCAATGGAGGCACACCTATGCATATAAATAACTTTTCTTACAAGCAATTTCATTTGTAAAGTTTTGGGTCTTTTGACGTAACCCAAAGAAGGACCAAACTCTACAGAATGACAGAACTGCTAGAGATACTGTTCGGCAGTTTTTTGCATGATTTTAAGAATTTTTTCCCATGATTTTTTTATGTGTTCTGGCTCTGTAAAGACAGAATCTGAAAATTTTATAGTGTAAGGATTTATATTCTAGAAGGATATAAAAACACAGATATATAACCTAGTTAGTTTGCTGAACACAAAGTGAATTTCTTTCAAAGAAATTAGCTTCTGCAAAATATTATTTATATAGTTCTTGCAAATTGGTTTGAAGTGTTGTTTAGACAATCTTATTATGTATAAAGATAAAAACTTCCATCAAGAAATTATGCAAAAGAAAATGGACACACCAGCTGGATAAATCTATCATACATCGACAAAAAGCAACAAGCACTTTTAATTAGCTGAGTGAATGTAGTTTGCTGAATGTTGAAAGCACAGACTCACTCATATTAAAATGTGCCTAATTTTCTGTGAAAAAGTCCCATCTGAACAGCCCTGACCATAGTCAATCATACTAAAAGCCACTGGTGCTTTATTTGATTTACCAATATAAAATGCAAATGAGGTGATTAAGTGGAGTGGCAGACATAGTAGGGCCTCTTTCAAACCATCAAGTTAAATGCAAGCAGACAGCAAACTGGCTGTGCAAAGAAAATTTTAGCATATTCGTTTGATTAGTGCTACAAAAATTTAATTAGGTTGGCTAATTACTTGACAAATTACTCTACACTAGAGAAAAGGCAGAGCATGTTTTATTCCTGCAAAAACTCTGTGTGTATTTTAGCCCAAATGCTATCTGCCAATTTGCAAAAGCATTATTAAATGAATGAAAGATGGTACAACAGTCTCCAACAATGGCAAATTGTATAATGCATATAATTAGAGAAGGCGCACAGCACTATATCCATATGTCCATGATCCCTCACGTCTAAAATATTTAACACAATATTTTCTAGGAAAATACTGTCAAAACAGATTATTACAAGGTTATCATTTCTTCATAAGAAACAATATATAGAAAATACTCATTAGTGGAAAACTAATGCCCATCCAAAGCTGAGCCTCTTCACCCAAATGAACTCTATCAAACACAGTAACAGGGATGCACTTTATCCACACGTTCCTAAAAGGAAATAATGTACACTGTTCAGTTAAGGGCTGTATCTGTCTATTTATTGCTAAGCAATGCCAAGAATATTAGTTACATGGCAAAGGATAAAAAAGCAAACTTGGCAAAATTTAAAATTTTACAAGTTTATCGGTGGGAATGGGCTGCATAAGAATATTAGGACTTTAGGCTGAGTAATGCATGTCTCTTCTTGTTTGTCGATTTGCATTCACATGCCACAAAAGCCGCCAATTTTTATTCAGGAGACTGCATTTGCTTTTGGCATTTAGTGTAACTAATCAGCCTCTACAAACATGATAATATAAATAGATACCCACTTTATCTACTCAAGTGGAAAAAATAAGTATCATATTATATAAACATAATGCATTGCAATTGACAATTAGATACTGCATTTAACTCAGGCTAAAATAATGTCTTAGGAATCCAAGGAATATGTGAGATCTGTTTCAATAATCATCATACCTGTGCATGCACAAATAAAATAGTATTTCTTGCAATTAGCAGTTCTCAACTTCTGTTCTACCATACTAATACATTTGTAAAAGTGCAGGCTTAGCAAAACAAAAAAACTTCAGTCAAGTGTAATTTCATGTTACCTCAGTGTAAGTATTATTGTGTGTGATTGGGTTTGTTTCCAATATATTATATGTTAGAACAAATTTGAGTCCCTTAGCAGTTTGAGTAATTGCTAAGCTCAATTCAATAAGAAGATACATGGATTTTTTGGTGATTTTTTAAAGAAAGTAGCCCAACGTGGTAATTCAGTCTTTGTTTATGCTCTTATACTTCAAAATTCATGATTTTCAGTGGATGATGGTCATTACTGTGTTTACACTTTTTGCATCAAAAATTGAAAGGTCTGAAATGCCTTTTCATTTAGAAAAGATCATCAGTCTATACTGAAATAATCCAGGAGAAAGGTAATAGTTGTTATGTTTTGAAACCAGTGAGATGAGGATAGAAAAATGCACTCAGCTACATTGCTACAGTACCCTTTCACAGAAGCAGAGGAAAGGCAATGCATGGACTAGGCTCAGAAAGCACTCTAGCATCAAAGCAGTTAGCTCTGTCATGTCCCGACATTCAGTAGAGCCATCTGCATTGAGGTAGAAGTCAGTATTGCTTGTACATTGAGAGAGAGATGCTACAAATTAATTATCTAAGACAGATTATTAAAAATAGTAAATAGGAGAGGGAAAAGAGAAGCTTAACTTCAATCCTGTTTTGTCATGTTCACTGTAGGTATGAAAAAGTCTTCAGTGAAGCAAGTTTTGCGTGAGATGCTTCAATAAACTGGATTTTTTTAAGGAAGGCTGGAATGAAAAGAGAGAAAACTTTGGTTTCTTCAAGGACCCACTAGATAGAGCCCTGGAGGACAGAAGGGCCCAAGAGTGCTGTTTGATAGTCAAGGATTACCTCCTTTAAACTCAGGAGCAATGCATCCCAATACGGAGGAAATCCACTAAAAATTCCAGGAGGCCTCCATGGATGGATACGGAGGTGCTGAGCAAACTTGGAGCCAAAGAAGAGGCTTTCAGAAGAGTCTGAGGGACTCTCCATAAGGAACTGGATTGCTAAGAAAAGGATTAATTGCTACAAACTGGAAGAGGGGAAATTTAGATTAGATATTAGGAAGAAATTCTTACTGTGAGTGTGCTGAGACACTGGAACAGGTTGCCTGTGGAGGTTTTGGCTGACCGAACCCTGGTGCTGTTCAAAACTCTGTTGGATAAGACCCTGAGCAACCTGGTCTAGTGGAGGGTGTCCCTGCCCATGGCAGATGGAGTTGGAACTAGATGTTCCTTAAGGTTCATTCCAACTCCATATGATTTTGTGATCCTATGATTTGAACTACTATTTTCTTTTGGCCTTGAGCATGCCATGGCTACTACACATTAATGAAGATGGACAGAAGCGAACATCTTCAAATGCAATAAAAAAAGAAGAATCGCAGAATGTGCTGAGTTGGAAGGGACCCACAAGGATCGTTGAGTCCAACTCTTAACCCTGCACAGGACTATAACCAAGACTTTCACCATGTGACTGAGAATATTATCCAAACTCTTCTTGAACTCTGTCAGGCTTGGTGTTGTGACCACTTCCCTGGGGAACCTGTTCCAGTACCCAACCACCTTCGAGGGGAAGAACCTTTTTCTAATATCCAATCTAAACCTCCCCTGCCACAATTTCAGGCCATTTACTCAGGCCCTGTCACTGGTCACAACAGAGGAGATCAGTGCCTGCCCCTGCTCTTCCCCTAATGAGAAATTATGGTTTCTCAGGAAATTTCAACCTGACATCAGTGTGGTAAGGAACAAAATCTAATTAAACCACCTACTTGATTTTTCCTCCATGTTTTGTGAGAAGCAAGGAGCAGTTTATTTAGAAATATTTCAAATAGTTATACAAAGATGAATAACTATATATGGAACAAATATATGTATTGAATAGCTACATAGGGAACACAACACAGTAAAACTTTATTAGAACATGGTCTGGAGACTATAGCTCTTCCTACAGGCATTGTAGAAAGGAATATCTTAAGGATCTTGTCAATATAGCATAGCAATTCTCAACCTTCTTTTTGGGACTTTTTTTCATCATAAGTCCTTCTACCAACAGGTGAATATAGTCATAGTCTCTAGCCAGCCCCAATCCTATAAATTTCAAACTGTCAGCTTTCATAAAGTGCAACTCTTCTCACATCCTCAAATCTAACTGCCCTGATGACTTTTTGTCTGACCCAGGTACACTGAATTAGAGCAAATGAAACATCTTTTCTGAAGAAGAGGTTCTACTACAGAATTGGGAGAGGGGGCAGAAAAACATCAGGTATGGCTGGCACATGTATGGGGAACGGAGATCAGAAGGGATTTTTGAGGCCTGATCTCATCTCTGAGGATGCATACACCAGACTAAGAACGATGCAATTCCTTTGGGATGCCCTGCAGAGGGCCACTAAAATGAGAGTATCCCTGGAGTCAGCAGCACAGGCATCAGAGGCAGGACTGTGTATGAGGAAAGCTTGAAAGCTTTCATTTACAGGTTTTTGCTTTAGACTTTACTAGCTGAGGACATGTGCGGAACAGTGCTTATCCTTATGCCAAACTGACAAATGTGGCAGCACTAAACAAAAATCTGGCAAGTACAGAGCTTCTTGTCTGCCTGATTTACTTCTCACTGCTGCTTTTCTCTGTGTGAAACAGTGGAACAAATAAACAAGAAAATAGGAACCTAAATGTTTGAAAAGACATTTGCTACAGCAGAATTGAACATAAAGGATAACAGGCAGTTTTCCTATTCTGAAAAAAAGAAATACTTCTTAAACAAAGACACAGAAATAGTAATCCAGTTACTACTTATATGAGACAATTAGAAGCTGGATCTTGCTCAAGACAAAATAGCTATTCATTTTAGTTAGTTTGTTAGGGAGACACACAGCCCTGGAATTGGCATTAATGAGATTAAGAAAAGCTTTGGTTTACATGATATTACATAGTTGGTGCATGAATTTATGCCTTACTGTTTTTTAAAACTCTCTGTTTAGAAAAGGACTATATTTTAAAAAAATGTTGCATTACTGGATTATTTACAATTTATTGCTTGTTATAGCAAAAAGTTGTTAGGCTTGGTTTGGACTTCTTTGTAGTTTCACATAATCACTTGACTTTTTTTGTGTTACATACTCCTTTCTCATTATTGGCTCCTTGTCCTGCAGACAAGATATTAGAGTAAGCTGCTGTGTCATTCCATACTTGTGCATATAACAAGATGAAAAAACTTAGGTAAAAAGGTTGAAAAAAACCCCACTTTGTTTACTGTAGGTCCTGATCTGTGAAGGATATTATTTTGACTTTGAGGGATTGTCATTGTAAGGCTAGTTAAAATTTACTAACATTAGATTTTAGCTATAGGTTTCTAGAAGCAGATTTTTGGTGGTTACATGACACTGAATAGACTTCTTAACTTTTCAAAGAAAAGACTATTAGCACTATTTATTTGTATTAAGACTCACACAAATTATTTTAATCATCTCACTGTGTCTCATTCTAGAAAAAAAGTGATATCTGGGAAAATAAGTGTACTAGTATGAGAATTATTAAATCAGAACATTTCCTCTCTCAAGACACTTTTCTAGTCGCTTCTGTTTCTGCTCTTTTCTGACAGTTGTAGCTCAGATATTAGTTTTTTTCCTTACTGATGATGTGCACTGATGGTATTAAATAATGGTGTTTACTTCTGAAAAGTTATTTTAGTGCACTCTGAAATAATGGCAACAAAATCTGGTTCTAGACACATTTGTATTACCTTTCTGAGAGAGCTAAGACATTAGGAAAGGGTCATGATAGCAAAGGACCACCTGTATTGAGAATCTGAAGGGAAATAGTGAAATTTAATGCTATCATCATAAATAGCATACTCTAATCAGTCTCTCCTTTCATGTGAATTTGAAAATCCTTCAACCCTAGTACTTGCAAAAGGCAATTATGCAAGAGCAAATCCACAGTGCTACTGCTGAAAACTGCCAATAGATTCTGAAGTGTTTCAAACAACGATATATTAAATTGCCTATGCAATTGTAAATTATAATAGCAGATGACAGCAGGCTGATGAGAATAAACAAAAAGCTTCCTGGGCAATACACCTAATAAAACACAATCATAAGTTAATTTTTCAGTGATGGTGTTTAGTCTATGCTCATGCCTGAGAAAAATGCCTGCTTTCTTTTGTTTCTCAGTATTTCCCAACTATTACTTACAAACTAATGAAAAAAAATCAGAATTTTTAATGATAATAGAAGGATTTAATTTCCAGTTCTGAATGTATTTTAGCAGTTTAAATTAAAATGTTTGATGTTTGGACTGACCATTTGCCCACCTTTTAACAGCAAAGAATTCTACTTTATATGTGAGCGAAGTGAATTGTATTCTATGAAATGCTCTGGTTTTACATTTTGTGCACTGTGGTAGCAGTCAGAAGCATGTTAAAAAGCTCTGAATATTAAATTATGAACCACAGTTTTTTTTCCCTTTAATGAACACATCTGATTACCTTTGATGAGTGGTATATGTTTATTATTTGTTCAGTGTAATGTGGCTGAAAACAAAACTTTTAACTTAATACAACTATTTTTTTAACCCTGGGGTTGATATTGTATAACCTTTAAGTTGATATATATAACACAATTTCAATATATGTGTTGCAGATTATGGGTTTTTTCCACTTTCTGTTCTTAACCACAATATTCCATGTTAGATAACACACAGGATAAGCTTCTTTTAAGTGTATGACTGAATTCAAAACCAGATTTTAAAGAAAGGAATGTTGATACCTCTATTTTATGCGGACATTCAGATCCAGTGCTGGATGATTAACAATCCGTACTGTGTTTGGCTAAAAACCACAGGGATCAACAGACTCAGCAGATGCCCGAGGCTTCCAGAACCCACAAAGTTCTGATTCTGCACACACCTAAATATCTGAATTGCAGCAGTGCTGAGCAGCTAAGAGAAAGATCTAAAGTTACATTTATCAACTTGAAATCCTGAATCATTTACTGAAAATATATTCGGGATGCCAAATTACTATGAAACGGAAGTGTTTCTTTTATGAATAAAGACACTGTAGGTATGATGTATGTAAAGTCTTGAAGTGCATGAAAGACAATAAGTGATAGAAGTATTTGAAAAATTTTTGAACATATCTCAAAGAAGGTATGTGCTTATGTGTATGTGTGTGTGTATGAATGCGTATGTGTGCTTTCTGCCAAAATAAGGTGATGATGGATTTGAAATATAATAATTTCATACATTAGTTTGATGTTTGTTGCTTTTTTCTTTGAAGATAGTCAGAAGACTGAAGAACTCTTATATTTTCTTTCATCTGTTAGAAGGTGATGGGTGCAAGACTCCTAAACTGGGATGTAGTAAAACAAACTGAAAATGAAAATAGGTTTTGTGGGAGAACAGTTCAGTCACTGACAGAGTTAAACCAAAGAGATGGTGAGGATCAGAAGAGTCATCTGCATATAAAACTGAGAAGGAAATTGTGATAGAATAAGGAAAATAACAACATTCTCAGACCATTCATTATGCTACTTTCTTCTTGTTTATCTTCTATTCTTCTCTGCCTTTCACTTGTCTTCCCTGGCATAATGATCAGTTTAACCAGACAAATGGTATGATGTGGAGAGGAAAAGAGATAGGTCCATACCCTTCATATTGTGCTGCCTGCTGTTGATAACAGTGTCTTGGGAAGTAGGAGACTGTATGGAAGGGCTTTGGAAAGATGTTGACAGCAATGGGCTACAGTGGTGGCCTCTGAGGGAAGAGGTTGAGGCTGTCCATGCTAATGCAAATGGATCCACCTAGCCCCAAAGGACCCACGACAGGAAATAGCTGAGCCCCACTGTCATGTATGTGGTGCCACCAGGAAAACATACTTAAGAAAGGGTAAAAATGGCAGAGGGGCAGAGAAATAAGGAGAAAATTGGTAAGAAACAGCCCTGAGAATAGCAAAGTGGAGGGAGGGACAATGCTACAGACATCTGAGCAGATAGTGCCTTGCAGTCTGTGGAGACACCACACTGGAGCAGGGGAAAAGTGTGAGGAGGAAAGAGCACCAGAGAGGAGTTGTTATGATCAAGCTAACCCCTTGGGAATGAAAGAGTGAAGTTGAGTCTGTGAAGAGGGGCTGGAGTGGGAGGAAGTGGTTCTTAATTTGTGCCCTGATTTCTCACCATCCAGATCTATTTTAGTTGGTAATAAATTAAATTCATTTTCCCCTAATTGAGTCTGCTTTGCCCATGGTGGTAGCTGGTATGTGATCTCTCTGACTTTATCTTAACTATGAGCTTTTTATCCTATTTTCTTCACTGACCTACTGGGGAAGAGAGGCAGTGGGAAAGCACCTGTGTGGGTGTTTGGCCATTAGCCAATGCTAACCCACCTTAGAGGTACAAGTGTACACCCACTGAGGCAGGGGAGGACCTCAGAGGATGTTAGCACTGCTCTTGGTTGAAAACAAGGCCGTAAAATAGAAAGTTAACTTCAGTATATTAAACTGAAGACATTAAAATGAATAAGTTTAGCAAAATGCTTTTGGCTGGACTTGGTCAACTCAGCACACACTCTGTAGCAAATTTGAAGCCCTGCAAAAATATGTGTATCTATCTGGAAAGGTAAATTCAGGGTTTACCCAGACTTGCATGTTACCTAAATAGTGAGCTGAATGGATGTCCTCCAACACTGCACAGTCCCTACTGCCCTGAAAAATTTGATAAAAAGCATTCTGTGCTGTGGCACGCAGGGCAGAGAATGTTCAGGAGAGGCTGGATCTCCTCAGTGGTCTCAGGCACACTGTCCGCACTGCCAAGCTTCCTGTAGGCTGCAGCTCTGGCTGCTGCTGTCCCCTGCCCTCTCCCTCCTGCACTGCTGCTATGGTAGCTCTGCTGCATATACTCCAGTATCTATTACACAAATGAGTGGTACGAGGCAGTGAAATTATTTGTAAATATGTTTTGATCCTCTTAGCTAAATCCCTTACCTGCTTTTCTCTGGAATGGACTAGAACCAACACTGTGATTTCGTGCTATAAGAAACCTGGCAGGGCTGTAAGAATCCCGTGCCTTGCTTTCTTGGGTAAAAGGACTGGGAACTCTTCTCTGCAGACCTGATGCATCTGACAATAAAAAAAGTCCTTCCTCTATGTCCCTCTCTCTCAGAAAGATATCACTTCATGTTCAGTAATGCCTTGCTATTAAAAATACTAATGGATAAAAACTAGGTTCTGCAATTAAAATAGAAATTTTAAAAATAATATCCTGAGGGTTTTTTTAAAGTCTGAAAGAAATAGCCTAGATAGCTGGAGAAGAAGCAAAAAAAAAAAAAGGTTAACTTTATTCTGCTGTTTAAGTGATTCTTGAGTATTGACTTCAGGCCTCTGTCTATTAAATTATAATTTGAAATTTAAAATCTGTATCAAGTGACATTTCTATTATAACTACTCACATAGTGAAAAGACTTAGTAAAGCTTTGTTCACTCCACCTTTGTCCTCTAAGGGAAAGTATCTTATCCCTAATTCTGTCATTCAGTGTGGCTGGTATAATTCCACCCAAGACTGTTTGAGGACTCCAAAGGTAGAAATGGCATCATTGACATTATGGTCTTGCATTTCTCATTTACTAACAAACAGCTGAACCTACTTCAATGGTGCTAACTATTTATGTATTAAAGCACTGAGATCAATTTTATCTCTATCAGGCTGAAAAGTATTTTGGCTCTGAAATCATTGTGAGGCTGGCCAAAAGGTAATGGACTGTCAGCTACTGAAATGAGCAAAAATGAAGTTCCATCTAACTAGTCATCATTGAAGAGAGACTGAAAGCACCTTGCTGGTTAAATATAACTTAGTAATGATTTTACCAGTCAGTGTTTAGTCTAGCAAATATGGTCACTCCTGTTGTGTTTTCATTTTATATAGGAAAATCATAACCACTTGTTGGCTGGGACTGTATGTGCCATGTGATCACACCCAGGATAACCTGTTTCATTACCTTCCCAGGCACTGAGCCCTTGACAGGGTCATAGCTCCCTGGATCCTCTTTTTTAGGTGACTTAAGTTGCTTTTGAATTGGCTATCTCTTCCAATTGACTCCAAAGACAATCAACTGTAAGGCATACAAAGCTAATTGGAACAAGCCCACAGTCATATCCCATTAATTTATCCACATTTGTTCAGTTGTTTAACTGAGAGAAAGAAGAAATGCTTCCATGTGCATTAGCTTCTCTTCAGACATACCAATCATGCTGACTCAGAGGATTCATATTGTAAGGATTTCAAAATTTCCAGTGCAGAAACTTTGTGATTTCAGTTTTCTTTCATAGTATTGAGAATTAGAATGACCTTTAGATATAATTAAATTCCCATAGATATGTTTAGATAATTTTCTAAAAGCGGTTTGACCAAATATTTAGATGGTGTGACAGACTGACTTTTAATGCTGAATACTTTATAAGTGCTTCTGCACTTTTAAAGAGCTTTATTAAAATATGTCTTTAACCAAATTCTCCTGTTTAAAAAAAAATGTAACTGGAATAGTTTCTTTTTTTCTTC
>JAWWMA010000100.1:55209067-55229376 GCA_035041425.1 Mionectes olivaceus | reverse complement strand
GTAACTGGAATAGTTTCTTTTTTTCTTCTGACAGTTATTTTTTGGGGGGGGCAAAGGGTTGAAAAAATCTCTGACAGGAGCAGTACTTTCTTTGTTGAGGTAATCCTAACAGATTAATTTATTTGGCCATGAAGGTTGTTCTTTTTAGAAGACTCTGAAAGCACAAGCAGAGCAGAGAATGCTTGAAAGAGCCTGAAATTTGATTTACATTTTTAGAACAAAGAAACAAATGAAAATGTGACTATTGTCTTTATCTTCAGTGTTATTGTGTGTGGTATCCTTCTATAATCTTCTCTTGTAATGATACTTAATAGCTGCCTTTGAGATATTAATGGAAATTGTCACAGGCAAGGGAGATATTACTGCATCTAATGAAGTAAAGGAGGACTGAAAGGAAAAAAAGAACAATAAGTGAAATCTGAACAAATAAAAGAATTTAGCTTATCTCTGAAATTTAACCCTTTATGTGGTTAATAGTCATAAAATCTAAGTGAATGTAGTTAGTGCTCAGCATAGTAGTACACTCTTCATGAAAACTTACAGTACATAGACTTTGGATGTAAGAATTTGTGTATATGATTTATCAGCCCTTAGCATATCATTATAATAATACTACTAAGAAATACGTCCAATTTTTCAAACACTATACTAAGTGAGTTCCTGCTGACTTGAAATTATGTTTGCTTCAAGTAATTCATAACTAGGAAGATAAATAAAAACATTTTATAAGCAAAAATGTAATCTTGGGTAGAAAATACAACTCTCCAAATGTCAATATATAATGTCCAAATATGGACATTAAACATATTTCCAACTATCTCTCCACCCATCTAAAGTCTAGAAACATTGCTATTGCATCTCAAGCATTTGCCCTGGCCAGCTAAACAAGAAGCATATAAAAGGGAGCTATAAAATATAAATTAATATCCTAACAAATGTATTAGCATTTTGTAGCAAATTTTCATCTCTGTTCATATTTTGATAATGGAACGTTCAGTGAAAGACAAACAGAAAATACCACCCAGATGGAAACTATGTGACTTGACTACAGTTTGCTCAGTACTTGTTTGTCTGACACAGAGAAAGAGAAATTTTTAAAAAATTAACTGTTCACTTTTAGTTAGAGTGTATTTTATTTAAACTACATTTTTAAATAAACCTAAATAAATTCAATTAAAATATAAATAAATGAAAATGACATTAAATCTGCATTAAGCTCTAAATTTCTTGCAATTGACTTGAATAATTTCAATTAATGGGAAAATACATTGAATATATTGAATAGACTATGTTTGGCCATAGTTTTGGAGAAAGTTAAGTCACGAAATTGGTAACAGTTGTTGATTGTAATCCCTGAGAAAATCCCTGATATTAATCCCTGAGAAAACACTTATTGAAATGATTAATCTGAAAAATAACTGTCATTTCTGCAAAGAAAAATGTTTTTTTACTATATTAAGTGTATGCTGTTAAATAGTTCAGTATTGTCTGGAAGGTCAAAAGAGAATCAAAACCCAGAAACCAAGGAAAGCTGTGGGGGTTTTTGGTTGGTTGGCCTTGTTGGTTTTTGCTTTTGTTTTTGTTTTTAAATCTGAGGAAGGGTTCTAGAACAATGAGATCTACTATATCTGTAACTTGAAATTACAATGATTGGAAAAAATAGGTGGAACTTCATTAAAACTTGTTCCTTTGTTTTACATGCAAACAGAAAAACATGCCTGAAAACCCAAGCATCTGATGTATGTAATGTGTATGTAATATTGTTCTATACATATAAAAGTGCCAGAAAATATGATATTTGTGGTTTTTAATTGAATTATAATTTTCAACCACCTGGAATTTTAACTTATAAGAAATTCTTACTTAGCCACTTAAAAAAGATTATCATGTGCCTTTCTGATAAGAAAAATGAAATTACTGATTTTTATTTATGGAATTTGCAGCTTGTTCAGATGCATGCATTTAAACATAATATATATGTCTAGAATTAAAGAAATGCCAAACTTTTTGTGAAGGCTGTGAGCTGATAACATCAAGCAATAGAAGTAAATTCAAAGAACAAAGGATCTGATATCATGCAATAAACAGCTGTATATGCCTGCTGCTGTCATATTTATACATATGAACATAAGTAACTTTCAGAAGCAGGTGAGAATACAATGGGTTAGGTATGATCAGGAAGAACAGAAGATTAACAAAATAAAGCAAGATGAGAAAGACTAAAGCAATATAATAAGTTTCTAGATTCTCAGGTTATTTATTCAAAATGTTAAAATTATTGGCTAAAATCACTGTAATTTAAATATACAGTCAGCAATGCAACTACTGGAATACTTTTGCACCTAGATTGAAATGGTAAAAATAACACCTTTTTCAGGATATTCAGTTGTTGATAGGTTCTCAGACAAAAGCACAGAGTTTGGCCACTAGTATGCAGTGCTCTTAGAAAAATTGTGCCATACGTTACTGTACAGAAGTCCGAAATTTCTGTGAGAAATCTTAAGGTATATGTATGAAGTGTGAAAAAGAAAACCTTAGGGAGTATTTATAATGTCCAGAATATTCATGCCCAAGTCTTCACGAAAAATGAAAATCTCAACTGTTTACAAAATCCTAAAAAAAAAAGAGCAAAACAGATTCTAAGCAATCACACTTTTTGTGGCTACTTTATTTTTTAAATTTTTTCCTGACTATGAGCCAGGACATTCCTAAGCCATTCTAGTAAATATGTGTTATAATTTTTATCTGAAATTTGTAGCAGGCTACAAAGATGTACCCTTGATGACTTGTGAGCCTGAAACCGGTGTTCCATTTAATCGTCTGTGCTTTCACAGAAGAAAGAAAAATATACATTTTCCAAGGCTTTGGGATGAGGTATTTGTTGATTCTAAAATAAATTATAGAACATTCCCTTCATTTCCAGACTGTTAGACTGTTATCCGTGGCTTAAGTAAGAATACTTACTTTTTCTCTTCAGTTGTGAACATTACAAACAAAGATTAGTGGCATTTCATTTTAGAGCTGTCAGAGTTAAAGTGACATGAAGCTATTAGCATTCTGTTGCAAGTGGCCAGAAGCTTCCTCTGATCTTCCTCTGGTTTTTGGTGTTTTCTTTTCTTTCTAATTTTTTTTTTTTGTCACCAAAAGACCACTAGACTGCTTAGTCATACGACACGCCTGTTGGATTTATACTTCACTACCTCAAGAGCTCAGCAAAAATACCCTGTAAGTACACGTCTCTCTAAATATGCAAAGAATTCAAACACTAGGAGGAAAGATGGACAGGAATCTGGAGAAAGATTAAGGAAGGGTACCTATGTTGTGTTTATTCTTTTGTATTTTGTTACTTCCCTCCTCTCTCCCCCCCTCAGTACTGCATATTTTCATGGCTGTTATATGATCCCTGAGAAAATGAAGTAATGTTTTACAAGGTTTTTCAGAACAGCTTTCAAAATCTCTGGATAAGATTTAACCTGTCTGAAAATTTGTGCATTTTATGGTAAACACAAGCAGTTACTCACATGTTGTAGAGGCTTAGAGCAAATGACCTCCACCATGACTGGAATCGAAAAGATTTTCCACTGTGTGAACTCTGACAGGGAGAATTTTAACTACTGTGAAGATGTGAAGTGAAACTTTTGGCTCATTGAATACATTGGAAGTTTTGATAACAACTTTAGGAAGCACCTTACCAAGTTTTATAAGTTACATAATGAAGACCACTTCCTGTAGATATAAACCTGAGGGTTCCTATCCGTTTGCACATCCTTCTTCACTGTTTCACTTCTTATTCCACTCCGATACTTCCACCTTTGAATAAGATTTCTTCTTCTTTTCTTAAAATTTTAGAACAAGTGTTTCAATGTAGCTATGTTTATTTAGCAACTCTCACAAATGCTGTTAAAGCCATAATGTTTCTACTTGCAGTAGAGCTTAAGTTTGTGCTTCTAAAAGATGTAAAAATGTTCAGAGGAACAGCAACTTCATGCATTGATTTGTACATAATGTTACGATGAGAGCACAGTGACATTTGCAATAGCAGTCCTAGTGAGAAAATGAAGTATTTTTTTTTTCCTGCTAAAAACTAAATGACGCTTTTCAACTTGCAAAGCAACATTTCACATCCCTTCACCATTTAGGAAATTATGGTTGTGGTTACTTGCAGGTACCAGATTTTAGTGACCTTGAGCTAAAATTCTTGACCTTGATCAGAACTTTTATTTTTTCCAGTGTCTTCTGCTGATGGATATATCAGTATATATTGGCTTGCCCTTAAAAAAAATAGGCAAAGTCTGAAAAATCTTTCTAAGATACAAACACACAGTTGGAGGCTTGTCTTTAAAATGTAAAACTTGTTAAATGCAAAAAACTTGACTGTTACCTGCAAAAATAATAAGGGTTGTTTTCCATGGAGTTTTATAAAAAGCTGGAAAAATCAATTCAACTGAATTTAACACAGATAGAGAAATCTAGTCTAGCTAGTTAATTCATATAAACATCTAAGAAGGTGCTATCACACTTACTTTATAAATGAGGAGAGAAATGGAGATAGCGTAAAAACAGGTTAAAACTCAAGCCTTAACATAATAGACCCCACTAATGAATGGATTTGGATGTTGCAAAGTAATACCTTGATGTATTTGTGAAATAAATAAACAAATAAAATTGTAAGCTAAAATAGGGTTGGTAAAAAGCAAACCCAGCAACCCGCTTACTAAGAAATACACAGAACTCATAATTTTAAATTACATAGATCACAGTTTTTTATATATATGCAGAAACTACTTTTATAATTTTGAACTATCTCTATAGATAATTTCTTTGACATTGGGATAAAGTTTGAAAATGATTTTAAATTATTTGAAATATATTCTAAACTTAAAATACTTTGAATAAAAATAAAGAGCCCACCTCCCACAAATTCCTGGGTTGGTTTAGTTGAAGCAGAAGAGATATCCAGGTACAGCCGAATATGATTCACATGAAACCTCAAGAGTCAGAAACAGAGTGACATTCTCTCCTTATGAAAGTGTAGGAAAAGAAAGAAAAACAACCCTTTCTGTAAATTATCGTCTCTGATTACAGAAAAAAGAAAAAAAAAGGAAAGTCCAAAGCGTGTTGCAGTGTAACGAGCACTACCTGAGAGCTGCACTTCCCTGCACATGGCCTCATTTTGTACATAGTGAAATCAGTAACAAGGGTTCTTCTTGACTTGAGTGGATTCAAGATTGAGTTTATTGGCGCTGTGCCCAAGAGGCATCATTGAAACTGTAAGAGCAAGGCCGGAGACTCCAGTGGGAATCCATGCATTGACTGAAGCATGTCCTTAAGAAGAAATCTGAGTTCTGTAACGTCAGCAGATTTAAATATGTACTTCAAACTGAGAACATGCTTTGTCAAATCGTGGCATTTGGCAATTATTTGAGACATCAAGTTTTACTTATTTTACAACTAAACTGCTAACACATTTTGGAAAAAAAAATAATGCCAGTGACAATTTTAGTGATGTTTTTACACACAAACAAAGAATTCCTGAAAGTGTTATTAATTAATGAATTGACAAGGGCATACTTAGTTTCGTCATACTACAGATCCGTTCTTGTCATTCCTGGAAGCATTGCTGTATCAAGTAAATTCAAAAAACTAAAAAAAATACAACCAAAGAAACTAAAAAGAAAACAAGTTTAAACAAGCTTTACAGATATAAATTGGCCTAGCTCATAAAGCTATAGTTCTAGAGATCCCTGTTCTGGAACAGATAGTGAACATCCTCACAGACTTGTAGAAATCTGAAAAGATGTGGACTTAGTTTTGCAGAAAATGGAGCAGCAGTTTTGCCACTTTATAAATGTCTAAAATTAACTGGATTTGCTCAATGTTCACAATATTAAAAAAACAGAATACTTTTCAAGATGAGTTTCACTGATTCAAGAACTTAATCTTTAATACACATTTTAAAAGGGTTTAAGCAGGCTTATGTGCAGAGACATGTAGATGTAGATATATACTGGTTTTTTTTGTTTGTTTCATTTTAAGTCTAATTTAGAAAGACATAACAGCCCTTACTTTGGTACAACTGGTTGAATTCTTAATTCTCAATGTATTAACTAGATTTATATGCTTTATACATTCTTTCCACAAACAAATGTGAACTTCAGTTCCATTGTGTTTGATAACTGAAGACTGAATAATGTCTACTTTTCAAAATATTTTATAGCTAAAAATTTGAACTGAACTTAATTATGAAATAATCCTTACTGGTATAGGAAAAATAATCTCAATTATTTTTTTAAGATGCATAAATATAGATATAAATAATAATTTGTTCTTTTTTTTTAAACTGATTTAACAAATACTTTTCAAAACCCCCCTGGCTTTATGAGATACAAATTTCCTTATTTACAAAAAATTGTTTCTGGTCATTCTTTTTTAAAAACTACATGCATTTTAAGATTTTTCCAGTTAATTTCTAGGAACATAAGTTGTTCGTTAAGGTGAAAACAAGAACATTTTAATTTTCTTTGTTTCAGTGTTCTTCCTTAGCTAAGCAATGCTGCTTATTGTCCCCAAGAAGGGACATAATGATTTGCTTAAAAAAAAACATACACTAATCCCTTTTCCTGGAATATCCTTAAGTAATTTATAAGTGCTTATTTCAAACTGAGGATTTTGACAGTGCCCCTAGTGAATCTTGATATACATGTCTTACAATTCATACACAAATGATACTCCATGAAATATTCATTAGAAATACTCTAAATTATGTACCAAACAACAAGGGTACTGTCATTGTCACACTTTTCGTCTGGTAAATATCCCAGTGGGCACAATGAATTCACTTATATCTCACAAAGAGTTTCCCAACATGTTTCAATTATTTATCTTATGACTACAATCTTCCATGTGCACATGCATGTTTTTGTTTTTTCAGACTTTTCTAAAACATACTCCCATCTTCAATGCTGTAAAATACATAAAACCTATAAAGAAAGGCATTAGCTTGTATTTCACTTTAGTTAAGTATATTTCAAAGCAGTTTGTGTGTTTAGACTGCTTTGATACCTGGTCACAGCATAAAAAGAATAGACTTCAAGGAGAACCTGTTAAGTGTTTTTAAAACCTCCAGAAGATTTTCCTGTTAATTTAAAGTGAAGCACACAAGCAAGAGAATGCCAAAAAATGGATCTCTACCACATTTAGAAGAGACAGGCATCACATGACAAGAAGCAACAGGCCTGTCATGTGATGAGATGAATGGTATCATTTGTAACTTCTTAGAAGGCAGATGAAGAAAGAGCATATGGTACTTCCTTGACACTCGATGCCAAAAAACACTTATCACTTAAACAGTTAGAAATCTCAGACATGATAGATCCGTTTGGAAAGTGCACAGCACAATGCTAACTTCTTACAAATATTTAACATCTGACATGACACATATCATTATTCAATATTATAAACTAACATAAACTTATTTTTAAAGCAAATTTAATACAAACATAAATTCTTCCACCCACAATTTTCTATGCCTCAAACCATTTTAAAGTAGAGATGGCATGCAGATAGACTGCTGAGACACCGAAGATCCTGTATAATGGAAGAGAAAAGGTCTAAGGTGTGTAGATGCAGTAAAAAGCAGTTTTTCTACTGTACATTTCTCTTAACCCAATGCATTGTTATACACAAATAACATGTAGGTAAAGACAGGAGGCCAGGTTTGATCTTGCCTGGGCTGATAACTGCACTGGGGATTGAATGCAGGCTTATGACACTACAAGAAAATTCCATTTTAATTTTCTGGTTTACCAAAGATCCAGGGGAAGTGCTGGCTTAAATGATCCCTGCACCAATCTGGTTAGGCACCTGTACTGCTGCTGCACTACTGCTTTTCCTCACAGTTTGCTGGTTGAATGGTGAGGATGCTGTGAAACCACATCAGGGTTTTAAAGAGACTTGTTGATTTTCAGTGAAGGAGAAGGACAGGTCTAACCAGGAGCATCTTCCCAGTGGAAGACCTAGAATGATGCAGGCAAAGAGAGTAAAGTGGGAGGTGGGTTTCACTGCCAAGCTTGCACAGAGACTGCATTCAGTTCATGTAATTGTCTGCTTTTTTGCTCAAAGCCATTATTTCTTGCTAGCAACAGGATCATCAGTTTGAAAGAATAGACTTCTAGGTTTTATATAATCACAGGTATTAGCATTAAATTTTGTCAATTTTTGAGAAATTGACACTTTTGAAACTGATTGAGGAAAAGTAAATCTTTCTTACATAATTTATCCTTCTGTGTTCCAACAGCACGGCAGAGTAGATTTTCTTTCATATATGAAAACTCCCTCCATGTAAAAAGACCTTGATTCTTGCATTTTTAAGACCATGAGTCTTACTTCTCCTTTTCTGAATATGCTACAATGAGAAAAAAGGTCTTAATATTATATTTTTATTTCCTTTATTACAACTACTAATGCTCAAAACTGTGATCTTGTATAAAATATTGAACAATTTAATTTTGTCACTGTTGCTAACAACTAATTTATTTTCAAAAGCACTTGTCACAAATAGAACACTCTTGAACAGTGTGTTGTAGAAACATGTAACAAAAAAAATATTTATAAAAAACACCTATTATAGTCTATTTAAAAAAAAATCTAAAAATAAATCATAGTAATATGTCTGTGTGACTGTTAACCTTTTCTGATTGGTAGACTTTTGAACACTTACATCTCCCTAAAGAAAATCACATACATAAACTTCTTAGTCACCTCCTATGGATATTTTAAAATAGTACAGTCATAGAGAAAAAAGCTGAAAACTGTGAGTTTAGCGATACTGGCATCTTCTTTTAAAAAGACAGAATTCTGACTTTTATGAAAATAGAGGACAGACAAGATATAATTGTTTCTGAGAGACAGTTAGAACAATAAAGCATATTATTAAAAACTCTTTGGATTTACAGATTTTCTCTTTCAAATGCTACTCTCACTCTTTATCCCTATTAGGAAGATGAGATACCTCAAAAAGGTGAGCGATATATGAAAGGTTTTGCTGTCTCTTTCTTTTTCTGTATCCCTGTTTTTTGAAACTAATTATTCCCTCACATAGCATGCTGGACAAAGCACCTTGGCATTGTATTTTCAATAGAAAGAAGGGAAAAAAAATTCAACAACTATTAAATTGCATGTGGACCAGAGTGCTCCCTTTTATCTAACACTTTACTGCCTAACAGATATTATGGCTAATAACCAGTTTGTCTAAGTTTAAGGTTAAGGTTATGCTAGAGCACGGCACTTTTCCTCATACAAAACTATTTACTAGATCAGTGGAACTTGCAAAAATAAGAAGGTAAAATGCAGATGGTGTTTCTCTTAGGTAAAAAAAAAATAAAAATGGAACAAATAAAATTGTGTAGTTTTGTTTTTTAAAGAAAGCATCTAATTATTTATTGTTAGATGGGATTTGTGAATATGCACATATGAAACTATTTATAGATCCTCTGCTATAAACTCCACTGACTCTCAGCAGCAGATGACAAAAAATTCAGATTTGGGGCTCTTTGACCTTTTCTGTCACTAATTTCTTATGAAACTTTGGAGAAGTTAACAAGTTGAGATGTCAAGGGTTTAAATCAGCATTTAGTCCAGTGGTCGGTGCCTTTTTCCTGTGGCAGAGGTGACGCTGGTCCACAGAGCTGGTTTGTAATCCTTTGAGAAGTCCTAAACAGGTATGTGGTTAGCTTCTGGTTGGTCCTACTTTAATTTGGTGACATTGTCAGCTTAGGCAGTGCCTGCTGCCATTCATTTCTGCTCAAGTCTTGCCCCTCATTTCCTCATGAAAAATGTTTTCATATTGCATAGCCAATTGTCAGACTGGTTCTGTTTTTGATTTTGATATCTGTTTCTCTAGTTTCCCAGTGGTCTTCTCCACTAACGCAGTGAAGCCATTGCCACTCAGAAGTTCAGTGAGTTGTGGTTCTCAGGGTAACTGCTCAATGATTAGAGCAATTAACTGCCAAATTTCTATTTTAGTCAAAATTTCTTCTGTCACTGCTTTGTTACCGGAGCACTTCCCAGTCCATCAGGGGATATAAGACTAGAGATGGTGAATAATTGACCTATTGTGAATATCCATTTCATAGAATAATAAAATGGTATTAGTTGGAAGGGACTTAAAGACCATCTAGTTCCAATGCCTCTGCCTTTGGTAGGGGCATCATTCACTAGATCAGGTTGCTCAGGACTCCAACCTGGGCTTGAACACTTCCAGGAATGGGGCATCCTCAGCTTCTCTGGGCAACCTGTTCCAGTGCCTCACCATGCTCTGAATAAAGAATTTCTTCCTAACATCTAATCTAGACCCCCCTTCTTTTAGTTTAAAATCACTACCCCTTGTCCTACCACTATCTACCTGCACAAAAAGTCCCTCCCTCTCTTTTTCTGTAAGACCCTTTAAGGGAGTGAAAAGCCATAATGAGGTCTCCATGCAGCCTTCTCTTCTCCAGACTGAACAATCCCAGCTTTCTCAGCCTGTCTTCATAGGAGAGGTGTTCCAGCCTTATGAGCATCTCTTTAGACCTTCTCTGGATCTGCTCTGATAGCTCCTTGACTTTCTTGTGTTGAGAACCACAGATCTGGATGCAGCACTCCAAGTGGGGCCTCACGAGGGACAGAGTGGAGGATGATGATCACCTCCCTCAACCTTCTGGCCATACCTCTTATGAATATGGTGAATCTTCTGTGCTGCAATGCACATGGCCAGGACATGTTCAGCTTTTCATCCATGGAAACCCCAAAGTCCTTCTCAGCAGGGCTGCTCTCAATGACTTCTTCTCCCAGTCTGTTCTTCTCATGTCTGGGATTGCTCAGACACTGATGCAGCACCTTGCACTTAGACTTGGTGAAC
Organism: Mionectes olivaceus; assembly: GCA_035041425.1. NCBI lineage: Eukaryota > Metazoa > Chordata > Aves > Passeriformes > Tyrannidae > Mionectes > Mionectes olivaceus. The sequence continues at coordinate 55,218,479 of JAWWMA010000100.1, read as the reverse complement.
TTTATGAGGTTCTCAAGGGCCCATTTCACAAGTCTGTCCAGATCCTTCTGAATGGCATCCCATCCTTCTGTTGTGTCAACTACTTCATGAGCTTCTACTACTCAGCTTCATGAACTTCTCTAAACTGGTTGAGGGTGCACCTAATCCCACTGTCTATGTCATTGATAAGGATATTGAAGAGTATGGCTCCCACGACAGAGCCCTGAGGTAGGTGACCTGAGGGACACCACTTGACACCACCTAGACACAGAGACATTGACTACGCTTTCTGATTGTGTCTATGCAACCCATTCGTTTTCCACTAATAGTCCATGCATCAAATCCATGTCTCTCCAATCTGGAGAAATGGATATCATGTCAAACTGTAATGAAGGCCTTATAGACGTGTAGGTAGACCACATCAGTTGATCTTTCCTAATCTCCTATTTCAGTCACTCTATCATTAAAAGACCGCTAGACTGGTCAAGCACAATTTACCCATAGTAAAACCATGCTGGCTACTTCAGATAACCTCTCCTTGTCTTTTATGTCCTTTAGTATGTCTTCTAGGAAGATCTGCTCCATGATCTTCCCAAGCACAGAGGAGAAGCTCATCACTCTGTAGTTCTCTTGGTCTTCCTTTCTCCCCTTAAAAATAAGAGTCATGTTTCCCTTTTCCCAGTCACCAGGGATTTCACCTGACTGTCACAACTTTTCAAATATGATGGCAAGTGGCTTGGCAACACCACTAGCCAGATTCCTCTGGACCCTGTGATGCATGTCATCTGGTCCCATGGACTTGTGGCTATGCAGTTTCTTCAACTGATCCTGAAACTACTTTTCACTTAAACTGGGAAGGACTTCACTTCCCTACACCCACCCAGAGGTCCAGGGACTTGAGAAACTTGGAAAGCTTCACTGCCAGTGAAGACAGGTGACAAACCCATTGAATTCTCAGTATTTTCCATATCAGACTTCGCTAGTTCAGCCTTCTTGCTTTTTTGGGAGGGTACACCCTCTTGTCCTTTTGTTTTCTAACCTATGTACTTATAGAATCCCTTCTTGTTCTTCATTTCCTCAGTTTAAGGAGCAGGTCTTTGCTCAGCCATGGTGTTTCTGGTCTGCCTTGCTCAATTTCCTGCACACCTATACATTTCCGTGTGCGCATATTTTGTAAGTTAGAACTTTTATGTTATTATTTTATTTTATAATTTGATTTGATTTGATTTTTGGAACAATGAAGTTTAAGAACTAAGTAAATACCTACAAACAAAAGTGTAAGGAAAAAGGACCTTCTATTGTCATCCATCTTTGGGCCCAGTCTTGCACTCTGTACTTGAATGAAATTCCCCATAGCATAGGACAAAACTCTAATGTCAACAAAGCTAACCCACTGGACATTTTTTTGGACAAAATGTCTGGCTTCTCAAAAATCAACCTATTTCAGTTCTTAAACAAAACAGCCGCTTCCTTCACCTGATTTCAAGAGGAACTTTGCCAGCAAAAAACCTGCAGAAGTGGTCCCATTGTGTCTACCTGCCCTTGAATGATTGCTGCTTAGCAGTTGCTCTTAAAAAAACTCTGCATAATCAAAGTTAGACAATGGGAAAAACAATGAATATGGATGACTCCGGGATGTCTGAGAGCCTTTGTTACACTGCCACCAATGTATACAAGAAAGGAGCTATATACAGGATAAGAAGTGATCAAAATATTAACCAGATATTCTAACTGATTTTCAATATACTGGGCTCCAAGTGTGTGTTTGAAATAAATGTGCTACTCCCTCTCCCTTCCTTGCATTCAAAGCTAACCCACAGCTCTGTGAAAGAAAGATGTATACTATTAAAGCACCTTTCTTGTACAGAAATTAGCACTGAAATGCATAACTTTATGATTGACTTCCTTAAAAATACACTTTAAATGACAAAAATACACTTAAAATCTTTGAGGGCCAGTCTGCAATGCTGTTCATTGCCACGACATACGGTGCAGCTGAGGCTGAGTTTGTCCTGCTGCTCTGGGGCGTGACTCTGCCTGGCCTCCGCTGGGATGGACCACTGCTGGCTGGGAGCTCAGTCCTAGTGGGTTACAGTCGCTTGCTGTGCCCCTCTGGTGTGCCTCACTTTTTTTGAGCTCTCTGAGCATATCTTAAGCTGAGTTGTAGGCTCTCTCACCCTGTCTCAACTACAGACCTACTTGCTCCTAGATGCTGCAGGCAACTTGAAGTTTGAATGCATGTACAGCCAAATGTACTACCCCATCTTGGGGCTGTGTGTATCACTGCTTCCATTGTGTTTCATGTATCTTAAACTCCCAGTTCCTGTGAGCCATTTTATTTACAGGGTGATATTTATTTCCAGCTTTTTCATGAAGTGTAATACACCACAAAGCATAGTTGTATTTGTGTGCATGTGTGCCTGCCTGCCTGCGTACACATACAAATCAAAGTATTAAACCTGCTAAGTATGTGAGATTATTTTCAATGTATTAACTGAATCTGAAATACTTGTGAAATTAAATAATGTTTTCCTGTAAGGAAAATTACTGAGGAAAATTGTTGGAGGCATACTACACAGTGTACTTAGCAATACCCAAGTCAGGTTTATCAAGGATGCTGTTTGCTAGCCAGTCTTCATAAGCACAGTATGCTTTAGCTGCTGACCTACTAACTGCTAGTTAGTAGGTCTGGTTGCTAGTCAGGATGGTTTTCTTTCTGGTGATATGTACAAAACAGCTGTTTCTGAGATCTAAGAAGATCAAAAACTTTATAGAATAACTTTAAATCAGAAAATAATATATATCACCGCACCATATGGCTACTTTGAGGTACTGCTTTCAGAAACACAATAACATAAATAATTGAATGATGCTACTACATTTGTAGTAGTACAGCTGTTACTACTATAACTACTGGTAATGCTAATGATAGTGATGCTAATCTGAGGCCCAGCTTAGTGTGTGTTCTAAGTCACGGTCTTATTGTTTGCAGAGATAGTTTCTGGCATAATTTGACAAGGGTTCGGAGATAAATCCAATGAGAATTTTTCCTTCCACTGTCCCATCAAAACTACCTCTTACTGAAGTCTCAAATATTCCCTGACAGCAGTCTCTGCATGTAATGTGAACAGAGTAAAGAACTACTAAAATGGAAGTAACAATTTCATTTGTGAAATGTGTATTTAGTTCATTAAAAGTGAATGTCCCCATCACAGCAGTTACAAAACCCAAGTACAACGTAATCAGAATTTTCTCTAAATTATTGTATGTGTGGGACAGAAACATGGCAATTAAACCCAGGGATTGATGACTACTGGCAAAGCTATTTGCATAACTGGGTGCCAGTAAGCAGAAAACCCACAGATATATTTGCATGTCTTTCCACCTGGCTCCAAACTGAAAGGACTGTGGAAAACTGTGGTTGTGAGCAAGTCTATCCATTTTTATGACCTTCAGTGGCACAATATCTAAGAACTTCTCAGTGCATTGTTATGTCTCAATTTATTTTTCATCATAGCACTCTTATGAGTTTTAGGAGGAGCAACTGCACCTATTGAGATATATTTAGACTGGTGCAGTACATACAAGGCACTTGTCAGTAACTTTTCATTCATGGCAGAAACCTGGGCCCCAGACCAGGCATGCAGTCTCTCTGCTTAGCACAGAGAAACACAGCAGTCAAGAATTATGGACACCTTTGCCTATTTCCCCTTTCTCACTCACTCACAAACCCCACACGCTAGATCACATGCCATAGCCCTTCTTGGAGTTTGGTACAAAACCTCTCCTTTTTACAACATGAACACCAAGAGCATAGGCAGAGAGAAACTAGCAGCAAGAAAATAGAATAGGGACTAGGGCAGAAAAGTCAATCCATTCTTTAAAAAGAAGGCCAGGGCCACACACTCAAAATATTATCTTAAGCAATTGAAATAATCTTTTCAGTTAAATTACTGAGATATACTGACATTTATCGTAATATGACAACTTGCTACTGAGCATAGACATTATCCACACTTTATTAATTTATATCCTAATTTTACTTTTCTGATCTGATTGTATCAATATGCCACATAGGCATCAAAGCACCACACTGATATCAGAAGGAAAACATAACTATTTTGTTATGGGATCTCACAGAGAAGATGCTGCACGTGAAAGAATAAATAGAAAATTAGGATCTTGTAGCCCATATGTGGTAAATGTAATTGATAGAGCTATTTTCATTAGTGACCTACATATCAAACCACATACAGTTTTAAAAGCTTCCACCTAATCCCTAACACAGTCACAGAACTTGGAATTTTACAACACTACACGGTGTTACTGGCAACAGTTCTACAAGCAGCACTTATTAGACTAATTACCATTAAACGATGTCAGTTTCTGCTGATTTCCTGGCTAAAAGTTCAGAAGATCTTACCATTTTCCATGTGATGTGCTTGCCAGGTTTTACAGAATTCTCAGGACTTCATAAGTAATATAACACCTTATGTGATGTAATTTCAATACAACAATTGTTTATCACAGAAATGATCCTCAACCTGGCTCTGATCTAAGAATCATTTGTGAATGCCACTTTGCCCTTGCCCACCTGTTTTATGTTTCTCCTCCTCCCCTTATCTATCTTTTCCACACAACAAGACAATCCAAAGTGTGGGCCATTGAAGTGTCACCAGGTCTGCAAGGCTCGAAAAGCTCTGCCAGTTAATATAAAACAAAATCACTGTTGGTTCCATGGAATCGCATTTCTCCACCACAAAGAAAGATGAGAGGAAAGGAAAGGTAGCTTTTGAGTGGGGGTTTGAATGAGGACACTTTGTGAATGTGAATGGAAACTCTACATTCTTTGTTATTTTAACAGGCTGTGTCTGTTCTCCTTGAAAGAAATTGTATGAGAGAAGATTGGATTAAGTAGTTTTTATTTTATTTCAATGCACTTGTGCACTTTTACGAAGATCAGCTTACTTAGCCATGTAATAAACTCTTGTTTTACAATAGTGCTAGTGCATATTATACCAGTGTAGGTATCTGTAAAGCAGGGAATCAGAGCAAGAAACCATAACATTTGTTTCTTTGGTGAATGAAGCGTATATCGTTACCTTCAGTCGGTATGTCAGATATAACTTGAACCTTTGCAAGCCACCGGAGCAATGCCCAGGTGCCAGTTAATCAACTATGAGCAGATTGTACCTGTTCAGATCACTGCCTAATTCTTTGAAATTTAACATTTGATAGGTTAGTGTTTATCATAAAAATCTTGAAATTGTCTTAGAGCAAAACCTTTTTCAGTCTACCAAATGCATAAAAAACCAATGTGCCTTTTAGTGATTAAATACCTCTTCATTAGAGACATTCGCAATTTTGCGCAGCTGTAATCTGAAGAAACAAGTATAAACACTTAAAAAAATATGAAAATCTGTTCTGCTATAAATTGTGAAAAAAAAAAAAGTATTGTAAAGAATAAATCTAATCTTTCACCAATCACAAATCTTTCTAAGCCCTTTATAAAGTCTTTTACCGTTTTAAAGTTTCCCTGTGTTCCTTGTATTTCTAGCTCCATCTAAACTGGTTCTAGTGGAAACAGGCTATTCAAAGTTGTTGTGTTAATTGTAATTTAATTTTACCAATGTGATGCATTGGCTATAGATGGTAATGAAAGATGGTGGCTGAGAAACAGCATAAATGTCAGTAAGATAAAGAGCTTAGAGAAATAAGAAGTCATTAGAAAGAAAGAAAATAATTCTGGGTAAAATATGTACATCTAAAGAAAAATAATTGAAGTGTAGTAAGTCTCATAGATGTCCTGTGTTAGAAAAATAAATGAGGGTGGTTTTTTGGTTTTTTTTTTTTAGTTCTGACAACAAACTTATTTCCTTTGGAGTCAGAAATTTTATACCTTTCAAGTGAACACTAAATTGTATCTAATACTGTTTAATAATTACCTTTGACAGAACAGAAAATTTAAATAGAGTTTCACTGAAAATGTCCTGAACCACCAGAAAGACTGTTGTCACAGACAAAGTTCCTTATATCTTTATCACACAAGAATTGATGAATAAAATAAGAATAAGAAAGTCCAGGAAGAAATTTAAAAGACTGTTGTGATAAGCTGAATAATGTAATTGTGAGCAGGAAAAGGAGAGAAAAGCAGGAAAAAGCTTGCATTTAACAGGAAGTAACTTTACATGAAGTTAATTTGGTCTTCCACTAAATGGGAAGACGAAAATGATGACATTGGATGGAAATATTTTACTTGAATCATGGAAAAAGAGTTAATAGAGTCAAATAAGAGTAATTATGTTGAGTTTGCAGAGAAAGACTTGATTAGATGCTATTAGAAGAATGTTTCTCACAATTGAGCTGTTCTAGAAACATAGTGTCTTATAATCTTACGGAAAATGAATTTGTGAAATTTTTCCCGCATAATACTGAATATTTTTGGAAATTAATGCACTACAGAGTGTATATTCTGGGTTGTATGGCTGAAGATGGATAAAATGCTTGCTAACTGGAAAGCACCAGACTTTTTTTGTTAACTTCCAGGAAGCTACAGCACTGGAAAAAACATTCATATAGACTCCTCTATTTTTCTGGTCTTCTGTTGTGTCTCTGTCACTTCATTCTTAATCTGCAAAATTTTGTCCAGACTACCAGTGTGCGCAAGTCAGTCAGAGAAGCATTTATGGATTTCACATAACTCAGTTTAGTTTCTAACAGATAATAAATTTCAGTGAATAAGTTAATTTCATATATAGTACATTGTTCATGTACTATATTTGAATTTTGAAGTTTTACAATAATTTAAAAAATTTGAAATTATTAAGTTACACATGCATATAACTAAAATGATTTATAATATTTATGAGAATATTTTAATGATATGTTAGATTTATGAGAAGAAAAAAACTATCACAAAAATCATGGCAAATAATTAAAAAATCATTAATGAATGAAAACCTATTAATGTATTCGGTGCCATGAGAGGAGAAAATATAACTAGGTACTTCACCTTCTAAACCTACAGCTAGATTTTTCTTTCTTTGAAAAATACTTTGCATGATGAAGGGACATATTGGAACCAGCACTCATAGGTCATTTATAGAAGCAGTCAGAACATGATTTTTTTTCCTGTGCCATGATCTCTTCTCCTTGTGTTTCCTTTTGCCGTACATTCTGGATATACATATTCTAGAACCATCCACATATGTCTGTTAAAACACTCCTTACCATAGCAAGAGCCAGGATATTGGTAGCAAATTTTGCCCCCCCGCCTTCTTACATCATTTGTGTCACTTTCAAACTCTTGTTTTGTTGGTCTCCTTTTCTATTTTAGGGTACAGGGAAGAGTTTTCAGGGTTGTGCTATGAACAATACTATCCTGATCATCTATTAATATCAAGATTGAAAGTACAATGGAAGTTTCTATTTAATGCCTGATGTTCTCTTCACTTTCATGTGTCACAGTTATGTTAGATCCATGCCAAAGGGGAATGTGGCTTATCACTGCTGAAAGATAAACAAATAAATTGAATGAATGTGTATATACTCATCTGATGGTAGAGGAAAAAAAGATATTTTAAGGAGAAAAGAGATAAAAGTTTTGTTTTCCTGAGAAGTTATTTTTGAAACTTTGCAACTTTAAAAAATGTCCTATATCTTCACAAAACTTACATTTGGCTTCCAGTTAAATATTGCCATCTTTTTTTTTTGCATTAACTGTAGTAAATTTTTATGTGTAAATAAAATTAGCACGTATAAGCTGAAGAATTTGTCATTTGAAAAACTTAAGATATACGAATTTCTAAATTTGTAATGATGAATTTCTGAGAACATTCTAATGTCAGATGATCTTTTCTATAAATTTTTTGGTTCTCCCAGTTAGAACTATGTGTGTAATCATCAGAGCAATGACACCCTCCATCTCCTAATATCTTTTAACAGTGTTTTGTAATTTAATTCAATTAAAAAATAATTTATTTTAAGCAAATTTATCATGAAGAACTGTGACTAACTGCAGCCATTTCATCATATTGCATCCCGTTCAGGTGACACTCAGCATCTGTGGAGCCTGGAACATGAAGCTGCAAAAGTAAGTCAAAAGACTTACTTTTTTCCTGTGTCTGTTTTTTTTTCTGGCATTGATGATACAGAGTCAGTCAAATGGGTGATTGCAGCAGTTCAGAATATTCAGGTCAGGTTTGTCTGTGGTCCTCACTTCACTTGCTCAGACTCTAGTGTTTATTGGTTTGAACCTGGTTTGTTTACTGACTTGGCACATATGCAGTAGGAGTTTTGCCTGAATACGTGCTTCAGGATTAGCCCTAATATAAAGAATCTGCATAATGAACTGTCACAAAGAAATAATGGCTTTGTCATCCTTGCACAGCTGTACTTTGCATCAGCCAAACAATAAAACAGTCGCTGTTGCCTGGTATTTTTGTGCTGAATGATGTCTGCCTGTCAATTATAGGGCTTGCAAAAACATATATGAGTGATGTGGTCGTAAGTGGCTTCTGCAACTGGTGTTTAGCAGAGCAGTCCCATGAAAGGAAAAAACAGCTATTCCTTATACAGGCACTGATAACACTTTATCCTTGAATCAAACTAGTCTAAGGGCATGTGATTCTTTCCTAAGATTTGAAGCAAAACTATTTGTTTCAGTTTTTAGCACATTATTTTGCACTCCCGAATCTCTAGTCTTGTCTGTTTTAAGGAAAATAAGGCCAAAAAATTCAAAATTATATTATCAATTATTGATTTCTGGATCAAGGTATTCAGAACTCTGGAGATTTGACTAGTTAGGTTTTTCAAAACTTATACATGTTTATGACATGGGAATGAAGAAGATCTCAGAAGTGGAAAATCTGGCAAGCAAGGGTACTTTCACTTTCTATTCCAATTTCATCAAAAACCATGTGGCACTTGCTGTAAATGAACTTTTTTATTGCTAAAAAGTGCAAACCTCGTAATTTTGTATTGCATGTAGTGCAATCAGTTTGCTGATTGATGTTAACCACTGAATATATAAATATTTTCCCAATTGTCATTTCACATACTAGGAAAAAAGACTGCAAATTCATGTCCTATTTCTATCTCCTGTTTCATTTCACTAAAACTCAGAGGTATACTCTGTACTCAGCTGGTTTCCAGACTGTCAGAGAAGCTTTTCTCTAGAAAAATGTTTTACAAACTGACATTAAAGATGACAAAAAACCCTGCAAACAAACAAAAAACCACTTTCATTCAGTTGTTCCTAGTCTTCTGTTATTGCTTGAATCTCCATTGTACAGGTGCTTCACTGTGCACAGCTGATTTTCAAGCCCTGCCAAGAGTAGTTGCAGAAGATAAAAATATTTGCCAGCTTTACTTTAACGACAATAACATCAACAAGAGCTTTTATTTCTTTGTAGACTGTGTACATTAAAGTAAC
>JAWWMA010000100.1:55183139-55208967 GCA_035041425.1 Mionectes olivaceus | reverse complement strand
GTGTACATTAAAGTAACAGGTCCACACTGCCTCTATCGCAGGAATCAGGCACAGGGAAATTGCTGTCATTTAGCAGCCAAGTATTTTGTGTAGACTGCAACTACCAGTATCAGTTCTCATTGGCAGAGAATTTGTCTCCGGCTCAAAGTCTGCCACTTTCTTCCTTGGGTTGCGTCCATTAACCCCATCCAGAGCTCTTCTCAATTAAGCATATATACCAACATAGGAAACTAACTCTTTGGATTTGCAGCAGTTCAGCTCTGACTAACACTACATTACTTTTGTTACTACTTGAAATAGAAAGTAGCCTTTGATTGTAAAAGTCTTCTGTTATTGCAGCTTTTGAATAGAGACTTGAGCTTGAGCATCAGCTTGGGCGAACACTCTGATCTGCACAAGAATAGGAGATAAGGGAAAACCAAATGAACAAATCCTTTTGGAGTAAAAAAAGTCTTCAAACCATTGATTTATTTTTCAGAATGAGACAAAATAACCTTTTATACTATTATGAGGCTGCTTTGTCCCTCTATTGTCAAACTTGAGACCTAGGCTCGTGTCTTGAAATGTTTTCTATACCCTATGAAATCACCAGAGCTGTGTAGGTGTTTAGCACAGCTTTTGCAATACAGACTTTTTTTAGGTACTTTCTGTGTCTGAAAGGTTATTTCTGTAACCCTAGCCCTACACTGGGATAAATTTGACATCCTACCTAATGCTTGTCCCACCACTAATTTTTTTACGGGGGATAATTTTGTCCCCTAAGGCTGTGTGACAATTCAAATCAAGTATGTGTGAAAGTCTTGAGATTCAGGAACACTGTAAAGAAGAAAATTTGGAAATACCTCATTGTAAAAATGAATGGTGAATAGCACCAATTAGTTCCTTATGCCAGTAAAGGATAACAAAACTCTGAAATCTATGTAAGGTTGTGTGTGTGCATTTTTACCCTTGCTTCTGGTCTGGGAGATTTATACTGCTAACTTTTCTGAAGCCAGGACTTCATATCAAACCAATTCCTCATGTAGACTTCAGGACTTCAGGATGGGAAGCAAACTGTTTGGAGATATGCAACTTTGTTGGTTTTGTTTGTTTCTTTGTGTTTGCTTTTGGTTTTGTTTTCTAAATAAAAGAAAGAAAAAATTGTGTCCTTCTTCACTCACCAAAGACAAGACATCCTCAGTAGATGCACTTTGGCCCTTTGTCACATCTCTCAGCCCATACTGTTACACCCGCTTCTTTTCCCAGCAACTTCTTCTCCAGGCAGAGGGTAGAGGGACCTTTAAACATCAGTTATATCTACAGTACCAAAAGAAGCCAAACCGAAGAAGTGCAAATCTGATTGGCAAGCGCTTTCAAAAAATCTGTTTAATTGTTTATTCTTACCTAAGCCTGGAATTCCAGTTTCTAGTTTCTAGTTTCCATTTACAACAAGGGTTTTCTTCTCCATTATTTATGACACTGAGACATTGCAGGTTATGGGGAAGGATGAGTTGATTTACTCATTGTCCCCTCTCAATTGACTCATCCAATATAATTATGTATTAGGCAGCTTTATGTCAGTTCACAGGCATCATTGCCTCTTACCATCCCTTATGATGTTGTGGCAAATCTTTGCAAATCACTGAGAATCACACATGTACTTTGATAATATAACTTTAATAATGTAATATATATAAGCTTGCACTTGGTAATTTAGAGCATATGCTAGCATCCACAACACAAATGAGTGATCTAACAGAGATTATGTATACATACATGCATTCTTGTTTTCAAGGTCTCTTGCAAAAGAGTCCACCTAATTAACCATAAGCATATAGAGAATAAACATTAGGTAGAGATTTCACTATAGACTTAGATATATTTTACTTTTGGTTTGTGAGATATTACAACCTATTAATATCCTTATAGAATACATTTGTGTGAGAAATCACATCTCTTAAAGCTCTGTACTTCTGAATGATGAGACTGAGGCCTAAGATTTTGTTACATGGATTTTGTTAATCCAGTTTCAAAAATAAGCTTCAAAAAATGCATTTGCATGGTAATTTATCCCTTAACGTTACCATAATGATTTCACAGGATTTATTCATTAATTATAATAATGTATTTCTCCCTATAAAAAATCCACAAATATTTTAAATACACATATATCTTAAATACATATGCATCCAAACCTAAAAACAATGTAATAGTCTCATTTTTTTTCAAGAAATAAGTAGAAATTAAAGGCTAAAGGAAGTGTTTAATGTGTAGAGAATCCAAACAATGCTAAAATCAGATGCTGAATTTACAAGCTCTGGTCTGTAAACAAATGTCATGAAAGAGTTTTCCTATTGCGGGACATAAAAATCTAAGAAAATAAATTATTTTTCTGTCTTTAAACCAGAAATGTTAGTTAGAAAGGAATATTCAAAATGGATTTTTTTTTGACAGATTCAAAATACTGCTGGTGAGTAGCGACAGTGCTTTAAAATGTAACTGAGCCGGAAAGCTAAAACAGCTCTGCTATTTCAAATTTGTTTGACATGACTAGGAAGTAACGGAGTTGCTTGAAACTTGGAAATCCCAACTGAAGAGAAACTTGACATTTACCTTTTACATGCTAGTAAATAAAATTTGAATTTTTTCACATTAGGGAAAACCTCTAATAATGTTATTTGGCAATACGAGCAGATTTTGATCTAGATAAAATATTAGACATTTAAAAAATTGAAATATTTAATTAAAATTGTTACAACAATTAAAAAACCTAAGTTTCCCTTTGTCATGTTGCTTAAAGGTTTTGGAAATCTTGGATTTCAGTTCTGTCTGCTGGATCTTGTCTTCGGAGATGGCTCTGTATCTCATAACATGTTCCTACAGCCCAACTATTATGCACCTGAAATTATGGACTGGTAGGATATGTACCATGATGTCTTTTTTCTACCACTATGTGGGTAAAGAAAAATATGAAGTTTACTATGTATTAGTTAGCTGTGGGTTCTGTGTTTTACTGGAGGACAAGAAATTGTAGAGTATGGGCCACAATCTGAAAAATGTCACAATATTTTAAAGTCCATAGGATTACAATTCAAGTTTTTAGGAATTTGCTTACAAAATTTGTATGATGCAATTAATGGGGTTGAATCTTTTAGCTTAATGTCTTATTCTGCAAAAACTTAGATGACTGTATGTAACACATTGTTAACTAGCAAACAATATTTATTGTACCGAAAGCACTATAAATGCATCATAAAATAATATTTCCTCTATGCTATACCTGACTGCAACATTAACCTGAGGAACTGACTCAATATCAAGTCATATCTTACTAGCTGCATTTCATTACTGCTCCAGAACTGATGCTCCACTCAAACAGTTTTCTTTGGAGGAGCCGTATTGTATAAACAGAGAATAATTCAAATTTTATTTATCTAGATGAGGTCAGGACAGGACTCTGTATGAGTTGCTAGGATAGGCACTTCGGATATGGGAAAACATGAGTCATGCTTTAGTGATGTCTGCAACTTTAGTGAAACTCTGTCTAAAATAATAAGATAAAGTGAAATAAACTGAAACAATGTGAAATATAGGGAAAAAATTATAAAAGTGTCCAAAACATAAGCTTCTTTCCCTACATTGCCAATAGTGTCTTGGTCACTTAGTACAATTCATATTGGATTTGGGGCTGGAAGGGATCTCAGAAGATCTCTAGAACAGCATCCTTCTCAAGGGAGAGGCAGTTAGTGAGTCAAGCCAGTTTACTCAGGGCTTTATTCCATTTATTGTGGCCTTTTTAGTTCAGTCATTCAGTCGGTGTTCTGTTCATCTAGTTGCCACTGAAGCAGTATATCTTTGATAAAAAAAGTACTGTGGGAGAGGGGTGAGAAAAGAGTGAAACAATATATATCTCTTATGCCCTGGATAAGTTACCTATCACAAAACTTTTGAATTTGGAGTTTGAGAAAATGGTGAGAATTGATGGCATAATTTTGTTGACTATATTTCCAAGTTGTAGTAGCATAAGTTGCCCAAAACGGTTCTGGAAACATCTTCCTGACTTCCATCCCTTCAGCAGGTTTTGAGGAAGAAGCATGTAGCTCCTCTCCCTTGGCCCATACAGGTCAGGACCCACCCAGCTCTGTTTTTTCAGATGTGGGGGATTCCCTGGTTGTACACAGGGACAGAGATGTTAATGTCTGAGAAGCTAATGTCAAAATGCTTGTCAGTGGCAGCATCTGGATTTATCAGTTTTCAAGGTGGCTCATTTTAGGTTGTAAAATTATGTTCACATAATATTCTGCCTATGGCACCAAACTCTGAGGAGAAAGACCCTGCTCTTTGTTCATTGAACAGCATTTTAGAATCCAAATAGTCTGTAAGTAAAAGGAGAAAGTAATCAGAGGGCTGTTTACAGAACTGAGATTTTCAGTCCATTTTACTGGATGTGTTTTAATGGAAGATTTGTAGCTAAATGCTTACCAAGATGTTTAACTTTTGTCATTGATATTTAAAATAAATCTTCCAAGCCTCGAGCTGTAATCAAACTGAGTTATATACAATATTATCTTTTAGCTGAAGTGTTTCAGCACAAAAAGGGAATGGGAGGACTTCTGGGGAGAGAATGAGACTAGTCTTCTAACAACGGGAGGAAGCTCCCTAATGTGAAAATTACATTTAACGAAATTCAATTATTGAACTGACCATTTACAGCCCTTTAATATGAATTTTCCTTGTGAAAATCTCAAAACTCTTGATTTATTTGGCTCTGGTTCATACAGATTGTGCATACATGATTTTCAGAAGCTCTTGGAATATTCAGCAAAGAAAGTACGCTTTGACTTTAAACCTGAAAGACTTGTACAGAGGGTTCTCCCTTTCTACATCTTACACGTACTGTAATATATAAAAATATATATTATATTGTTTTATGCATACCTTAGAGTTCATAAAAAAGGTCATTTGCATACTAAGCCTCATTAAATGTAACAAATACCTTGATTTATGTTGTATGTCATAGGCTTTATGTTGTAGAATCATAAGATGGTTTGGGATGGAAGAGGTGTCATGTATTTATAACAGAAAATCTGTCAGATTATAAAATATAATGGGCAATACACTCAGCTGGTGATGCTAATGCTTTACAGCAGCTGACAATCCAAGCTAACACTCGATATATATGAAGTCCTTAGTGCACAGAAAATCAACAGCAGAATTCCAATAGTTAGGTGACTTTTGTGATATGAAGGCTTCCCTTTTCTCCTCATTTCTTAATGGATTCAAACTCTATAGATTTCTTTCACTTGGTATCTGGATTGTATTGTATAGTAATTGTTTTTCAGGCAATCTTTGTAAATTTATTTATGAAATAACATGAACATTTTTTTCTGTTTGTTTATAAGTTATTTTATTTGACCTTGCAGTGTTTACATTTACTCACTGCCAGCCTTAAGTGCAAATTTCTATTATTTGGTTGAGTTAGTGTGCTCACTAACATAAGAGAATAATGTCTAAGTTATTGTATTCTTTCAATGTTGAAAAAATCCCACATTTATAGTATTTATTCTATACATAGGAGGCCCAGGCAAAATGGTGTAAGGGATTTCAGATCTGCCACAGACTCATAAGACTGTGTGCAAATCACATACAGTTTTGACATCTTAGTTGTCTGTCACTTGTTTTTCAACATCTTTGCTTGTTATAAACCAAAGGAGTGGTCAGCTTTATGAATGAAGATATTTTAATACTACCATGATGACAGTCACTGGCAAACAAGTAATTTGTGTAATACTGTCTTCACTTTTAAATTTTTCAGTCTCAACTAATTTTTTGGTTCTTTGAGGTCTTTCTAGTTCTCTAAGGGTTTAGAAATGTTCAATAGTTGCTTTGTTTCAGAAGATCGTCCAAACATTTTATGTTTTTGGGAAAAATGTTTTGAGAGACTAATACATTTCATTATTAAAAAGTCAAATGCCTCATTTTAACGTTTTTTTTCCAGTAAAATATTGGCTATTTTCAATGTTAATAACTTATAGCATGTAAGAGTCATCTCACTTGACCTCTTCTCATAGAACTAGGTCCTCTTGACATCTGAATCAAAGAAAGAATTCCATTCCTAAAATGTCAAAATGGACTTTTTCATCACAGAGGTTAGTAGTTGCTTTCTATTTTCTACTTTCACTGTGTTTCTCAGAATATAGAAGGGAAACTGGCTAAATTTTGTGCAACATTTGTGTTTCACTGGCTCTGTATTTGCATGCTGAGTGCAACACTTGTCTCTGGGCTGCTCCCTCTCTGTTTGAAGCATCTGGAATTCTGTTTTGGGTGAAGGTCAAGCGAAATAGCCGTTCTTGACTTTTTCAGGCTTGCCTTTTATCAGTAGAACAGAGTCCGACTTTGAAGGCTGAGCCTGGTAAAGGCACAGTCTTTGTGAAACCACAGATTTTTTTCTCAGTAATGTACAGCTGAGTGATAAAGAAAAGTCCTCTCAAAATCTAGGAAAATTTTGATTTGCTGTCAGGCCTATGACAGTCATTAACAAAACCTAAAAGAGGAGCTAGTTTGATAGGTTAAAATAAATGATTGGTTGTGCATCAAAGTGGAATTTCATGCAATCAAAAATGGAGCAAAACTTAGTGTTTCACTATTCCAATTATTTTGGTTTTATATATATACAGAAATTGTGAAAGATCTGCCTTGTGCACTGATGACAGTTGCTATGAAACAGTTTGAAAGAGACGTAAGATTATTTTCAGATGGACCTTTTCAAATTTATTAGACTTAAAACATTTAAGTGGTGGATTAAATAAATTACAAAGGAAAGGTGAGCACTTACAGACTGAAGGGGAAAATACCTTTGTAAATTATGCTGTGTGATTTAGAAACATTCAATACGAGTATCAAAATTCTTTGAGGTAAGTTTTAGAGCAATTAAAAACACAAATTACATTCTGAGATATATAAAATACTTTGTTTTGTCAGCCATCTGGTATCACCTGCTATATGTAGAACAGTAGAGTAGTTTCCATTAAAATTCACTGTTTCCTTATCACTTTTCCAAAAGGGCATCCTTTGGGTTTGAATATTTGATCCTGTCTAAAAGACATTTTTTTATAGTTGACAATTTTGTTCCCACTTCCCTAAATACCTAGAGCAGGATAAAACAGCAACAATTTATAGAAGGATTAAAATTATTTTCATTGAATATGACCCTAGCAAAAGAAAAGGAAAAATGCACTTATTAATCAACTTTTCATTCCTTCTTCTCAAAATTCTGCATTGTTTTATCCTTTGTCATTCTGGTATTTTATTGTTAGCATTGTATTCTGTTCCCCTTTTCATATATAACCTTCTTACATTATGGTTACTAAAAATGAACAGGTACCACAGAAGATGATATAGTAGCACTAAGATTAACAAACCAGCTCTTACTGTAGTGATTGTGATATTTTTTTTTTTAAGGTCTATTCCAAGTATAAGCCAACTTGGGTCTTTCTATCTGACTGTGCTGAAGAATCCTTTCTTCTCAGCTTCTGTGTATGTATTTGACTTTTTAACTGTAGTATCTTGCCTTTTTTGTTATCATGTATATTTTTTACATTTCTCCACTCAGCTGAGATTTTTCTTAATCCTAATGTTGTCGGGTAAACTGCCTCTATCTCTCTCTGTTCTCTTATTCCCTCTTTTAAATTGTTAATGAAAGTAATGATTAATTTCAGCTATTTGGCCGTGCAGACCTCAACATGGCCTTACTCAGACCATTATTTTGACAGGTTCCTTCTATTTTCTTTGAAATCAAATCTGGCATCCTAGAAGATAGTAATTAATAACACTGGGATAGTGCTGGTTAGTTGTTTACAAATTCTAGAGTAAACTTAATTTGACCTTACTGACTGACATACCCAGAAGAAACATTCCACCCCCCCATCATCCCTTTCCTCCTTTTTCTGTTCCTTCATGTAAAGTGCACTCAGGTCACATTAGATATTGAATATATAGCATACTTTAAACGCATCTATTTAATCTGATGTTTATTAATAGATATACAGCAGGAGGTAAAGTATCTTCTCTAGACACTTTCTCAACAAAGTATTATGTGAGATGTAAATGCATCTAAATTTCATTCATAATTTTCTTTTGCCATTGGGTTTCTACAGTCTTTTCTCCCTACAATTTTTGTTCTTTGTCAGTGCAACCCCTTTTTCTTCTTAGTCATTCTGATTTTATGAACATTTTCTGCTTACCATTCTCTAATAATTACTCTGGCTCTTGATTTTATTTCCAATGACTGTGACTACTTCATTTTAATTTTTAGGTTCTGTTCATATAACCACAGTGATTTTTAAAATCCTGGTTCTTATTCTTCTTGTATTTGAAAAAATATCCTCCTAGCTAATTTTTAATAAAGATTTGTTCAATAAGTTGCAGCTGTTTAAAGCCTGCCTTCAGTGAGATCTTCTCTATTCATAAACTGGTTTTACTCAGCTTAATTGTCTTACTTAATTGCTTTTGCATTTCTTTTACACTGTTTTTTCTTAACTGTGAACGTTATTCTCTGTTTTAATTTGAATTATCTGCTGTCTTTAAATCCTTATTAATGTCCTCCAGTATTTAAAACAGCCGTTCATAAAACCTGGAAAAACTGTTACTTATATTCTTCCATTGCCAATGGGAAGGCTCATATACTGCATGTGTCGTGACGTTTGGTATGTCAAGTTCTGGGCTTTTCAGCACAAAAGCAACCTGCACATACTGGAGAAGAGGCCAGTAAAGGGCCAAGCAAATGGTGAAGGTTATGGAGCACTTTTCCTATGAGGGAAAAATGAGAGAGCTGGGGCTATACAACGTGAAGAAGAGGAGGCTCAGGGCAGGTCTCATAAACACATATAAACAGTTGAAGGAAGGACACAAAAAGGATGGGGCCAGACCCTTCACAGTGGTGTGCAGCATAGGGGCAAGAGGCAAGAAGCATAGACTGGAACAGAGGAAGTTCCCTCTGAACATCAGGAAACTCTTTTGTCTTATGAGGGCTACTGGAACAAGTTACCCAGGGAGGTTCTGAATTCTTCATCCAAGGAGATATTCAAAAGGCATCTGGGCACAGACCTGGCCAATTGACTCTGAGTGACCCAGCTTGAACAGAGTGGTTGAACCATATGACCTCCATACATCCCTTCTAACCTCAGCTAGCTTCAGTTTAAAAACCTCTATTTTAAAAGCGGAATTTGAACATTGAATGAAATGTTTCTTAAGATCATACATAAACAATGAGGCTAAAACAAAATAATGATCAGTTTTTCATTTACTGAGGATATTCGGTGTTGAACAGTAAATGGTCTCACATTTCTTAAGAGAAAATTAGAATGTGATAATGAAACTAAGGACTGTATATAGTGCATCTATACTAGGAGGTTAACCAAAGGTTTAATACATAGAAAATTCTGGCATTTCCTTTTTCTCATTAATTGGCATGACTACACTAGAAATTTTCTAACCTATATTTAATATGTAGCAGAATTTATATTGAAAGAAAAGGTTAAGAAGGGGACATCAAAGCCTTTTGATGACAGAAGAAAAGAAAATAAAAGGGCAAGAAAGGATAAGGCATAGGAAATTCGGAAAGTAAAGCCTTTGGGAGTAATTTCTTTGCATGAATAACCATTAATGCATGTAGTAAATTTCCAAGGTCAACAACAGAAGTTAGCACAAACAGTTTCATAAAAGAGCTGGGCAAGAAATTCCAGGGAGACAATCTTGTCATTTTTTCTAGGAACGGCTAAGGACAGTTCAGGATATTCTCACATTTAATAGTCCTATTCAAAACACATTCTTCTTTTCAGTCTGCTACTCTGTAAATGGGTCCTTTCCAACAGTAATAAAAATCAATATGAAGCCCATTAAAAATGCAGAATATAGAAGATTAATGAATTCATAGCTATAGTATTTTATGTAACAAAGAGAGCTGTCCTATATAGAGGCACAGTAATTCTGTATGAGACCAGATTGTGCTTCACATCTTGGTTAAACAAATGGCGACAAATTCTACCTCTCTCTTTTCTCTCATTTCCATGAGGCAGAAGATTTTAGTAAGGGTGGGTTCACTAACAGGCCTCTGAAGGTAGGTGATTCTCTTCCTTCTGGCACCAGAGTTTACTCAGATTATTTTTCGTTTGTTATACTGTTATGAATTTTTGTTATTACAGTGTTAGGTTTGAGCTAAGCTACAGTTGCAGTTAGAGCACCCTCTAACTGCAGAGCACCCTCTAACTGTAGAGCACAGTCAGAGACAATCTCTTTCCACAAAACCGTACAGTCTAAAAGAACAAAAAAGGGTGAAGTGAATTGCTTCAATTTACACATCAGATGTTGAACAAACAGAGGACAGGATTTTTTGCACCAGAGAAGGCAAGATTTCTGTTGAGAATTTGTCACTTTTGGGACAGAGAATAAACTCTTAAATTGTACTACTGAAGAATTCAGAGTATAAAATTTCATCATTTTTAAACACAATTTTCTTCCAAGTGCAAGTGGTGTTGGACAAAAGTCTTTGCCGGGCAGAGCTTTAAAATATCTCAGGCATAGAGAAAAAGGTTGGAAGAGAAATAATTGAAATCAGAAAGGACTTTTATGCAGTGGAATGGGACATGAGCCACCTTCAAAGTGAGTATATTCTTCCCTGGCTGTGTAGGTGTAAATCCCTCGTGTATATTAAAAATGATCACTTACAAAATGATTTTAGATATATTAATGGACTTCCAATCTATTTCTGCTTGTCAGATGTGTCACCTCTCCTTAGAGTACAAGAATGGCAACACTTTTTTTGCTTTTGACAACTGAACTAAAACGGAAATCAAAGTATTTCTATATAGGCTTTTCAAAGGAATTTTCCATTTTAACTGAAACAGGAATAGGAACTTTTTGATATTCCGAAATATCTGATGAGCAGGAGACTATTCATAATCACAGATAAACCCCAGAAAGTTGCAGATAAGGTCAAAATTACTAAGTTATGCTTTAATTCATACTGGTTTGTTTTGGGTGGGGTTTTTTTGGTTTTTTTTGGTTTTTTTTTGTTTTTTTTTTGTTTTTTTTTTGAGGGGGATAATGAAAGCTTTTTGTTTAGTTCAATTGTATACAGTCTTATCTTATACAAAGCAAAAATCCTTCCTTCTAATCACCATTCTTTCCTATCTTTATTTGTCACATTAAAACACTGTAATTAATTTTCCTGAATGCCCACTTTATTCCTTTTTACAGTTTCTAGTAAAACTGGTTAAAAAATGAGGTTGCAATTTGGAGCTATACCTAGTACTGCAATAAGTCTTGCATTAATGAGTGAAAGATTTGTTCTTGCAATCTTGTCAAAGTAGTAACAAAACACCCAAGGAAAGTGCAGGTTATCCAAATATGTTTTCCTCATTTAGTGACCATAATGCCATTGCCTATCATCTCACTGGGCTTCAGTTTTAAAAAATTTTATGCTGCTACTGTACCTCTGTCAGTATTTTGTTTAGTGTATCATCTAGTTGCTGGTGTTAGCCCTTGCTTGTGGACACTTGTGTTAACTCTACGTATGTATAAATGATGTGAGATATTCTTCTTTGAGACAAATGCAGAACTCTCATGTCTGTAATGCATTTTATTGTGGTTTAGTAGTACATACTTATACACTTTGTCAGCAAAAAGATTTATAATCTGTTAACAAAGTTGTGTATGGAAGAGTACTTCAGAATGTGTTGAAAATGTGTATATATGCTCCATGAATCTGCTTCAAATCAGATTTTCTTATTAATAGATATGTTTATGATATGGTTGAATATTAATTTGAGTAATTGTGTACAATGATAAAGGTACAATCATAAATACATAAAGTGTGCAATTTTTAAAAATGATTTACAGTCACATAGTAAGAGTATGCTGTGCTCAAAACACCATATGCACAAGCACCCAGGAATATGTATCTCTCCTTACAAAATCTGTGCAAAGGAATTTTACTTTGTTTACTGTTTCAAATCATGTCCTAAAGTTTAATAACCTGATACCTGACCTGTAATACAGTTAATATTTGAATATTAAACTCCTGTACTGTGGACAACTGTTATGACAAGATTTTCCTAGTTCAGAAGAGTGAGAGGACGATGTAGTAAAGAGGAAAACAGAATTGCTTCTTGTGCTTTATTTGTTCAAAAAGCAAAATGGTAATAAATCACACCAGAGCAGGTTTTTGTGAACTTTCAAAATTAATAAATAATACTAATTTTGAAAATAATACACCATGATAGTGGTAGTCACAGAATGCATTTGAAGACATCAAAGATTACAACCAAGAAGTCCAAGGAGTTTCCAACTGTAACAATCCAGAAACAGAAAGTGACAACGAATGTAGTTTTTAGAATCAAAAATGAAATCCCTCTTTCTGAGAAAAAGGATGCACAGCAACAGAACTGTGGGTAAATTCTGAAAATTTTCAGCCTACACAGAAGGCCCAATTCCCAGAACATATGCATAAGCACATAAACTCACATGCATTCATTCCACAGTGAATGCGTGTGAGTTTATGTAATTCAGTAATTTCAATTAGGTTGTCTTAATGTGACCCAGAATTTCAACTTGAGATTTGGTTTATCTGGAACCTTAATAGCACAGGATATTCAGATTATGGAAAAGAAAATAAAAAAAAATATAGTTCTTGCCATGTGTACATTAAAAATTTGTTAGCATTCCACAAATTATATGATTCATACATTCAGTTATTATGTACACAGTATATACTTATGGAGCTGGAGGTAAAAGCTGTAGTCATCATGACTGGATAAAGAGTTAGAATCACAGAAAGGGTCAGTTTGGAAGGGACCACAGTGGGTCATCTGGTCCAACCTCCCTGCTCAAGCAGACTCGTCCTGGCACAGGACTGCATCTACAGTGTTCCCAGTGATAGAGACTTACTCAGAAGCTCAATAACTACTTCCTTAGGAGATTTGTGCTGCATTTCTAGGAATAAATTTTCTGCTCTTGTGAGGAATAAGTACAGTATCAAGATATTGTCCCTTTAAAACACAATATGCTTAACAAACAGGAACAATCAACATTTTTGACAATTACTTATTTTACATATTAGAGCACATTTCTGTAAGGATGTATTTGTCAATCTGGAAATGGACTAGTTATTCTGCTAGTGGACTATAGGGAAAATAACCATCAGAGTAGAGTTTTAAATTTAAACACCCCAGATCTTCAGGGACTGTGTGTATTGAAGAGGTGAGACTAACTGAAAAGATTAATGACTACGGTTTGTTATCCAAAGCAGATCTGGTTGGCGGGAGAACCAAAGCAAATAAATGATTTGCTGGTCTTGTTGAATCCTGGTCAGGCTGCTCCACCTTTTCAGGATGTTATTAACTCAGAGTGCATGCAGGCAATGTGAACTGCCACCTTGACATAAATTAAAGAGGAGTATACTTGATAATTTTTTGTGAAAATTAAATTTTCTTCCATAACCATTAACATTCATCAAAAATGTTTATTTAATTAACTTTTCTCACAGTCTAATTTCTTGGAAATTAATCTATGGAATCAAAATCAATTACTTTGTGGTTTTTTTTTTCAAATATCATAGTTATAGCTCAGGGAAAAAAGAGCTGCTGGCACATAGAGTGTTTCCATACAAGGGTTAGTTAAATGATACACCACTTTAATTTTTAACGGTCTAAGGAATTAAGTAAACAAAGTTAAAATTTTGTAAGGAATTTGTATCCATACACAAAGGTTTCTTTTCATTCCTATTTTGATAATGCGATTTGGAAATTGCTCTGATGATCAGCTGATCATCGCCATTCATATATCATGACAACGTATGCATGTAAATAAACATGATTGTTACTTTATGTGTTTCCTAATCATCCCTTGTCATAAGTAACAGCAATAGCTGTGATCATATGGTGTCTGCAGTGAAGTATTATCTATTTGATGAACAGTCAAGTCAAGATGAATAAGATTAATCTGTATACAGAAGGTTCCGAATACCTCCAGATAGGATGCAGTGGCACTTCCTCCAGTGTAGAAACAAGAATCAGAAAATAAAAGTCAATGAAGAAGCTTTAGGAAAAGGCTGTTCTTTAGGTTTCTAGATGGCATTCTGGAAAGCTGTAAGTCATTCAACGTGTAAATGTTATTTTTCTTACTAAACAAAGTCTCCAAGTTTGGATTTGGTTCATAATACAATAGTCTTCTCAGCCATGGACTTTTGTTTGAAGGAAATGTAGACCCAGAAAATGCAGACATAATTTTAAAAGAAATGACCCTGGATTGACTCTAGTTCAAATTCACTGTCTACATGTAGCTATATACTGCCTCCAAGCTGCAGTAGCTTTTTTACTGGTGCCTATATGTGATGCATAGGAGATTCAAAAAGCACGCAGGATACAAATGTCCAGAGGTCCACTGACCTCTTCCAATTTATATTCTTTTTTCCTTCTCTAAAATGGTAAAGTGTGGTCTGTAAGTCACTTTTCAAAGATAAGCTTGTGTGAATCTGACAGTATAATTTTGCCCTTAATAAACAGAATTTATAGTGTAAGCTGTTTCAGAAGCTGTGATAAACGAGATAATTGGACATTATTCCAAATTGTAACACAGACGGCCAAAATTATACCATTTAAGACACTTAAGAAGATCTGTTTGACTTCTTAAAAATATAGTCTTATAATAATGAAATCCAAAGCTTATACTTTTCTTAAATGACAAAGGTATTTTGAAAAATCCATCAATTATAATTCTAAATGTGTCTCTATAAGACAGTTTATATTGACAAGAATGCTGAAATTCGCAGCTTAACTTGGCTTATAAGGGTATTGAGAATTCTCACATGAAACATAACAATATTCTTTGCTTATGGACATTTTTATGTCAAATATATAAAAATCAATGTTTAATCATGTAATATTCAATATATTGAATGTATACTATTTTGTTAATATGCAGGGGAAAGTCATAAATGAAACATAAAATGTTAATACAAACCTTTGCGTAGGCCTGTGAAATCTGATGTGTGTACATAGTCCAGTAAAATGTACATTTATAAATAAAAGACAATACACTCTGTATTATAAGTCAAGATTAAGAAATACTTCTAGTTTTGTTATACTTCTACTTTCCTGGTATTTTAAAAGCCTGATGATCTAAGAGCACACACATTTACTTATCTTTCAAAGACATAATCACACTGTCATCCATTTCAGTACCACAAAAGATGGATAGCATAACATGGACTTAAAATGGGTTCATTAATTATCAAAAAGATAAGTGTTTCATCAGGTATATACAGCAGATAATATTTATCTTCTCTCATAGAGAAAAGAGATTAAAGTAATTCTTACACACATACTGGAAAAGAAAAAGGCTGTACCACTGAAAGTTTCATAAAGTGACACTAGATAATACACGCTGCCACTAAAGACAGCCTTATACAAACACAACCACAGATGCCTTCCATCACATTCAACTTTGGCAGTTAAATACCAGAATGAAACCATATATTCCAACTTTAACTATTTCATAAACTTCCTTTTGTTTCTTAGCAATTACACACACAGGGTCTGCCTTTCAAAAGTTAGGGTTTCTTCTGCAGTATTTGATAACTACTTGATAGATATAGAGTAAATAACACAGTGATACATGAAAACAAATACCAGGACTGTGACAGTCTCTGAGAGGAAATATCAAGTCCATCTAGGTATAATTAGTGAAACTGTTATGTGAAGTACAAAAAAATGTTACTATAACTCTGTCAGAAAAGAAATTCTAACAAAATGAAATAAAACTTGGGCTATTTTGACATATTTAGCAAGGATCTGGTCTGAAAAAAGATCAATAAGGAACAAAAAAACCCTGAACAAATAGCTGATTAAAAATGTACTGTCATGAACTATAGAATGCATATTAAATTTTCAATTTTTTTTTTTTTGAACCACTGTTTAATCATAAACCTTTCCTCTGGAAAATGTTCTCAAAGTTGAGACTCTGCAGCCACAATGAGAAATGTAATGAGTAAATAGTAAATGAGAAAAATCAATAAGTACAAGAAATAATTTCTCAGCTATGGTTACATGTTATGTTAGTAAAGATATAATTACACTGGTCATATTGCCCTTTATTTTACTGGAAATAGGTTTGGGATAAATAGATATTTGTCTAGATATAATAAATAATAATAATAAAACCAAAACAACAAATAAATAAACAACAAGAAAACCAAACCCCGAAAATCAAACCCTCAAATCCTTTTTAGAACAGAATTTATTTGCAAGTAACATCCATTTTACTAAAAATTTTTATTCTGCTATAGGTAAATATTTTAAGTCTTGTACATGTCACAACCTTTTTTTCAATTAGAAATTTGCAGCAAAAATCAAAACATTACTCTCAAAAACATCCCAAGGACAAAAACTCAAATCAATCCCTCTCTCCTTCCACCTACAACAACAAATCTGGAGTTAGGAATAAAAAGCAGTGCTTAGAAATAATATTGTGTATGACTTTCAGATTTAGGTTTAATCAAAAAGCAGTGAAATCCGTGGAGGCTCACATTAGCCTTACTGAACACTGGATCATATTCCTAATGTGAATCAGTAAATCGTTTTAGTTACCAGATTGCATATAATTTACTGCACATTACAAAACAGAATTGATGCCTAATTTTCCTTAAGGTAAAACTGAAGCTGAAAAAGACAGCTGACTTATATATTACTTACAAATATATGTCTTTTTTGAATATTTGATATGATCTGCCCCCACATGCTTACAGATCTAAACAGCTACAGAAAAAAATTTACTCAAGAAAACATTGAAAAATATATTCACTTTGAAAAAATTACTAAAATAAAAGTCCCATGTTTCGTAGTTTGGCAAATATTCAGGTATTATGAGCAATATACCCCTATAAATTTAGCAAAATAGTGCTTCAGGAGATCAGAACACAGAAAAATACATTGCTAGCTAGGTATCTAAGGACATTAACTCGTGAAAATACAAGGCATTACAATACTGAAAGGAAAACAATAAAGAAGTTGTATCAGTTTTGTGTGTTTCCCTATTTAGCAGCACTTTTTCCATAGAGTTACAGTTTGCTTTTTATTATCATTATTGATTTATCCAAATGCCTTATGGACATCGATAAAGAGATCTATTGAATCTTAGTGGCAAAAATGTCAGGGACAGTATTGAAACTAGCACAGGTCAGTGATTTTCAGCATCAGTCACTCTTTGAAAATGATGCCCTGACACTCTGCATTTCCACAGCTTCAAAATAATGTTTTAGTGGCATATAAACTCTGATGGTGTTCTAAATATGTTAAGGAAGGGAAATGCAGTTTAGTTCAGGCCTATACTTCCCAAAGCTGAAAAAGTGTGTTTATTTCCAGCTAAAACAGCAAGGCCATCCCTACCAAATCCTTACAGGCATACATGATAATAAGTAAAAAACATCCACAGGGAACAAGTATATTTAAATCTAAATGATAATGTTATTAATATTAAAGGATTAAATAATTAAACATATGAAGAACTAAAAATGCATCACAGTTTAACTCCTGGGAAACTGAAAGAAATTCTCAGTGTTTAAATTAAGACTTTATGCGTTCCTTCTAATATGTAAAGTGCACATAATGTAAAATGTGTAAAATGAAAAAGCCTGATATTGACTAAACCTTGACCATAAAATATTGCTGAAATTTGAACTGGTGAAGAATGTAATGGTCCATGATGTGGAGAATATTTTACTGGTTGTTTTCATGATAATTTGATATTTGAGAGTTTATTTAATGCATTATATTATATTAATGCTCTTTTTCTTTTTCTTTCTCTCTCTTTTTTTTTTTTTTTTATTTAGCAAAGGTTACAGCCAAATCAGATACAAAAACTGAAATGAAGCTTTTGGACAGAAACATTATTATGTTTAAAATGACACACCTTTTCTATCTCATGCACACACATTGTATTAAAAAAATATAACATTTAAATACTGTGAATATTAATGAATTTGACACTGTTATTTCAGGAAGATACCAAAGACATTAATCCACACCAAACTTATCTCTTCAGTCCAAACAGAAAAAAAACCACATAAAAATCAGAACTGGATTCAGCAAGCATACGCTATTAAAAAGTTAACTCAGGGATTACAGAGTGAATGACAGCCTATTTTCTGCATCTAACTCAAGATTAGAATTGGCACCTACCCTTATGCTAATGAACACCTAATTAGAGACACCTCCTGTTCAATAAACTGCTCTCTTATCATCAGTTAGATTACCTGACAAGCCCTTTCACTCCAGTTCTGGCCCACCAAGAATCTTCATTCTTTTTCTTGTCTTCTTTTCTGCAAGAGAACTGATCCCGCTTAATCCCTGGAATAATGTAGCTCCTCTTGTGGAAGAGCTGGTTTCCCTCTTCCCCTTTTTACATCAAGCTAATGGAGCCAGTAGGTATTCTATTGATCTTTCTCTATGTGGTTTCCTCAAGGATTTGACAGACTTCCTTACAGGTTAAACATCCAGGCTTTCTGAAGTGGCTATAAAGCTTTGGGTTTGATTTTTCAAACTTTTTTTCTCAAACCCTTGCTCATCCATAATCTTTAAAAGCTCAGTTGATGCCATGCAGAGTACAGGCTTATTTCTTTGCTGAACTAATCTAGACACTGTCTAGTGTTGAGTACAGTTGTCTGATTCAAATCTTCTGTTACAAAGCAGATGACATCTAGCTAGATGTCATGAGAAGAGACTAACAATGACAATTCACTTATCCCTTAGAAAGAATCAATTCTCCCACAATGCATCTGTCAGAGAACTCTCACTCAGTAAAAGCAATTTTTCTAGCTGTCTGACACTGTAATTGCTCTTAAATTTTCAATGAACGTTTTACAAGAACTCCCCTGAACCATGATGAAAAACTTAACTTTTTCTAAAAATGAGAGGCTGACAGGATGAAAGAGGTCTTTCTCTTTAAAGCTTTGCTTGCTTGAGTAGGAATTCTTTCATATCATCAACAAGCTGTTGAATAGAGGATAGATTACTTTCCATTTATTTCATCAATCAGATTAAAGGCTCTCCTTCACAATGCCCTTTAAACAAGAGCTGTTTATGATGTCCTCCCAGGTTCTACTTTAATGTAGTATTAAATCACCCTGAGCAGAGAGGCAGTCAAAGCATATAAATATGATGAATATCTGACAACATTTAAGCATTGCATACATTCAGGTCATTTCCCTATTTCTTGTCACTCTGCAAAAAATGTGAAATCCCCTCATCGTCCCAAGCAGGTTTTAATGATCATGTGCCATTTTGATCTGCCCATTGGCCAAAAGGAAAGAAAAACCCAAACTGATACATAAAAACATAGATGGATAGATACATGACAGTTCTACATCTGAGGTCTTCTGACAGAGAGGTATGCATGACATCAGCACACAGAACTGCTTATCCACACACTTCCATAACTAAGAATTTGTCTGAAAGATACTTGTACATGCAGCTCTGTTCTATTTTTAGCAGACATAAACACTACACAGGAAAAAAAAAGTGAGCTCCTTCTTTCATTTTTAACACAGTGAAACAGTTTTATTAGTATGAGAAATGTGTACAAGCTGCAGGTGATTGTTCAAGAATAATCAATATGACTTTCGGTGTTACTATTGACTACACCATTAAAGGCACAATTCTTTATTATCTGGATAATTCTTAAATTAAATAACATTAAGCATATTAAAATATATAATTTTCCCCAGCTCAGCATGGACTATGATACACAGTAGTGAATTCTGAAATGTTATATGTCATGATATATTTAAATTAAGTATTTAGATATTCTAAATGTCAGTTATTTGTGTTAGAAATGAAGAATTCTGGTACAATCAATAAATATAAACCCTTAAAAAAGTTCCATAAATTCAACACATAAATAGCATGACCACACTGAGAACAAATTTACATGTTCATGAGAATTCTAGATTGTATTTTGGGTGGCTTTTTTTTTTGACTACTAATTCCTTGACAATTATAAAAAGCAGATAGGTGAACTATTGATAATATACATACAATATGTATACAATATGCAATCATTAAACAAATACAATTGATTTATTATATGGAGAAGAATTTTGTACTACAGTCTTCTGAAATACTTCATTGTGAAGTGTCCAGTATGCAGAATGGGAGTATCAATGTATATGTTAACGTACTTAATGTATGATTATGTAGTAGGAGATTTTCTGATGGGATATTTTTTAAATCGTAGAAGTGGATGTGTGTCTACCTGGAGATACCCCTACAAAAAAGAAGTTTGTTTCTCTTGATGGAAACTATAAATTTCTAAATAAGAAAGGATTATTTTCATTCCCTTTATGGGATGCTACAATTAAAATAAGAGTGTACAAATTTATTCCCCTCTAAAAAACCCCACTTTTATAATAATTTTAACAAAACCTGCCTTAATATTTGGACTTCTTTCACAAATACAAGGTTTCTCTGTCTCATAGGCAGTAGTGCTTTTCTTTCACCTCTAGTTCATGTGCTCAAGTACCTTACACTCACAAAATGCTCCTGAATTTGTCAGTTTAACCATTTTCATATTCCTCCTTTCCCCCTTGATTACTCCCCACCGTTTGTTATGCTGCTGTTTTATCTGCTTTTTCTCTATTCAAAGTAAAAGTGAAAGAGCTGGCACACTTTTTGTGGTCCTGTTGAAGTTGATAAGAAATCTACTTTTGCATAAGGACTCTTAAATGTTGAAGGAAATCTGCAAGTTGATTCACCACTGTTTCCACCCACTTAGTGTAAAAATCCATATATTTATATTAACGCCAAATTGAATGGTGAGGTTTGTTTGTTTGTTAAAGGTAAAATTCTATGGTCTTACTTT
Organism: Mionectes olivaceus; assembly: GCA_035041425.1. Taxonomy (NCBI): domain Eukaryota; kingdom Metazoa; phylum Chordata; class Aves; order Passeriformes; family Tyrannidae; genus Mionectes; species Mionectes olivaceus. The sequence goes on along the minus strand of JAWWMA010000100.1, from coordinate 55,188,078 downwards.
TTAAAGAGTTTTGTATTCTGAATCACTCTTAATAACCACAATATACTGACCTCGTACCAGAGCAATATCTCCTGAGCGCAGAGGACAAGAAAAAAATTAAATGTTTTATCAGAATTGAACTATTAAGAATATTTTGCATCATAACTAATAATTGCTAATTTAGACAAAATGTCATCTGGAAGTATTTCTTAGAATAAAGAAAATTTTTCCTCGACTTAAAAAAATTAGTTCTCATTGCTGCTAAACTGACAAGGTAGAGTGTGGAATGCCATTTGGAATTCTGATTTGTCTACTGGCTTACTAACTTAAGAAAAGAGAATTATAAAGTAGAAATTTAATCACAATTTTATAGAAGTCTGTGGTAGAAGATAATATGGATCTCTTTCTTCTGGCTTTAAATAAAAAAGGAGGAATCATTTGTTTCCTAAGAAAGCATGCTTCATGTATTTTGCAGAACACAGAGAATAAAGAAAGAAAATATTGGCTTCTGCCTCTTTTATAATTTAGACCGCTACTGGGAAAAATAGATCTTAAATACATTACAAGAAAATATACGAGCTGCATTCCAATAAACACGTTTGCTTTAATTTCTTATCAGGTTTATACTAGTAGCCTCAGATATGCTCAAAAACGTTATACGTTTTCTTCTGTTAAAGTTTAGAAGTGAATTAATTTCCTTTTTTCCTAAAGACAGAGTTATAATACATGTTATTTATTATCTTCTCTAATTCATTTGGAAAAAACCAGATAATACGGACCATCATTTTCTGGATGTCAATAATACCTTCAACATGCACCACAGAAGGGGAAAATCCTAGACATAAATCATCTTTTCTGTCTGAACTCTTATTCTCCTTCAAAAAAGAAAAACCCAATAATTCTAGCAATGCCAGTCAACTTTCCAAAGATCTGTCTACAAGAAGTGCTGTGGTTCTGCAAATCTTTTCACTTTCTCCTTATTTTAGAAAAAACAAGTGCATTTATTTTCACCGGGACACTTGCTGGTAATAAACTTGTTTCTGCTCGTCTGGAAATGAGCAGGGTGATTTCAGTAGGAGCAAAGCTCCAGAAAGGGTCTACAGAGGTACCCATATTTAAGAACACAAAATGAATATCCTCCATTACGTCCAGTAGGAAATTCACACATTTAGGTTAGGCACATATTGAACTAGGGCCTGAAAATTATATATTTGATATAAAGGAGATACTAAGTAATCTCATAGTATGAACATGCAAGTAGGAGGAGATGATGACTGTTATTACTGATATCCTTTCACAATATTTCAGATCCAGACATTTTACTGATAAGAAAAGTAAGATCAAATGAAACAATTTGTAATTGAGAAAATGTTGTTATTCTGGATTCAGTGCAATTTTCTTTCTAATAGAAATACTTGCAATAAATTTGAACCATCGAAAAGGTAAATTTAAAAATCTAGCAAGAGATAACTGCTTGCTTAAAGGGTATGAAAGAATGACAGGGAATATGTGATCAAACTGCTGAAGCTGTCTATACATGGATTTTGAGGGATGCTGTTGCTGGGTGAGTTTCTGATCCCTCAAAATCTCAAAGAACAGAAATTAACACAAAGGGTGAACAATGAAGATGTTTCACGAAGTTTTAAGCCATGTGGAAATAGTGAGCTATTAATCCAAGCAAGATTTTCTTAGGCTGAAATGCAATAAACATCTGACCCTTCAAATATTTGACTGAACTGCAAACTTCTGGGGATTCCTTCATTATTTGATTTTTATAATTTTGGTATTAATGCCTTGCCAAAACAGAAACACTGGCCAGGCTGAGTTTGCTGAAAAGAAAAACTATACCCAAAATTATGATACCATAGTTGTTAAAATACAAGGCTATACTTCACCAGAGTTAATTGATTTTACATCTGGCACATCAACTGATTTTATGAAAGTTGAATAGTCTCTTTGTCTTAACCTTAATACTATGGCATACAAAGAAAATTATTTCTTTAGATCCTTCATTAAATCAATCAAAACAAAATGGAAGCATAAAGTTATTTGAGCTATCAGAACTTTATAATAGCAAACTTTAGTATCTCTAAAGCATTAATAAACTTGTGATTTAAAGACACTAGCAACAAAAGCCTACTTAGGAGGCAAAGCCTAGTGAAAAAGTCAGCAAGAGAAAATATTTGTGAATAAAGAAAGTATATGTTACATTTTTTAATCATATCTGTTTAGACACTGTAAGTTTGGAGGAAGTAGAACTGTTTATGCCATATCCTAATTTAATTTCAGGATTATATTTCTTTCCCAGTAATTCTACAATAATGCACTGAGGTACAGAAAAAAATTCCGTTCACATCATACAGTTGGCATTTCATTAGTTGAACTTATAAATGAATTTTCTCTGTTATTGCCACCATTATATTTTGTCAATTAAAATAACTTAAATGCACAAAATTGAAAACAATGTAATTATACAATTTATATTTCAAATTTACTTATGATTTTCAAATTGGATATATCCGGATTTTAGCTGGGATAGAGTTAATTTCATCTTAGTAATTGGTACAGCACTCTGCTCTGCATGTGGTATGTGAATCATGTTGGTGTCACACTGGTATTTTGGTTGTTGCTCAGTAGTGCTCACCCTGAGTTACTGAACTGTCCAAAGGGATTTTCCATGCTGTAGACCAACATACCTGTTATATATACTGGGGGAAGTCAGCTGTGAGGGGCCAATTACTGTTGGGGTACAGGTTGGGCATCAGTCAGTATGTGGTGAGTAACTGTATTGGTCATCACTTGTCTTTCTTGGGTTTTATTCCTCTCTTTGTTATTATTATAATAATTATTATTATCATAATCTTCACCACCATTATAATAATCATAATTATTTTATTTTATTTTTAAATATACATACTTTTATTTCAATTATTAAACTGGTCTTATCTCAACCCCTAGATGTTTTTTGTCTGGTGGTGGGGTGAGTTGATGCATACTTAATTAATGACTGGGGTTAAATCACAGAATTGCAGAATATGCTGAGTTGGAAGGGACCCACTATAATCACTGAGTCCAACTCAACTCTGCACAGGACCATCCCCAAGAGTGACACCATGTGCCCAACAGTATTGTCCAAACACTTCTTGAAGTCTGTTAGGCTTGGTGCAGTTACCACTTCCTTGGGGAGCCTGTTCCAGTGCCCAAGCACCCTCTGGGTGAAGAGCCTCTTTCTAATATTCAATCTAAACCTCCCCTGACACAAATTCAGGCTATTTGCTTGGGTTCTTTCACTGGCCACCACAAAAAAGAGATCAGTATCTGCTCCTTCTCTTTCCCTCAAGAAAGCTGTAACTGCAGTGAGGTCTCCCCTCAGTCTCCTCTTTTCCAGGTTGAACAGACCAAGTGCCCTCAGCCACTCCTCATACAGCTTCGCCTCAAGGTCCTTTACCATCTTCATTGGCCTCCTTTTGACACTCTGTAATAGCTTAATACCTTTCTTATATTGTGTTGTCCAAAACTGGGCACAATATTCAAGGCGAGGCCACCCCAGTGCAGAGCAGAGGGGGGCAATCACTTACTTCTCTCTCCCAGCTGGTGATGCTTTGCCTGATGCCTCCCAGGATACAGCTGGCCCTCCTGGCTGCCAGGGCACCAGGACCCCCAGGTTCCTTTCCATGGCACTGCTTTCCAGAATCTCATTCCCCAGTCTGTAAGTACATCCAGGGTTGCCCCATCCCACATGCAGAATCTGAAACTCGCCCTTGTTGGATTTCCTATAGTTGGTGATTGTCCAGTCCTTTAATTTGTCAAGGTCTCTCTGCAGGGCCTCCCTGCCTTTCAGGGAGTCAACAGTTCCTCCCAGTTTTGTATCATCTGCAAACTTGCTTGGTGTTCATTCCAGTCCTGGATCCAAGTAATTTATGAAGATGTTGAAGAGCACAGGGCCCAAGATGGAACCCTGTGGAACCTCATTAATGACAGCTCACCCGTCTGGTATTACTCCATTCACTATCACCCTCTGTACTCAATCCATGAGCTAAACCCACCACGTGATGTGTTTATCCAGCTGTGTGCTGGACATTTTGTCCAGAAGGATACAGTCACAGACAATATCAAAAGCTTTACTGAAATTCGAAAAGATTACATCAGCTGACTTCCACTGATCAACTAGGTGGGTTCCCTTGTCATAAAAAGAAATCAGGTTGGATAAGCAGGACTTTCCTCTCATGAAAGTCTGTGATCAGTGATCAGTGACGGTGTTGTCTCCCAGAATAATTTTTGCCATAACTTTACCAGGCCCTGAAGTGAGACTAACTGACAAATTTGGAGATTCCAGAGTGCTCCCTCTTGCCCTTCTTGAAAACTGGGACAATGTTCACCAGCTTCCAGTCAGCTGGGACCTCTCTAGTTTCCCAAGACTGCTCAAAAATCACTGAGAGAGATTGTGTGATGACATCAGCAACAAGATGAACCCCAGTTTTCAAAAACTTTGGATTGGATTCTTTGAAGCTCTTTTGATTCCGGTAATGAGCTCCCTTACTTTAGAATTTCAATATATATTTTTCTAACACTACTTTTGATTCTGCACTGTGACTTCACATTTTTCCTAGAATGTCAGTTGTAATTGTGAACCGCCAAGAGGTGCTTTTGCTGGTCCTGATATGTGTCTGAAGTAGATGGAATGAATCTACTACCTTTGAGAGAGTCAGGCTTGATAAGACAGGATACTTTTAGAAAGCTTATATTACGAGGTAAGATATCTATCCAAAATGTACAGTGAAATGTTACAGTGAATGCATGTCCAGGAATTCATACAAAAAATATAAGAAAGTGAAAAGGTTATATATTAATATTAAAATTAAAATATTAAAGGTGAATGTTCAGGATTTTGACAGTAAGGTTTAGGAGTGAAAACTGTGCAGGTAAATTACTTTGTGAAATCCCTACAGCTTTCCCAGCC
>JAWWMA010000100.1:55163061-55183129 GCA_035041425.1 Mionectes olivaceus | reverse complement strand
CATGACTTTTGGTCTATGTTTTCTCTCTTAGTACGCAAACATGACTGTTTTTCTTGTCTTAGAAAGTCCATTAATGATTCCTTTTGCTTTTCCACCAATGCTTAAGGTGTTAATTTTTTTTTTATTTTATTTTATTTTATTTTAGATCAGTTGGAAATTTTTTGATTGCTAACATTACCAGGTTGGACAACCACCAAATTTAGAGTTAGAAAAAGTGTTAAGTGAGAAACTGGCGCTTGCAGAGGCTCTGGGAAAAGGCATTTGGGAGGGAGTTTGGGTTTATCCATTTCAAGGCATGTTGGTATAAACTCATGACGGTTTTCCAACACAAACAGCTGCACAATTCTGAATGGCATGAGCATTGTCTCATCAAAGTGAAATGAAAAAAAAAAAAACCTTACATGATTTTTTAAAAAGTATTTTCTGAAATAAATTTCAGTGCAATTTAATATATTGTAAACACCAGTTTAAACTAAGCACCATATCTTACCTCCCTTACTACTTTATCTTCTCCCCAATAAAGAAAAAAAGAAAAGAGGAGATTCCAGCAAAGTGTCATTATAAGAAAGTGTTATTATAACACTTTGGCAAGATCAGTTTTAAAAACTATCTGTAATAGTGTTCTGGGGTGCATTGCTTTGCAGTAAGTACACGCAGACATGGATGAGACAGCAATAATTACAGACATGATTTAAAAATATTTAGTAGGATTTTTCTGAAGGAGCACAAGTATTTCTTTTAAATTTAAAATAGAGAAAAACAATAAGCAGATGAGCTTTAGGGACACATGTCCCCATGTTCTTGAAAACTTGGCCTTGACTCTCAACTGCATTAGCTGATGTACTTAGAGGAAGAGGCCTTGTCTTTATTTACATTCTTGTAATGGTGAGATTGTAACAGCTATAACTAGTTTATTATTAAATAAATTTCTTGTAGGCACTGATACTGAAGTGGTTGTTGCTGAGTACTGAACTGAAGGAAAGGACTATAAAGTTCTTGCAGACAAGGTACTTAGTAGTTAAAAGTGGTGTGGTCGGAAAAATGGGCAAGCAGGTAGGTGAAGTTTTGAGGCTGGAATAACTAAAAAATTCAAAGGTAAGATCAATTTTAAACAAGTGGAAGACACATTTTTATTTCATTTATTGTTGAAATATGTTGAATATTTATGTAAATATTTATGTAAATAGTCTTAAATGTTATGCTTTAGAAGAGAGGAGAAAGAATCTTACTAGCATAATCCAACTAATAGACGAAGAATATACAGTGCCTGTTTTCAAGAATTGAAATATACTCAAATGTATTCTCTGAGAAAACCACAGTAAAGTAGGTTTGATTTTTCTAAGACACGAGTGATGGCCCAGATAGAGGCTTGATGGTAGCAATAGTGAAAGAAAGTATACTGTAAAATCATGAAAAAAAATAAACTGTAACATTTGAAAGACCGGATGAGTGGGGTGAGGAAGGGGGAGAAAAAGCTGTGTTTTCAGCTAGGGTCTTGAGTATCGGGGAAAGTAAGAGAAAGACTGCTGGCAAAGAAGAGGAATTTGGAATGTCATGGAAGTTAAGCGTTAAAGGGAAGTTGATGCTGACAGAGAAAATCATCCAATCTGTTATGTTTTGGGTTTAGGTTCAACATTAAATCAAATCCTCAGGATTGAATCCTCCCTAGTTCTGAGTTATAGAATTGTTCTGTGTTTTGTGCCTTGTGCTGTACAACACAGAGATCTCACAGGCATTTAATGTAGAAATTTTCCTAACTTTGAAGGGGTATGAGATATTATTGGTTGCCTTGAATGCTCTCATCTTTTCCAGTCATACAGTATGAATGGTGGCTTTTTGCTTTTATAATAATACTTAAATTTATTATTGGTTGCAAGTAAATGCTTTGCTACATTTGGTAATGGTCAGAGAGATGGATGTCTATTCTGTGAACTGTGCTGACCAAAGATATTGTCAACAAGTTGTTCACTATTACAGGAGATAGATGTGTTGCTGTATGAAACCTATAAGCCAGCAGTGGGAGGCCCCATGAAGGAATAAATGAAGAGAGATCAAATGGCTGCCCTAAGTCTGAGACATCCTAATTCGGGGTTTTAATTTAAATATGGATTACTGGAAGATTTGAAGTTAGAAACTTCATTAGACTTGACGCCAGGAGTAAGGACCATAAATCAAACTCTAGAAACTGGGGAGAGTTGAAGTTGATAATGGTTTGTTTATCATTAATTCTGAGTCTGAATGTTCTCACTCACTGCAGGAAATGCACCAAAAGAATCATTTGTAGAACAAGAACTGTGACTAAGAGATTAAACTGGGATAAAGTGAATCAGCAAGAAGAGGATAACAGGCTGAAAAGCGTATTCGCCATAGGTATTCAAATGATATATTTTTGATACCAAAAATGACAAAGTGAGAAGACAGCTAGTGTTATGGAAAAGTGGCCTTCTTATCATAGTGTCATAGTGTCAGTCCACATTATGTTTCAAGTACAGGATATTTTGGGATTTTTTCTTAAAATTTTTTGTAAACAAATGTGCTTTGTCTTGTATTATTGCAAGTTAAATTTGATTTTACATATTAAAATAATGCTTTCTTCAGAAACACAATTTAAGATCAGGTAATTCTGATAAGTTATTTTACATTAATAATCTACTAGTTTCAAAGTATTACGTTATAAATAGTCATGGAGATACTGAGAATCTACTGCTTCTCTTTTTCAATTGCTGTTAGGGACATAGAAATTTCTGCAGTTTTTGTCTAACTATTCCCATGTGGAAAAGAGAGAGTAAAATTATAATATGACAGATCATTTCATAGTAGGGTCTCACTGACAAAATGCCTAGCCAGTACATTTTGGTAGAAAATTTTATATTTATAAGAAAGTAATGGCATTTTCAAGCAGCATGCAGCTGCAATTGTCCAGTACCATAGCTAGTAAGAGTGTCTTTGAGCATATCATTTAGCATTGACCGTTCCAGACTTTTGACATGTCATAAGCCCTCAGACAAAAGAAAAAAAAATAGATACAGGTTAAAAGAAGTAGAAATAGTTGTCCAGCTTTTTATTTTATTAATAACTGAGTGAAAGTCTTGGTATTTTGGAAGGAGCTTGAATGTATTTTGGATCTTCAGTCCCTTGCATGAATGTTCTATACCATCGGTTAAATCCCTTTATAGTTTTACGTATAGATGGAACATAGTAAGGAAAAAAAAGAGACCTTTTCCTACCTGTATGCCTATCAATGGGATAGAAAAAAAGGCTCTTAAAATTCAGAATAAGCAAGATATTTTATTTAGAATTCAGAAATTTTGTTTATTTAGAATTCAGAGATCATTGTTTTGGTATCAGTTATTATATTGTTGTATTGTTATATGAACGTCAATCTGTGTTTTAAATTTAACTATATAACAACCAATTATATTCTATCTTTGAGATTTTGTTGATTTTTTTCTTTTTTTTTTTTTTTTCAAATGCCTTGGGGCACCAAATATACCTTTAAGGATTCAGGGACACAATTTTGTAAAGTCAGCAGAAGGCACTCAAATGATACGTCAAGGACAAAGGGAGGTGAATGTGAGTGGAATAATCATTTACAGTGCTGAAACAAAGATCTAAAAAAGATCAGAAAAAAAAACACTTTAGCATGTGAAAATAAATGCAACAGTTTAAAAAAATACTGATATCCTTAAAATCCCTGAATAGACAAGCAATATCATTTTAGTTTTTATTGCAAATATACATATACTTCTCTTTTTTTTTTTGTTTTTTTAAGTTACAGTCTGTGTTACAACACATTTTTGTAGGTCACTTGAGTGGCCACCTAAGCAAATTTTTGTTGTCTCTTTCATGATTACATGCACAATGTATTATGTAGGTACCATTCTGCATCTCAAGAAAGCTAATCTAGCAATTAAGTACTGAGAAAAAATACAGACTTCATTTACTTCCTGTCCACAAGTTCTCTTCACTCATATTGACCTTAACTACCAGGAAACTAAAGGACAAATAGATTTTAATGGTTGACCCAACAGCAAAATATTCTTTATTAATAAAAAAGGAAAATTTTGTATTGTATCAGGCAGCTGAATTAGCTCACCTAATATTCACAGAGGTAGCAAACCTGACAGTAAAGTAAAGTAAAACAGCAGGAGTATGGAGACAAGAACATAAGGAAAGGGAGTATCCTAGTGTGGAAGCATTTTGTTAGGTTATCGTGTCATGCAGGAAAAACTGGTTTAGAATAAAATCTGCTCTAGGGAAAAAAAAAGTAGAAAAAGTCATACTGAACAAAATCTATAAACAGGTAGTCTGACACTGTAATTCAGGCTAAAACTCAGATAAATCTTTTGGTATAACACGGTATTTTGTTTGTCTTAGTGGTACATTTAGGCATTTCTAGTAGAAACAGAGAAATGAGAATTTATGCTAAAACAACTTCATCATATACCTGCAGGTAGATTCATATATTTTGGTTTAGTATAGTACAATTACCAGTCTCATTTATTACCCACAAAGATGTGAAACCACAAGGTGAGGTTAAAGTATCATCAAGGGTATCTTCATCACTTCAATATCATTGCCTTAAAAAGCACTGACCAGGAGAAGTAGATGACCTCATTTCAGAATTATTACAGTACAGAGAACTCAGTTTCAACATTATAATTCATTTTCCTACAAAGTATTTCAAATTTATGATCAGTTTCCTGACATATTATAGCTAATCGTTAAGGATAGCCACTTTAACATAATATGAATACGCATTTCCCCATAGGTAATACAACAGTTCCTGCATTAGCATTATTGACTAAGGTGCATTTAACTTCTTCACTAATACTTAATGGAAGGTTAATGTATAAGTCAGAAGATTAAATGGCTTTTACTTAAAAAAAGTATATTGATTAAAATAACTTAGTGTGGTTTTTAAAAATGATGATATAAAAGTAGTCACACTTTTTAATATTTTATTAAATATTATGAGCAAAATGTGGGCTTCAATGACCAAAATTACTGGAAGTTATTGTACTAATTGTGCTTTGAGCTAATTATTGCTCATGGTTAACAAATGAATATCTTATACTGAAAGATAATAAATAATACCTGCAAAATTCAGCACTCAAAGTTAGCTTCATTCCATCAGTCTAGGAATTGCCCTGCTTCTGTGAGCACAGTCCTTCATATGCCACCTTCTCTTTCTTATGCATGACACTACTGAAGAACAGGGTAACCTTCCAAGTACAGATCACCTGTTCATTGCCAATAAAGTGTGCTTCTGTTTGCTTTTCATGTGCTAATACTGCTCCTCAAGTGTATGTGTTACATTTTATACAACTGGTATCTCAAATTCCATCATATAACCAAAAAGCTGGGGGTAGGCAATTTGTGTTGTAGGTGGTTTTGATTTAAATTTGGGATTCTGCATGTATACAACACTTAGGAGCTGATCTCACAGTTGCATGAAATAAGATGCTTGGGGCCATTTGCCTGTTCATTCACTTTAGTTTCAGCCCAGTTAAGCTCTTATGCTGAGAATTTTTCCTGTAATGCTACGCTAGGGTTCTACTGGCAGCTTTTGCTCCATACTCTTCTGTGTCTTTTCACTACTGTGGAATTGTTTTCATCGAAGGAGGAGGAGTGATTTCAGGGGAAAATACTACAACAATTCTAAAAGATGCAGGTAGGCAAACATTTTGTATATTAATAACATTGTATTAAGCTACTCTGTGTCACTGGTGACTGTGTGCTGCTGAGGTACAAATCTTAACCCAAAATAGATGAGCCTGGTAAGGAATGTTTTGATTATGCCAGCTTTGATGACTTGGAAGAGCTCTAATTTTAGCTGGTCTCTAAGGACGGACTGGTTGTGTTTGACTGCTACAGCAATTCTGTTTGTTTGCAGAGAGGCATTGCACCTGCAAGATACCTCTGTTTATATCTTTCAGAAACACAGCTGATCTGTCATGGCCTTTGTTTGAACTAGGTTTTCAAAGTGACCTAGGTAACAGTAACATGGGCATATGGTGTAAGAAAGCCACTAATCATAATTGGTTTCTTCAAGCATCCCTTTACTTCCTTAGGAAGGAATTAATATTGGCTGTAATGTTTCATGGGTCTGGTAGAAGGTATTTTTTGTTTCTTTTCCTTTTAAAACTTCACACATGCTTTAATAAATGTAGTACATACGTACTGAAACTGAAGAACACAAATAATTTGTATACTAGAAAACAGCGAAGATAGCGTAGCTTCATGAAAGCAAAGAGCTGACCACAGAGAGATAAAGTAGTCTAAAAATTTGTGAGTGACCTTGGAAGAGCATAAGGCTGTTCATTGTACCTCCCCAGGCAGGTATCAAATGCAGCCAAGACAGTGTGTTTAAAGAAAGGAAATGTTTCTGCATGAAACGTAGTTGAGCAAACCTTGCAACCAATACACCTTGCAACAGAAGGCTGTAGATGCTATCCGTGCACATGGATTGAAAAGCTGACTGGATATATCCAAGCAAGTAAAATCAATTCTGAGATATTAAAATCAATACTCTGTTTCTGGATCAGAAAATCCCAAGCAGGAGGTTGGAGAAGCATTCTGGAGAAATATCCTCATATTTGGTAAAGTCTGTCCAGAACAGCTGTGACTGAGCACTTTTAAACAGAAGACTGAAAGAAGCTAGTTAGGAGTAGCTATCATATATAGTATCATATCTCTGCCTTGTCACAGAGCACATGGGAAAAATCTGGAAAAAAATAATTATATCAAAGTTGTGTTTGTCCTCTCTGCTTTATTTCCTTGACACAAGTGTATTTTTCTCTCCGTCCATTTCATCTGGAGAAAAAAACCAATCTGCTAATTCCTAAACCCTTCCTTATCACAGTCCTTTTGGCCCTGAGTTGGTCATGCAGCTAGACAGCTGTAAAACTTATTTACAGTTTCTCTTTTAAAGTCTCTGTGGGCTTGAGCAGGTAGCATCTGTTCTAAGCAAGATATTCTAGGTTTAACTGCTATTACATTCCTAATCCGTTAAATCTTGAACAAGCAAAAGCTAGTATTACCATACATGAAACCAAGTCTAAAGAATGTTGCTGAAAAAGGGCTGAAAGTACAAATAATGTCTGATTGAGTGATGGTGAACTGATTCAGTTTAAATTAAATTACAGTCAGTTTGTAATGAGAACCTGGGCTTCAAAAGAGCACACCTTAATAAATTGAGGGAACTCATTATTAAAGTTGCTGACTACACTGGGCTCTGCAATCTGAATATGGAGGACAAACATTTTAAAGAAATCTCTCAAATCAGTGGTATTCCGTAAGATTACAGGATAGGAAATATCAAAAGCTGGTAGAAAGGAACAGAGGTGAAAGAGAAGAGTAAGAGATTAGTCTGATCTTGGTAGTATGAAAGCTTTAGCTGTTAAAGAGTTGAATAAAATAATTGAGACAAAATAGAAAAGGCAACAGAGGTTTGATTAAGGCAAATCATGCAGGACTAATCTGATACCCTTTTCTGATAATGATTGTTTTTTTACACAAGGAAATGCAAACTCGATTTACTAAAGTACTTGATATGGTGCCACATAGGAAATTACTACTTCAGCTAGACAATGCAGGGATTAAGAAAATAATTATAAGGTGGATGAAGAACTGTAGAGGACAAAAAAATCTTACCAAAGATTATTGGGTTCTGTGAAGGTTATTTATGAAATTCAAAGAATAATCCTGATCTGTTTATTTCTGTTAATGACAAATTTTAAAATAAAAGTTCTAGAAAGGAGGATAAGCAAAATATCTGTATAGATGGACAGATATCATCTGTCCATAACTGACTGATCATGAGGGATTAAAATACTGAAAATGGGATGAAATACTGTAAAGTGCAAATTAATTGGTTTGGAGACAAATAACAAACTCTGCTAGATAAAAGGATAACATCAGCTAAAAATAATAAGAGATTTAGGTCTTCCTTAGACCATAAGTATGATTCGAAGGAGTTTGTCTGCTATCCAAAGAAACTGAATGTGTATTTTATTAATCCTCTGCACCAAGTAGCAATTTGCTACTCAGGGAAAATTTATTTCAAAGTTATTCAATACTATTTTCTTCTAACAAGCCAAGTAAAGGCTGAAACAAGTATGTGAAATCTTCATTAAAAAGTTTAAACAATAGGAAAAAAAATTATGATTGATCTTAAAACAGCTATAAAGAAACAATGTCTATTATGAGAGGCAACTGGACTCAGTGACCCAGAAACTCCTTCCAGTCCCATGTTTACACACTAGAAGGAAGAACACAAGCAGTCTGTGAGGGTACAATATGTACATAAACCCAGATAAAAACTAAAATATTTTTATTATATGATCCTTTAGATCCAGAAAGCTTCAGCAATGTCCTAATTTCTATTTTATTTTTTAGAATTGAACCAACACTGATTGGACTCATAAAGTAAGTACTGAATACACATTTCAACGAATTATTAAGGTTCTATATTTCCTTTAAATTTAAATAAGTGAATAGGCTTTTTACGAGTTATTCTTTAAGGGTAAAATTTTCAAAGAAAGAGTAATCAAGGTGAATCAGTAGTATCAACCTATTGAAAGCTCTGTTGCAGCACCTGGTATTAGAAACAGTGTGAATAGTTTGGGTCCAGTACAGGGTGCCTGTCACAGCTGAGAAGAAACAAATCAAGAGGCGAATTTGATGCTCCACTAACTGAACACCTTCCTCCATATGCTCCAAACATAACTTTCTTCTAAGCTAAAGCAAATGTGAGAAACGCAAATGTGAGAAACGCACTGAGAGAGTTTCAGTTTTTTCTTGTTGAGGACTTTCTCATGGCAAAATAAAGACATGGGCCTGACAGTAACTGGTTTAGGCTTTGTTAGGAAAAACTATAGTTGCCCCTGTATGTTAGTCCATCCCAGATCACATGGACAAGGGTGGTGCTGCAATGCTGGACTGCACACTGTGTTACTCACTTCTGTGTGACCAGACAGCATCTGTGTGAGCAGGCAACTCACAGGGGCTTCCAGGCTGACTGAGCTGCCCTGAATCCCTCTGGGACTACTTGAGAATGACCTGAGCTACTGAACTGTCTTTGACTGTAGTTATAACAGTTATAAACAATAATTATTAATACTTTCGTAATGACAACCTAATCACTTGAAATATTCGCCAAGTGTTCCTTTAACTTACAATAGATTTTAACCAAATACTAAATTTTACAATTGTGTAGAAGTGGGTTTTTTATTATGTTAAGGGATCCTGGCAATGTAAAATCTGGAGATGCATATTTTCTGAAATCTAATAGTAATTTACAGCTAAGCAAACCATTTGACTTAAAATAAATCTTGTGAAGTTTGAGTCTATCATAAGGTTAACTGCTGTGATTCCAGAATGCTCAATGATTTTACTCTCTAATTTTTTAGGGTACAAGAGTTTTGTGTTTTAGACTAAAACCTGAATCTCATCTGAAAGGAGACTCATAGCACTACTACTTGTGCATGAGAAGCTCTCATTGCTTTGTGCTGCAGTCTTGAAAGGATTTTCCTAGATTTTAACGGACTTAGAGCAAAGTGTGTTCATCAGCACCTAATCTGGTATCTGGGTAAATCATTATAGTACCTTTTACCACCTAAGAGTCAATCTCAAAATATGAAAACCCCCCACATTTAAAATAATATGATTTTGATTTTTATACCAAATATATTTCATAAATTTAAATGGGTGAATGTTATGATTTTAATTAATTCTATGAAATTTAATTAATTTAAAATTAACTAAACCATTAGGGAGAGGTCTGAAAACCTTTTTCCAACTACTCAGAAGCTCCACAGCTGCTTTCAAACTGGATTTGAAAAAGAACTTCACTTCTTGTGTTAAAATGTCTGTTATTTTTTGAAGAAAAAATTACAGCAAAACTCAAATTCTTCCTAACTTCAGTGCATGCAATAATGACCCTACTCTTTAAATGGCTAATATTTGAGGTCTCAGGATTTAGATATGGAAGTAAATCTGGGGAGAAGACCATGTTGAACACAGCTCTTGAAGTAAAGGACCACTCTGTTTGCTGAACCTTCCTGAAGGTCCAGTAAGACTTCAAATGTCATATGGCTTTGAAAAATCTGACAGCAGTTCAATTAGCTGATCAGGGAAACTCAGCTTTTTTCTCATTTTTGAGCAGACCCAACCAACATTAGCCAAACATAGGAAACCAAGTACCTCCCCGAGTAGGGAGATATTTGTTCTGAAATAAGTACAGAGCAGAGCTGCTGTGTGCATGGAGACAGTGCATGTGGTGTTCAGGAAGAGAAATACAGACCAGTGTCCCACACCTCCATGGTTATGACAATGCAAATACAAATATCAAATGCTGGCATACATGCTGTTCAGCTCCTGAGAAGAAAATAATAGTTAAAAGTTCTAATTTCATAGAAATCAGAGTGAAAAGGGAGCAATTTTGATATTAGAAAAGTACCCAGCAAAGGCAGTGCCTAAACCACTTTTGTCTCAGTAGATCAGGTACCTAGGTTAGGTATGCAGGTATGCACTTTGCTTTCCCTTGTACAATTACCATCTGACCTCAGCCATCATAGCTACAGCTTGTTGATATGCTTATTTTGTCACACAGTGATGGTTTACAATCAATTCCTCAGCCTAGTTAGACCCAAATCTCATTGGTCTTCCAACAACATGAAGGGTGGGAGGGAACAACTGGCACCCTTCACTTCTTACTGTTACAATTGTATTGCAAATGAAAAAGGATTATAAATCTAAAGTGACAAGAATAACAGGAACAAAAAAAGAAGAGTTGAACTGTAAGTACAGTCATTCAAGAGGAGAGATTTAACTCCCATTAGGAAGTGTTATCTCATTTTTTTAAAGACTAAAAATTTTAAGAGTAGATAAAGTCCAATGCTTCACTTGCGGGTTTGTTGCTGCATTCAATCCTAAACTCTTCTATACCACTGTATGCAAAGGCTCTGTTTCGTTATAGCAAGATATGATGACTGCTGAGATGGGAGGAATAAGACTGAGAAACTGCCTGTAAAGACAGGGGTTAACCCTGAAAAAAACTCCTGAACCTTTCTGTTAAAATAACAAAAACAAACACAACTTAAATATAAATTGTTTTAATTGCAATCTGAGCATGTTGACTGGGTCAGACTAATTAGGACACAAATGCTTTCTATTTATAGTTCTAGTTAATTTAAAAATAGATGTGAAAACTGGCATCATTCTGTGTGTGCCTGAAGCAGAACTAAAAACATCACAAAAAACACTGAGGGAGATTTTAATATTTAACAGATAGTTTGTTAACAAGTGTGTAAGAGATAAGGATGAACTGCAATTTTTTCTCAGTACTGGAGGGCATAAAGGAGAAAAATTTTCCATATTCTGGTCTTAGATATATCTTTTCATTCTTAGCATGGGAGATTGACTGAGTCTGCATGCCAGATGGACACTGGACAGGGAAATGAGAATGTAGTGAAAGGTTCATGAGTTCAGATAAAGATATGGAGAGATCCCTCACCAACTGCTGGCATGGGAAAACCAGGCCTGACTTGGGGAAATTAATTGAATTTTGCCGATCAAATTAGAGGATAATAATGAAAAATAAAAAAAAAATTAAGGCACCTTCCTCCCATGTCTCCCTTCTTCTTGACCTTATCTTTGCTCTTGATTTTCTCAACCTCACAGAGGTGCAGGGCATAGGAAATTAGGTTTGTGATCAGTTCATCACACATTGTCTCTGCTGCTTGTTTTTGCTCAGGGAAGGGCTCCTTCTCCTGCTCAACATGGGGCCCCTCGCACAGGAGACAGCCTACCATGAATTTTTCAAATGTGAGTCCTTCCCATGGGCTACAGTTCCTAATTAATTGCATCAGGGTGTGTCCCCCACAAGGTCACAAGACTGGCCAGCAAACCTGTTCCAGTACGGGCTCCTCTCTCCAGGGATTCCCAGGTCCTGCCAAGGGCCTGTTTCAGCGTGGGGTCTCCACAGGATCACAGCCTCCTTCAGCCACAACCACCAGCTCCAGCAAGAGGTCATCCATAGGCTACAGATGGATCTCTGCTGCCCTGTGGACCTCCATGGGCTGCAGGGACACAACAGCCTCACCATGGGCTGCACCACAGACTACAGAGGAATCTTTGCTCCAGCAGCTGGAGCACCTCGTCCCCCTTCCTCTCCACTGACTTTGGTGTCTACAGGGTTTTCTCACACATTCTCACTCCTTTCTTCTGACTTCAGTTGTACAGCAGGCTTTCATCCCTGCCACACAGAGAAATATGTTATCCCTGAGGCATAAGCACTGTTGCTGATGGGCTCAGCCTCGGACAGCAGCAAATCCTTGTCAGAACTGGCTGGCACTGGCCCTGGTCAATGCAGAGGCATCTGCTGGCATCCTGTCACCTTACAATCTTCTTGCTACCAAACCTTGTCATTCAAACTCAATGCACCTAGATACATACATCCCACTAGATCAATCTTTTCTTTATAAAATAAGAAGTCTTTGTAAGAATGTACACGTGTTACATCTAGTTTTCTATGGGAAAGAAATATGAAACTGTTAACAGAATCAGAAAATAACACTTAATTAGTAAAAGTTTGTCTACATAGGTTTTCAGGAAATATTTGAGTAAAACCCCTATATTTTATCAATTTCAGAATACATAGTGGCAAGCAATAAAGATATCAGTAAAGTAGTGAAAGATTTAAAATATAAGAAAATTAACTTCACTTTGTAATTTTGAAAATTTCAGGAAAAATAAATATCCTCAAATTTTAGACAGTTAATTGTTGCTAAAATCCCTTATGCTGGCAATCTAAACACAATCACAGTGACTATATTGGTAATCATCTTAAGTCTAATGACCAAGAGAAATTTTAAATTTCACCTTCTCCTCAGGTAAGCTCCCTTGGACTAGATGGAGAGTCCTCTGTACTTAGTATATAGCACAAAAGGAGCGTGATCATGCCTGAATGAGAGTGTTACGTTGACTTGAATAGGAGCAAGATTGCTCCATCAATCTAGATTTTCTTTCTTCTCCTTCTTCTTTTGTTTCAAATTGGTAGCTCTGGCTTGAGCTGTCAGTCAAATCCTTACTAGATGAGATTCAGTGCCACATTCATATTTTCTATGACATCAAGGGTTTATATTACATGTATATTTACGTTTCACTTACAGTTTAACAGCAATAGACCTTTAGAACCTGAATGCTGAACTAACCTGATTGATTCCTCCTATTAGGAGTCCAACCTTGGCCTACATTTTTACACAGAGAATGAGTGTTTTAATAATATACATAGATTCAGCTTTTATCCTTACTATATTCTGTGAAATACTTACAAAGCTTTTGATTATATATGGTTAACTCAGGGAAAAAATAGTATTGTTTACCTGTTGTTTTTATTTCCTGCATTAATTGTTCTTGATTTTGATAATTAACTCTAATCAACTACTGCTCCTGCAAAGTACATGCAGGTTTTAGGTGGTTTTCACATTTTTTCAGCCAGCAAGAAAAATAAGGTCTTACTTTAGGCAAAGTTACAGCTCTAAAGGCTTTCACTGAATGATCTCAGTGAGGGAACTTTATTTTAGATTCCATTAAATGTAATACCAACTTAGAATTCAAAAGCATCTACGTGTTACTGGTCTTGGACTGTCCAAATTATGGAAAATCCTTCAAGCTTGGATGGATTCATTGCATTGCTTAAGCATTACATCTTGAAAATTTCATTGTACTTTAAAACAAATAATTTGTAAGTTTATCATTTTTCTTGAATTTTGATGTGCTCCATGTGAGGTTAATTGATTTCTGCATGACCAGTAATAACTAAATGCAATTATCATGTTTTCTGTACTAGCATGTCTTCTAG
Source organism: Mionectes olivaceus (assembly GCA_035041425.1). Classification (NCBI taxonomy): domain Eukaryota; kingdom Metazoa; phylum Chordata; class Aves; order Passeriformes; family Tyrannidae; genus Mionectes; species Mionectes olivaceus. The sequence goes on along the minus strand of JAWWMA010000100.1, from coordinate 55,169,262 downwards.
TAAATCAAACATCTAAAAGTCAGTCTGAGTCAAGGCATAATTCTCCATTTTTTTCTCTCAGAATATTTTGTACAAGAGGACAGTTTTCAGTCTAACTAGCAAATACCTTTATTTAAGGTTTTCCAAGCAATAAAATGTACATTAGATAAGTACTAAATGATTATTTAAAGTACTGACTATTACAATAGTCCAGTAGTTTGCAAATTCAACCCTACCAGGCTATGTGATGACCTTGTGAGTTATCAGACTAAACACAGGGCTGAAGATGTGCCTTTTTGCAGCTTTAGTTTCACAAGTATTATGACCATATGGTCTAACAACTTTTTCTGACTCTAAAATTCAAGGTTGTAAATTGCTTTCACTACAAACCATCTTTGGTTTTCTGAAGAAATATAGAAATGTATGAAATGGTATTTTATACACCTTTCTTGCACAACCTATAGGATATTTACTGTGGTTTTTAGTATATGCATTAAATGCATTTTGTATTTTCAGTCTTGGCTTTTGAATATGGTGGTCTTCTAAGCAGTATCAGTATGTCCAAAACTGTACAGGAAATGTAATTTTAGCCTTGAATTCTTTGACATCTCTCACCTTTCTTTTGTTCACTTTAGTCTTCTGATTCATCTGTGCTCTCATTTTCAAATTCTCACTGTGGCATTTTCTGTGATCACTGACTCTTTCCCACCATCCTGTTCCTTTTATTCTCAGTTTTCTTCTCATTCAATCTTTCAGAACTGTTATATTATACTCTAATTACATTTTATAATTTTGGTATTTTTAAAACCTTCTAACTGCACTTCTTTCTTATAATTTTTTCCGCTTCTGATATTCTCCAGATCCTAAAATTACTTCTCAACATATTTTTTTTTTTCATTTTTTCAACATTAGATCAAATAGACATTTCGTTATTTTATTTCAAACATGTTATTTTTTTCTCACTCAAATAATCAGGAATTCAATATTTCATTTTGTATCTAATAAAGACATTTTTCTTATTGATACATTCTTTGAATTGTTTTGGGCAAAAGTTTTAATGAAAATGTGCACGTAAAGTGCATTATGGTAGTGAATATAAAGATATGCATTAAGTGATTTTAACTCTGTTAAGCTGTGCAAAAGCATGGTGTAGTTTATACACAAATGTTGTGGTTTGGGTATGATCCTTTGGATATTCTGTCTCTCTTATCTGACAGACCCTGTGCTTTTCTGGCTTTTCACTTTCACACCCTATTCTGAAATTCAGAAGGAAGGCTGAACAAATTTGACTATCATTCCAGTTTGTCTTAACATCAAACTACAATTATTAAAACTTTATCGTGAGAAACAGGAAATGGGAAGCTGTACGTTCTGCAGGAAGCTGAGGAAGTCATTAGATCCGGTCATTACTTCCTGGTTTAATATTTTCACTTAGATTGTGAAAATGCATTATATGCATTTTCACATTTGTACAGTGATCATGCTGCCACCACTCAACTTGTCTAGTTATTAGTTCATCAAGTATAACACTTCCTAAAGATTCTCCTTCAAAGTTTTGTGAAAATAGCTCTTGTGTTCTTCTGTTACGCCATTCTCTTACTATTCTGCTCCAAAAAAACACACTGAAAATTCAGATTCAGCAGGATGATACAGCAGTGAGTAACCTACAGGATGACTGAGGGTCACACATCAATATCTGTGTTGCATTGCCTCCCCCTCATAATACATATCATCAAGATGTATTACTTTTGTAAGCCACTCATGTTATACCTACCCAGCTACATCTGTATCAACAATAAAGCCTCAGACTGAATGACATGAGATAGGTCACATCCATAAATAGAAATCGTCCTCTTGCTAGGTATGTCATGCTAAAATGGGTGCCAACATTAATTTCCTCAATTTTGTTCATGTAGAAATAGAAATTTCAAAGTAGGGAGACTAAGAGAACAAGTTGCAATGCAACTGAGTTGCACAGAAGTAGGGTGCCCAGAAACGCTTCCCAGGAAAGATCAATGATGAGAAAATTCTGAAAATGAGAATGTAAAGAGAAGCAGAAACTGCATCTTCCACTGATATTTCTTCCTGCCCACAGATTGCTCTTTCAGATCTTGAAATTGGGTCAACATGCTTCATTCTATCAGTATTCAGCTTTCTAGAAACTGAAGTCTGTCTGAAAAAAAATTATTTGGATCTTAGCTTAGCATTTATACAATGGAAATAATCACCTGACAAATTAAGCCAATAAAGTTTGTGATGCACGTAAGCTGATGATTGTTGGAAAAAGTCTGAGTTAGGTCTGTCTACAATAGAGAAGACAAACTGCGCACTGGGAAAGCACAAGATATCACGAACAATAGTAAGAAAAAAAAAAGTCTATCTTTTGTACCAGTAGGCAACTGGTTCAGGGAAGAAAAAATCTGAGAAAACTGTACCCTAATGCAGATAGACAGACTCAGACATAGGAAGACAATAAAAACCTTATTTTTTGAATGGTTAGTAACATCCTGTTAGCAAGATACGTTTTGAGCATAATAAAAATGTGCCATCTAAGAGCTAGTGTATTTTTCTGAGAGTTAATATTTTGTAGTATTCTGTATAATTTAATTATTGTCTAAATCCATTTCTGATCCTCCTAATGGTAAAATACATCTTGCAGGTCTATAAATTAAACATCTTCCTCTCCATTTCCCTTCAGTTTGTCATGCTGTCTGACTCTGAATTTCCATATTCTCCCATTTTTTTTTCCAGCTTTTTGCACAACTATCTTGTCTGTTATCTGAACTTATGCTGTCCAAATGGCATGTCAAAAATGAAACGGTACACTTATCAGAACCTAACTTGGGTTTACTACTTTCTATCTGCAATTTCATCTCCTGTTTCATTTCTTGCATCTTTTTCTTAAGTACAAAAGTATGCTTGTGGTTTAACTACAGTGCTTCTGTTCTTGGTTCATAAATTTAAATGTCACATGGTTGCTTGGTTCTTTTATTGTCTAGTTTAATCCTGGTTGATACTTCTTGACCTGTTGGAACCTGTTAGTGTCAAAGCACTCCACGGCATCTCTACCTATGACATTCTTCAGAAATTCCATCTTTATTCCGTGCTTTCCATGAAAGCAGTTCAATGGCAACTGAAGATAATAAGATTTCATGTGTATTTGGCTTTTTTTAAATTACTATTTTTGTTTTATTTTATTCTTTTAGAGGAAAGGGGTTTTGCACTATTGATGATTCTTCTTCATCATACTATACTTTAAAAAAAAAAGGGATTCAAGAAAAATTAATTAGGTTTTCTTTCTGTCTAAAAATACACACCTTAAGTTAAACAATTCATTACTAGTCCAGGTATGGAAGGGAAAATTCATGTTAGTACAATGGCCTCTTTTACCCTACTAAAAGCTTTAATGCTTTTTCTAGAAAACATATTTTTATTTACACAGAACTTTTCAGTCTCTACACCTTTTGTAGTGTTATGCCTGTGTAACGTGACTAGAACACATACAGTATGGTACAACTAATAATGACATTATACTACCAGTATTCTGGGAGCTGGGTTCATGTTTATGGTTAAACTCTGATGGGAGTTGATGAAAATAGTTCAGGAAACAGAAGCTCATGCATTTTTATCAGCTTAGCTTGCACAGATCTCATACAATTTGTTTAGAACATACATTTAACATATTGAAAAGTGATAGTAAATCCAGATTTTAAATCTGATTCTGAAAACCATGCTATGCATGAATAATTGCAGTTTAACAAAATTATAGATGCTAAGATAAATGAAAACCAATCCTCCACTGCAAACAGCAGAAGAGACCTAACAGATAACACAAAGAGATACCATATGAGAATACATCCACTGAAGATCCACTTAATTTGCAAGAGTTCAAAGGACATTCAATCCCAACAGAATGACATCAAAAAGGATTGTAAAAATATCTTGTCAAGCAGCATTGTTATGCTGTCTAACTTTTTAATCGTAGCATAATGTTAATGCTATTAGAGTTTTTATAAAGACACACAGAGGTCAAGGATGCAAGAAGGAAAAAAAGAAAAAGAGAAAAGAAGAAAAGGTTATGCGTGCTAACTACGCTTTCTGGAGCTTAGCATGATGGTGTGACCTATTTATACATTTTAGCCTGATGATATTATTTTAAAACTATTCTTTCTGTATTAACCAAAACCTGTTATAAAAGATCGGGGGAAAATAAAGTATCCTTGTACTGCTGAAAGCTGTTTTTCCCCAGTTCCTCTTTCTGGAAAATCTCCTATTTTTAGTTTATCTAAATTTAATCTTCAGTTCCTCCACACACGAGTATGAAGTGAACTGCATGTTTGCAGAGGTACATTATGCAGTGGATCTTGTTCAGTAAGACTAATTTTATACCATATAGACATGCAATCACATATGCTTGAAAATCACATAGTTATTTAAATTCTTCATCTAACAATCATAGATACCAAAGTTGTTGCCTTATGGTCAAATAAATAGTAATGTCTACATGGAATTTTTACTTAGTTTTACATATCTACGCTTGACTTTCTTTCAGGTAAGAATACCATGGAGAACACCACTTTTTAGTGCTAGAATTTTGTTTCTTTTGTGCTGACAAGGGGGGTGGGAGAATTCATAATTATTCCTGCTCACTGTTTACATCACTATTTATATTTGTACAAACTTGTATAATGTGCTACATTGAAATGTTGCTGTTAAATATTGCCACTGGCCTATAGTTTGCATGGTCTGTTTAAATTTCCATGGGAGCAAAAGACACCTTGTTTTTGTATTATGTGATCAAAATTTTGAAACTCTGTAATTTTCTTGCTGCTCATAGAAACAAAACATCCAGGCTCACTGAGAAAGCCTTTTCTACACGCTATAAATATTTGCTATTTGTAAAACCTCAGTGAAGGATTTAGTTATTAAAAAACTAAAGGAAGAAAATTACTAATAATGATTGGTTTGAGCTAATGAGATGTTTTTATGCAAATGTATGAACCTTAAATATGACCTGGAAACAAAAGACTCTTTAACAGTTACTATTAAGCTATACATTAGGAGATCAATTAAAGAGAACTTCTTTCTAATGATCAAGCTGTACAAGAGTTGCTATGGAAACCTGGAAGAGAGAGATTCAGAATGCAAAATAGCAATAGAAAAAAACCCAATATTTGTAAACACGTATTGTAGAATGTGTATAATCAGTTAAATAATAAAAGGCTCATTCAATTCTTTTCCACTCCAGTATATCTGAAGGAAAGGCACTTTTCCGTATGAAGGTGCCAGTTTAGTCTGTATTGGGATGCCATAAAGGAAGGCAATGCCAAGATAATCTTTATGTAATCAATGACAGTTCACTAAATTACAGTATGGGATAGAAAAACAAAATTACTTTAAAGGTCTCAAGGAATTGTACAGTCATGTCATTACAAATTGCTGGCAAAGAAAAAACCACATCTGTGGCAAAGAAAGTGCAAATAAAAGTGCTTAAAAGCAAGATTAATTATTTTCTCTATACTTTAAAATAAAGTCATACTTGTATTGGAAGACGCTTAAAAATATTCTGATTGTTTCATATGAAGAATGCTGGCTGCTTCATATGTTTTCATTTTTTACTTTTTGGACCTGTATCTTGTGCAGTTACTGAACATACATAACACACATACAAAAATAGTGTTAAATAGCATTTTGTGTTAAAAAAAATAATTTCTTATCACTAAGTAGGTCTTTTCAGGACAGGTTGCAGAAAGAAAAAATACTCATAAGTTTTGCAGTATACAGAACAGATTTTGCCAATATATACGTGGAAAAATGTTCAAAGAAGGTTGATAACTGGCATCTTCTAGGGAGATCTAGGGATCTTCCAGCAAGAAACATCAGCTACAGTGGATTAGATGCATTCCCTCTCCTCTTAGTTCTTCCATCTTCAAATTATCCATTGCTGCAAAGGTTTAGCTACTTAGCAATGGAATAACTCCAGAGAGTTTATGGATCTGGTGGAGAAGAGTCTGCAGCCAACTCTTCTGAACCATCCTAACCACAAGAAGACCATGAGCCTGGAGACCAGTCCCAGAAACAACTACCAACAATCACAACTCAGGTCCACAGGCCAGGAAGTTAGGATGCGGCGCTCTCACTGCCGAGGCCCAGGTTCGATTCCCAGTCAGGGACACTCCCCGGGCAGGTGGAGCTCGTTAGCCCTGTAAGGCAATCCATCTA
>JAWWMA010000100.1:55143681-55162961 GCA_035041425.1 Mionectes olivaceus | reverse complement strand
CATCTACGTCCTGAGGACCTCGCTGCCACCGTCCAAGCTCACCTGGCCCCGGCAGATGAACCTTAGGATTAATGGGTTGGGCTTAGTTCCGCACACACTGTCTCACCTAAAAAATCCACTGCGCAGGCTCAAGGCCTTATCTGCATTTGTAAAGCCCTGTATCACCAGTGTGCTTGTAACAAATGCAGGCAAAGACCTTCCCCAGATCTTCGTTCACGAAGACTGGCCATTATTATTTATTATTAACCTCCTTTCTGGGATATGCCAATATTATATAGTGTGCGGTCTCTGTAATTATATGTCAGCTATTCATAGAGCCTTGCAAATTGTAAAGAGACTCCTAAAGTTACACGTTCACTGAAGTTGTATTTAAATCATTCCTGACAATCTTGAAATAAATAAAGATCAACCTGTTCTGAGAAGCATATTCATGTGGTTGAGTACATCTGACAATAAATTTGAACTCCTCTTTCTATGTGGAACTTGAAAAAACAGAATTAAACAAGTAACATAAAAGCATTGTCATCAGTACTGCAGAGGTGAATGGGAGAGTTTCTGGTTGTCTTTTTCACAGTTTGGTTGTAATCAACAAAATATTTTTTTCCCATATACTGTAATTCTACTGCAGCCCTGTATGATGGAACTACCAAAACAATCTAACTCTACCGTCTCAAGGATTAATATCCATGTAAACTGACCAATGCTGATAAATACTTTCAAAAATCCCTTTCTATCCCCTTCTATCCTGTGTCTCATGCCATGAACAGTATGAGACAGTAAAATTTTCCTGCTTTATAAATGTTATATGAGGCTTGTTTAAACCACTTTTCAAAACATGCCTTCTAGGTTAATATACATTTAAAATATTAGCTTCATACGTTCATGATCTTACTTCTCATTGCAAATGACTTACAATACAGAAATACTCATGTTTTTTGAATGCATGACTCTAGAGATGTAACTCTGAATAGAACGCAGTGAGTTTTCAGTTTTCAGTTCTCAGTTTTCAGAGAAACAAAACAAAAAGAAAAAAAAATTAATCTTTAGCCAACTTTATGCAATAAATAGTTATCAGAAAAAAAGACTATTATTACCGAAAGAAAATCTTTCAGACTTCCACTTCACAGGAAAGTCGTTTTTGTTAGCTACAACAACATAATCAAGAAATCCAATTAGCTCTATATAGAAGTTACAAATCTGCTCTCATCAAAGAACATATAGCCTACGGCACAAGCAAACAAAGTACTGTTAAATTGCACCCATTAATAGTTGTATCCAGCTAATAAGAGGTGACTTAGAAGAATTCATTTAGAGAGTAACTAAAGAGAAAATAAATTACAACCACTTGTCAAATCAATCCAAGTAGCCAATAATAATGAAAAAATTAATTGTATTTTATTGACTGATTAGATTCATATACTTAAACTTTGCAAAAATCAGTGAAATCTGATTAGAAGCTAATAATCCGTCAGAATGAAAGTAAAGTCACAAACTCAGTCCTAAGAGATTTCTTCAGACAGGAGAAGGTAGTAAATTTGTCTTGGAGAGTGACCTAGGTACAGTTAACATTAGCGATCAATGAAGAATCAAGTTCCAAAGTCAAGGACTCAGAGACAATACCACCCAGAATTTGATCGTTCAAAAAAATGAAAAATTAATTCAAATGTACTCATTTGCTAAACAAGCTTAATGAGTTATTTATACATATAGTCTTATAAATATTCCAGATTCAGAGAAATTAGAGCAGTCTAATATCTCCATGTTACAATCAAAAATGGCTGTCAGGATATCTTAAGCAGTTACTGTGTTGTGTCTACAGCCTCAAACCTTGCTACAAAATATTATATAGGGCAAATAATCTTCAAAATAAACTGTTTTTTTCAACAAAAAATAAAGAAACTTCTGAGTTTCAGGTATTTTTTTTTCACACTTATTTAAGTGTGAAAATTTTACTTTGATTTAAGTAATATTGAGATCTCTGTTCAATTCTGGTAAGCTGTGCTAAGTATACAGGGAAGAAAACAAGTATGACAAGATCATAGGTTAGAATAAACAAGCTAATTTTGAGGCAATCTTAACTGCAAAATTATATTATTTAGGGATGAATTTACTCCGTATTCAGCTAACATTACTTGATCTCTTGCTTTTAAAATGAGAATTTCTTCCTTCTTTTTCTTTTAAATCATCTGACCACTACTATATGGAAATAACCACTTTTGCTAATTACTTCACTGAGGAAAAAAATTATAGAGAAAATCAAGATGAATGAGGCACTGTGCTTTGCACAAATCAGACAGACAAGCTGTCAGCGCTGCCTAACCCATCCTTAGAACAATTCCCTTTCCCCAAGGAAGTTGTCAGGAAAATGGAGGTCCTTGTCATTTCTCCACTTGCAATTTGGGACTTTCCTTTCACACCTAGTTTATTTCTAGAATCTTTTGACACTATTCTTGCAATTAAGTGACAAAATAATTTTCTTTTTCTTATTTCGTCTTTAAGCTGGCATCTATACTTTTCTAGTGATATACATATGGGGTGGGTCATGGCTAATAAAGGTGTTTCTTGCTATTTTGTTCAGTCTCTGAAGTGCATTTGTCCCACAGACATGTCAAGCAGGTAGCTCTGCGTCAGCCTCAAGTGACTGTGCAAATTACCAGTGCTTGAAGACCCCTGGGAGACTCATCAGTGCTGGAGTGCCCTTGAGAGCATGCAGGAGCGTGCACAGTGTCAGTACGGGAGCCTGTTCCCCGCGAGCTTGTCAAGCAGACCCTATTCTCCAGTGTTATCTGCACAGGCAGCTTTGTGCTAGTGGATACCAGAAGTGAAGAAGTTTGTGAAGCATAGTAAAACCTCAGACTCACTGGGACCATTTGATACTGAAAAGTGATGTTATTAATTTTTTAATATGGGATATACATGTACATGTTGCTCTAACAGTGAGACGTCACCAAAAAATATCTGAGCTTGCTCAGATACATCTGCATCTGGAGTATGAGGAAAAGGTTAAAAATTGTGCAACCATGGTTAGCATTCTTAATTTATTTTGCTCATTCTCTTTAAAATCTTGTGTTTTTTCCTTTTTTCCAAATAACATTAAATTTCATCAAGAAGAACCCACATTTCCCTAACTACCATCCTCAGGTGTATGGAAAAATTTGTAGACATTTTTAAAGGGAGGTCAGTAGCAGAATTACAAGGAAAAGAAAGGTTCACAATGTACTGAAGAAACACGTGAGTGTAGGAAAAGTGATCTTATGTGTGATGCAGCTTCTGCTAGTATACAGCAGTAAGTTCTACCTAAAAGCTGCATTGATATTTACAGTCTGTTACGTGTACACACACATACTTGTGTGTTTAAGCATCACAGGCACAAATATTGAAAGCTAGCAAGAGTTATAGTAGAACTCAGCTTTAAAATGAAAGACTTGTTCCCCATGCAACTAAATTGAGCAATATATACACTGCAGATTACATAGAGCTGAGCCTGGCTCAGCCTTATCAAGAACATTTACAAAGACATTCCAATTTAACAATGTAACCTTTGTTTTTACACTAATTTGAAGCTAGTACAGACCGTATGCCATGCTTGCTCAAGATAAAAGAGAAATACGAACACCTGGGTGATTTATGTAAGGAGCTCTATCCCAGAGCTTGACAAAAAAACTGTCCACAGCTGGAAAGAGGAAATAGGAAGACAAAATGTACAAAAAAACCCACCAACAAAAACCAACAAACCCACACCAAAAGACCACAACTATATGTAATGTAAGACTCAGTTTTACTTAGGAGTTGCCTATATGGACACATTTGGAAAATATTAATCTGAACTAATAAAATAAATACAATCACATTAAAATATATTAGTTGAATTGAAATAATATGTGAGCATGCACCGAAGGTGGTAGTAGTTCAGTTAGGTTACTTCACCCCCAAAGGAAAGTAAACTAAATCAAAGTGAAGCCATGATGGGTTCAGTTACCATATGTCAGCAGTTTGTACATATACATGGCAAAAAAGGTCAGCTCAGGGCTTAGGTAAGAAGCACAGGCTAAATTAACCACATAAAAAGTTACTGTGGATCATCAATAAATTATGTGTGTGTCTGTGGCATATAATTCTCAACAAAAATGTTCAGAGGGATTCAGTGTTTTTTAACTAATCCAATTGTGACATCTGTGACTACTAAAAGATACTAGCCAAAGCAAGATGTTCAGATTCACTTAACTAAAAGCCATTACACTATTCAGAATTTAGAAATGGTTGAAAAATAGAATCATATTGGTTGCTCTCTTGGGGCATGTGAACCAACTCAGATGCACTAATTAGGGTACTCACTTTTTTGTTTCAACACACCTTCCTCTATTTCCCTCAAACCTCACCATTTCCTGGCACCTAAAGTTCATTATAATATATGGAGGTAACATCCAGGTGAAACCGTATGTGGTGCCTTTTTTAACAGGTTTTTGTGTCCTGTGGTATGTTTAGTGGATATAATACAATATATGATATGATACAATAGGATAGGATAGGATAGGATAGGATAGGATAGGATAGGATATAGTGCATTTTTTTTTGTATCAGCATGAGTATACTATAAACTGAAATAAAAATGGAGGATCTGACAGGTAGAAGTATTTGTGATGTATCCTATTTGTTATCATTAACTTGGAACTGCAAACTGAGCACATCAGCTGAAACAGTGAACAGTGACTTCTAAGTCATCAGAATTTTAACTCTTTTTCTAATGCAACAGTTCACCCCATTGAGTTAGCAAATGAAACTGTCTGCAGACTCAGGAAGACTAAAGTGAGAAAGATTTAATTATCAGTAGTAGGGCCCAACACAGCTGAAAGCACAGCCTCTTCTACATCACTTTGCTGCAAGTAGTTGATTCAGAAGCTGAAATGTTTCTTTAATTTGTGCCAGCTGCTAACCATCATCTGGAGCCATTATTGCAATCAGACATCTCGGGGACACATCAGCCATGCTTTGGCTCCACAGCCAAGCTCTTTTCCATTGGTGATAGTAATTGTGGGTGTAACAAGGTTATTATTATCTTCCTGTGCAACGAGGGCTCTCGTCCCATACCAAAAATTACTGCACTGACTTTGTGGAATGCTGTTCAAAGGCCTCCGATCAAAGACAACAAATGAACGTGTGGTGTATCAGAATATATATTTTTAATTTAGAACAGCATTTCATAAAATGTAAAGTATTTGTCAAAAGTATTTATCAAAAAACTTCCATGCATTTCTGAAAAGACACAAATCTTCCTAGTATCACAGATGGCAGTTTTGCTAAGCTATCGGGGGTTCTTATAAAATATGGAAAACAATTAGATGCTCAGTTTTAACCCATGAAAATAAAACAGGATTGACAGATACTAAGAGCTGCCCAAAGTCCCCCTTCATCTGCCTGGAGTGTGCAGGAATAAGCAGTGGTGGTCTGATAGTTCCCCTGACAGCCTTTGGCATCATTATTCCTCTGGGAATGTGGCCTTAACTTGCAGGATCTGTAAACTTGTACTTCAGTTTCAGGTGATGAGGTCAGTACCCGGAGAAGTCATTGCTTTGTCTTTCTCATCTACATATGAGCCATATGAGGAAAACCAAAATCCTGCCTCAATTAATTCAGACTTAACTTTTTGTGAAACAGGTAAATAGCTCACTGAACAAATTAGAAAACTGGGGCAGAGATAAGCACATATGATGTCAGTGGCCAAGGTTCAGTCAAATATACTAAACGATGTGGCTTCCAATTCAATATTGTGCTCCAGATTTTATCAAAAACAAAGGCTTATCTGCAGCCTCAGACTGGAGTGAAGTACTTGTTTATTCACCATTTGATTAAAGTGGAAAATGACAGGGAACCAGAATATGTTTCAAGCAACTTGACTGTATATTTGTTTTTACTTAACCGTTGTAGTGGAGACTGTTTTGTACTCAAAGCTATCTGTTCATAATAAATCTGGTAATAACTGTGATATTTTCTTTGCCAATCGCATTTTCTTACAAAATTTCTGTGACAGAAACATATTTACAGCACGACCTGCAGCACTATAAAGCTAAAAAATTCTTGTCTAAATCAGGCAAATTATATCTACTCAGCCTTTTGTACCTGTGTACCTACTCAACATAGGCAAACAGCCCCAAACATGTTTCAAACCCATTTTCACAGTCTTGACAGTCCTCTCACCCTACCATATTTATACTTGTGACCAAACATACCAGACCAGTATATTTCACTATAACAGAGGAGATCTCTTGTGGAAGTCATGATCATGATTCTCTGCAAAACTGCAATGTGTAGATTACTTACATTACTTACAAACTAAAGGGAAATGTTTGTTAAATGAGACCAGAATTCTCATTTAATATATTAATTCTGACCTGTCTATATTATTTTATATAACATAAATCACAGCAAACTAAATTTTATTTTTAAATTAGGAAGAGTTTTGATAAATAAATGGCCCGATTTTACACAAATTTTTGAAAGTTATGCTTTGATTTACTTGCATGATTTTTTGCTGTTTCCCTGAGATTGTACTTTGTGCAGTCAGTCTGGAGTTTATGGGTGAAATATAATGCACATCTTAAGGAAGCAGAATAATTTTCAAAGTATCTGAATTTAAATGCATCTATCAGAAGATATACAAAAAATGTATTTGTACTATGTAATATGTAATCTAAGATAGAGACCTAAATTATGTATAATGTTTAGCCACTAAACAATAGCATTAATCCACATTTTTTTTTCATATTAAAAAAACCTCCACAGTTTACATTCTGAGTAATAAAGGCATCAAAAACTGTTTGAATGAGATCAAATTATTAAAAAAAAATTGGGAAAAAACATTAAGCATTAACTTTACTGTTATCCAAGGTAATGCAAAAGCTGAAAAAAATTACTTTATTTGCTCATATATTCCTTACTTTTTCTGTGCACTGGTTCTATTTTGGAGATTTATCAACCATTTCTGAAAGTTCTGTATGCTTTAGTCAGTCTTTCTTTCAGTGGATTTCCGTATAAGCAAAATCTCACTATCAAGAAAGTAAGTGTGTGTTACTTTTTTGTTCTGAATGAGCAACTATGACTTATTTAAGGAAGAGGTTGCCACATCAGTAAGCTCCAGTGCATTCCACCAGATTCATGTTCACCAGCCAATGAGTTTATGAAATGTTCTGTTGCCACGGTGTTTCCTGAGTGCAGATTGCTTACTGATACCTTCACTTGTGGCATGGTTTGGTACTTCACAAAATACGAGAAAAATTTAGAAAACTGAACAGAAAGCTAACAAATTAAGTGTGCTAAGAAGTATTTCCAAGTGCTGAAACTTGGTCATTACTTATTTAAATTGTTAAAGTCATCCCCATTTTGGGATTGCCTATATCAGTGTTTCACTTTGGAGGGGGGAGTAAAATTTTGTAGCAACTTTTCCAGTCATTCCCACTGACTTTGCCCTGCGTTGCACTGTGGAGCTGTCTCAAGGATATGACGCTGTTGCCACAAGTAAAAAACCAAATGAAACCAAGCTGAAACAAAACACCCCAAATAAAAAAAAAAAAAAAAGTTAAAAATCCCAGAGTAGAATTAGGATGGAGGATCTGGAGAAGCCACCGTGACAACTGTCAGCAGGGGGTTGCATTTCCAAGGAACAGGCAGAGGAAAAGCAGGCAGACGCACATGGGTGGGTCATGCAGCTGTCACAGTGAACTATTATCTTTTGCTCATGTCCTTGCAGAAAGCATACAAACCTCCATTGCTAAGACCTACGTCTAGCTTGGAATTCATACCCCGTTCATTGCATCTTTCCATATTTACTGTTAGCCAGATAGAATGTAAGCAACCTGGAAACTGATGAAAAAAAGTAAATTAAAGAAATCATAAAATTCTTAGCATTCTGCTTTAACTATGCTTTGATATATCTTTATCACTTAAGTACTAAATTCTATTTAATATTTTGGCTTTCAGTGTAGGGTTACAGCTGATGATAAATTAGGCTTTTTTCCCCTCCTTTTTTTTCAAGTTATGGTTTTCTTTATAATTCTCCCTAATTCTATGTTTGCCTTCTTTTATTTGTCCTCTCTAGTTTATATTGGATCCTGAATTCTTGATTTTGTAGGTGTTATCTCTTGAAAGGACATTTACAGCTCCAGGATTGCAATGATTTTTTTGTATCTATGTATATCATGCCTGAGAATTCAATTACATTTAGGAATAATAAAAACCACAACAGCATAAACTGAATATTCCAAAACATAACTACTTTGCTGTTCAATAACATCTGACCCTTAAGTATCAGAGTACAGCAAAATAACAAAGGAAAAATGACACAATAAGTCATAAAATATGTCTCTTAATAGTATTCTCACAGAAAGCCACAGAAAATGGTTTACTTTTAAGATAAACAGAGCCAAAGATTCAGGCACAGAACTCTACAAAGGGGAAAAAACTTCCAAAATAGCAGTGTTAATTGAGGAGAAGCCTGATATTTTGACACAGCAAATGGTAGGGATGAAGGAGAAACAGGTCAGAAGCCAAACATAAATTATGAGAGGGGCTATAAACATGAACCAGATTTCACAAATAGAAAGGGGAAAAGATTTGAAGAGCCTTTAATGTGAACAATAAAATTTTGAAGTTGGTTCTCAGCTTTAGAGGTAGTCAATGCAGTTGCCTAAGTGAAGGGTAATATGAGAGCAAAACCAATAACAAATTAAAAAGGAGGTAGAATTTTGAACACATTGCAAGCAGAAGGTCAAAGGATTAGAAATACTGCAAGTTCATTATTGTTAGAAATAACTGTGGTCTGATAGAGAATGTTGGCTGAAAAATTCTAAACAAGTGTAAAAATAGACTATAAATAGGGTAGTTATTATTCATCCCGTAGTTACACAGAGCACACCTGTGCCTTTTTCATCACTGAGATTGAGATATTTTGACAATGATTTTTAACTAAATGTTCTCAGTGCACATTGTCAGTGATCAGCCAATTGGAGAAGCCTTGTTTTTCATCAATGGAAAGATCAAAAATATTTGGGAATTAAGATATTGGGAAAACCTGACACTTCCTGTATATTTGGCTCAAATGTCCACATTTTAAGAAATTTTAGGTATCATTTACTGCGTATACATTTCTAAATTGTTTTTCTTCCAGCTGCAGAGAAAGAATTATTAAAAAGGGCAAAAGAAGCCTGAAGAGAATATCTAGGTTATTTTCCCTAAAAAACCATCAGTTTCCCTAAAAACACCAGTGTACTCAGCTGATGAGGAGCCTTCATTGTCTATGCCCATGTTTATCCCCATTATTCTTAATATTTCCAAAGCTCTCTTCAATCCAAGACTCTGTCTCAGTGAAATGTGAGCCTATTGCTCTTTGTGATGCACGTTACAGACATGGCAAGTGGATTAATCCCTTTCTTTTCATAGGGTTTTCGCATACTTCAAGACAGTTAGCATGCTTTCTTTCTGTCTTTCCTCTAGATTCAGCAACTCCAGTTCTTAAGCATGCAACAAAGTACTGTTTACTTCAGTGGAACCTAGTAGCGTCTCTCTCATAGTCTGAATTAAACTTTAGTCATTGGTTGAAACAAAGCCCAGTTGAGCACTCTGAAATCAACAGAGCAGGAAGTCAGTTTGGTAAACTCACTGGTGAGACAATTTGCATCTTCAATTTGATGTCACTTCAGAAGTTATGGGCACAGGACAAAGAAGGTGACTTCTCAAAAATATATAAACATACAGGTAGCCCCATCTCCAAAAGGGACCACATGATCCCTGACACTGGGAGGCTAGAACTCTGGGATGTCACTCGTCAAAGTGTAAGCACCTAGGGGTGTGAAGAGAAGGTTCTATCAATGGCTCTGCCTCTGACCACCTCTTTCACAGAGATGGTAATCTGAAGATTGCAACACACTATTCTTCCCCCCTTTGAAAGTCATCCCTTTGTGGGATTCATGACTTTGTAAGTAATCTCTTGTTTTACTGAACCACATGGACAAAGATCATAATTTAGACTGAAAGAAGTGAAATCTTGACACAGAACCTCAATATGTAAAAAACCCAAAGGCTGTGTCCCTTCTAGAAACTCATTCCCTGCTCTCAGTGACTGAGGTTCTGATTCCGTTGTTCTTGGTTTAGGAGGCAAGAATACAAAGAAACTCGGCTCATTCCTGACCTCTGCAAGAAAATAATTGTCAGGAAATTGATCATTTCTATCTGATAACATCTTTACAGCAAGGTCAAAGACTGCCAGTTCAAAAGGAAAACCAAAATAAACACCTGATTTTAGCAGAACAGCAATAACAGTAGCAAAAAACCCTGTCCTTATTGAATTTGGTGCATTGATGTTTTCAGTGCACCATAAAACATGAATTGGAAAGTTTTCCTGTTTCCATTAATTGCACAGTAATATGCCATAGAACTGAGTGAAAACGTAATTTCAAGAGCATGAAGTTTAAGTTCAGTGTATTCCAGAACATTTGTGACCCTAATTGTAACAGACATCCTACAATAGGTTTTCCGCATTATCTCTAGTATGCAGTGAACATACTTGTCAAGCAGACAATGATCCCATGTCCTAATGGAACCATCTTTCTTAAGCACATTGTAGCTTTTATTTTTTACAATAAACATTTGTCCTAAACAATAGCACTTATGTGAAATACAGTGTTTGCAAGGGCCTTGGGAGCTGCATCTTGGGAACAGAGACTCAGGTATGGTAATATGTTTTCTCAATCCTGAATGCATTGTTAGTGCTATAATAATAATCTCTTCTCTACCCTGCATAATACTTATGCAGAGCTTAAAGCTATGAAGCTTTCTGTACTATCATTCAAGCTTAGAGTGATTTATACCATTTGACATGCAAACACTTGAAAAATGTAGTCTATCATGGTAATTCTGACACAACCTTAACTCTAGTGGCAATAGCAGGTATCATTTGATTACAGTATCTCCTGCTTATAACACTGCCATGGTAATTAAAGCATGTCAGAATCACGAAACAAGGCTAGTAAAGACACATTTTATGACAGAGACATTAACAAAATTTTTAAAGCAAGATCTGCTACAGTATTAAAAATGGAAAATTGTGTTCCAGGTCATAATGATTTAGTCCTGAATTACAGAAATTGTTGAAAATCCTAAATATGATGGCAGTTTCTACTCTTCTTAAGCACAATACACTCACAGGAGTGGTATGACAAATACATTTAAATATCTTTAATGCCGAGAAACCTGGAAAGGCAATTAGCAGCAATAAAATTTGTATTGAATTTGGATAAATTTTAGACAATTAGCTTTCTTATAAATGCAATTTCTGGCCAAGAAATCCATAGGGACACATGACTTATCCACATTTATTACTCATTAGAGCAGAGTAATTCCTGTCATGGCTGAACATCAAGGGATTTATCATCATAAACTCAGATCAGCTAATGGACTGAGTAGTCCTTTTCTCCCAAGAACAAATCCCCAGATAAAAGATACGAAATCCAAATTGACCACATAGCAAAAAGAAATGCGTAGCAATAATATGCACAGCACATATATACAGTTATTATGCTCAATATGCACATACATATTGTGCATGCATGTAGTGTATACTGGTAATGTATTCAGGAAGAAGATTTACTTATGGGTACTTCTCTTGCATCTTTGATAGCAAAGATAGTTTCTGCATGTCATCTTAGCAATAAGTTCCCTTCCAAATATTTCCAGTCAAATATGCTCTATGAACAGAAATTTGTTACTCTTCTCTCAGGCAAAGCATCCTTCCTCTCTTGAATAACAGTACAATAAGTTTGGTATATATATATATATATATATATATATATATATATATATATATATATTTTGTTTTTTTAAAATATCTTACAGTTCTTGTTTCTCCAACATATCAAAATTAGATTCTTCCAAATAATGTAAGCAAAGAAACAAATTAAATATTTTTATGATTAAAAAGACAGTTCAGTAGACTTAAAGATTCAGGTGTTTAAACAGCACAGCAGCCTATGTTTGATTTTTTGAAAAAGTGACTTCTATTGAGAATAAATATTTCAGTATAGATCAGTATGGTCCTCCCAAGCCTGAGTCATATTGGAGCTGAACACAAACCTGAAAATTTTCAAGTGGAGAAAGAATTGATAAATACAGTTGTTATATTACTAATTACTTTTCACCCATCCTCATTCTTCTGCATTAACTTTAAGGAAAAAAAAATTAAGGAATATCTGAGAAAAGCTTGCTTTTGTGTCTTCCCACTGTAATGAAGTCCTTGGAAATTCTATTTCCATTTTAGGAAAGAGGTTATAACCGATGAATTTCACAAAAATTTGAAGCAGGTTTCACGATGTGATGTGAAATTACCCTGAACCACCTCTGTGTCTTCTGAATTTACTCAAATCTTACTCTTTTCTAATTAGAAGATTTCATCTAGTTTGAGACTCTTGTTTTCCTTCATTTTGTACCTACTTCTCCTTGTGTGAATATCCCTTTTTAAATTAAGTTGCTGTCAATTTCACATGTATTTAAAGGAAATAGATACAATTCTCTCTGTACAAACAGGACAAATTCTTGGTATTTTCATAGAATTGGAAAGCACATTTGAATAAAACTGATTGCCCCTTCTTACTGTGTTCTGGTTTGTGCTGTGGGTCTTTTTTGGAGTGTGAAGACTGGATGATTTTTAAATTGAAAACAAACCCAAATATGCACTGCTGAGAACACCCAGTGTACTCTATCAATAGTAAACTTTCAGTCTGTGAGACCAGACTAGAGATAGGCCAAACTTAATTACACTTAAGGCTTCCAGGTCCTCATGAGCAGCTTCTCTGGTCTTCATTCCAATCCTTACTGCATTTCTCATCTTGTTAAAATACATATTCTTCCATCTACTGTTCTCTACACCTTTTTCAGGGTAATCACCTTTCTGAAAATGTGTATGTCCTCATGTTTCCTGTGACAATGCAAAATAATTCCACCTCCAAGATTCATCATCCTGTTTTTCCCATATAGTAGTCCAATCAAGTCCTGTATTGATGTTGTCTTGCAAAATTAGTATCAGAAACCGCCATTAATAATCTGTCTTTGCCCATGGTATTAAAGGCTATATTTAATAAGACTGGTCTCAAAATGGGTCTATAGGTTATTCATGGCATTACTTTATTCCAAGCTAGTAATTCCCTTTGCAGCATAATCCATTATCACCTCCCACTTAGCTCTTCTTATCCACTTTAAAAGTTCTTGTACTAGCCCCATATTATCAAATTCAATTGGTAATTTCCCTTGTGGCACCCTATCAAACGTTTTAGTGAAATCTAGACTGACTATACAGAACACATTTCCCTGTCAACTGCCATTTAAAACCCAGGGTAGAAGTGTTAATCTGACATGATCTACCTTTGACAAAGATTTCACCCTGTTTTTGCATTTCACCCTGTTTTCTATTTATCTGCCCAGATTTACTCTTGAAAAAAAAAAAAAGGAGGTAACTTTGAAAAACTTTGCGTATTATTGAGGTCAGACTATAAAGCTTATTGTTACTTGAATAACTTTTTAACTTTTAACATGGTGTTTCTGTATTAAAAAAATCATATTAAAGTTAATGCACTTATTGAACACAGACTTACTGAGTATGCAATGCCAGATCTTTCTGGATTCTTATACAGAGACTGATGAAACTGAAGGTAAAGTAAAATTCAAAGACATTTGAGATGAAACAATTTCTTTACCCAGAATTAAGTTATTTATAAGATTAATTTAAATTAATTTTATAATTACCATCACTGAAAGGTAATGCTTTATTTCACATATTTATTTAATCCAGTGAATGATGTACACCATCTTTTATCTTAATCACAATCTTTTGTATATCCCTCGGTTTCTGGCAGCTCTAGGAACTGTATGAGAAACTGCTCTCCAGAGCTTCAGTGCCAAAACAGGCATCCGGGTGCAAATCAGGAGCTGCAATACATGGCATAAATAACACCACAAGTACATAAATTTAGACATTATATTAATTAAATTAAATTTTCTAGTGATCAATTTATATATTTGTAATCATGAGTAGTAGTAATATTTAATTTGTTTTCATGCTTTGATATAAAAGACAGAGAATCATCACTGAGTATTATCGCACATGTGGGCCCTAATGAAAGGAAAATAGATAAAGTCAATGTTGACACATTGGCTTCAGGTGATTATGAATTTGCCATACTTCTCTGTAGGTTGTGCAAGGTCTAAACATATTAAAAGCATAAATCTTATATTTAGCTGACATTTTAATAGTTTTAGCTTTCAACAGCTAAAGATCCTTAGTGTGCATTCATCTATTCTTTTCTGTAGTTTTCCCAAACTCAAGTATTTTGGGGATACCTTGAAGAACTGAGTGCTAAAATGAATTGAATTATACAGATGCTAAAAACTGGGGAAGAATTAATAATTTCAACATAATTTTATAATAATTTTATGATGATAAATTGTATCTCATACATTTGCAGGAATTAAAAGGACCTGCTTCAAATCAGGTTGCACTGTGCGTAAAATATAGCATATTTGCATAACTAAGAAACTAATAACAGTAGCAATTACAGTAATAAATGTTTGCTTAATGGCAGTAACACATGGTTCCTTATTATTTCCTTATTTTGAGGTACTACTTTTTCAGGTCAAGAAGTTGTTAAAACATCCAGTGGAGGACTTCTGCGCCTGAGTAACAAGCTGAGAAAGTTGAGATTGATGCAAAATTTTGCCACCACTGCTCCAGGTTTCTGAGTGCTTCAGATGCCTACTTGCCTGAATTCCAGTTCGCTGAGGGACAGGACAGTATACCAAAAAAAGCATATCCTTAGGTAGTTCTGAATAAGTTTTTAGCATTACTGTAGCTGATTGACTGATCTCTCTGGAGTTGGGTAGGTGTATATGAAAATAATGTTAGAGAAGACCTGAATGCCGGATTCCAATCATGACACAGGTATTAAGTTCCTGGTGGTAGTTATGAACAGATCATCAATTAAAAATGTAAAAAAGAAACCTGATTAGTTTGACCATTCCTATGATTACAGAGTGAGGGGTTTTTTTCTCAATTTGCAAGCTTGGGTTTAAATGTTTCGGTTCTTCTTTAGAGCTCTGAACTTTCCCTTGACCTACTTTTGAAGTCAAATCTACAGAGGGAGTGAGGGCTTTGGCTCAGCCTGTTTTTGGCATGATCAAGTCACCCAAAAGGTGTCAGGGTCCAAGGCAAAATTTTACTTCAGCCTGTTTCTGATGCTAGGTCTGGTTGTAAGCCTCAGAGTCACAGTACAGCCTATGTGATCACATAGCACTTTGAGTCCATCAGTCTTAAGCTTTTCAGTTAACGTTTTACAAAGGGTCACAGCGAAAAAAGATTTACTATATAGCACAGTTTTTTGATTGGGAACAGAAAACAATGAGTGTATGTGACTGCCTGAGCTGCCTGAGATCTTTACACAGCTTATTTTTATTAAAGGACAACTGAAGTTTAAAGTGTGACTGAGAGTACTGTGTTGAAAACAGGTTAAGAACAGCTTGATATGTATTAATTAAAAATGAAGTCTAAGTTTAAATTGGAGAGCAGTTGCATCTGGGGGAGTAAGCTGGGAAGAAGTCACTGGAGTGAGTTATACCATTCATTTTTCTTTAACCTTTAAAGTATACCTTTATTTGTAGAATAAAATAATACCTTCTCTCTGCCATGATTGGTTGGAAATCACCATCTGTAGTGAAAGGATTTTTAGGGGGGTCATTTTTGTTTAAGTCTGGTTACTCTTCTAAACTATTTTGTTAAATCAGGATGATTAGACAATGGATATTCTGCAAAGAGAATTTATTTTAAGTAAACTGCATATTTTATGTTGAAGGCCAGTTACTTTTCAGTTATTAATCGATAGCCAATAAAAATTAAGTTGCCCAAAGATGATGGGTAATTTTAATGAATCTGTAAAATATTTATCAAGTCAGAAATTTTAAATAATTAAATAATAACAATTCTGCTATTTCTTTAGTAATAAAGCAGCCTTGTTTACAACTGCAGAAAACAAGGTAAAGATACGTAACATCACATGGGTAATTTATTAATTATAATACCATATCTTTATAATACTGTAACAGATTACTCAAATAGTTTGATATCTGTGGCAATTAGTGCTCCAAGAAAAAGAGGGAAGCCACATAGTAAATCGGTTTTAAACACTGGTGGTGAAGATTCCTAGTAATTTTAAAGTTCTATTTATTTATATACCAAATTAAAACCAAAACCAAATCCAAGCAAAAACCAAACTAACCAACCAACCAAAACCCAAAAAACCCAGGTAGACTGGTAGAGCCAGGCACAAGAAATATCCCAAAAGTATATATTTAATATTGATTATAATTTTTCACTTAGTGGATCCACTTCATGCATTGCAGTAGGTATATTTTGAAAGAAAGTTTACATCAAAATTGAATCTAATACTTCAACTTACACAAGGTAAAAGATGGAAAGAATAAAAGTTGAACACCTTTTCTGAAGTGTAATAAATCAATTGTACTGACATTGCAGAACAACAAAAAGGGTAAATGAAGTTTAATCACCAATTCTAGTATGGAAGTAGATAATTTAGTGTCTTTCCCCATCACCATACCTTCTCTGCTCTGCGCCCAAACTAACATGCAACTCAAATTACATCTGCAGTCCTGAAACCATACTGCTATTTTCGTACAGAGAGTACGGCATGATCAAGAAGTGAACTATAACTGAACAAATGCTCTACCTGCCAGCATTGTAAACTAGTTACTATAGGTGGTCTGTCCACATATTTGCAAAGGCTGAAACCCATGGGATACCTTCAGTGTTGATAATTCAATTTGCAATAAACTGCTTTGTTCTTCAAAATACATAATCTTGCAAAGAAAATACGTTCATTTTTACCTGACCAAGAATGGAGGTATATAGTGAAAAATAGTGTGTTTTCTCCTTGATATGGAATTTATGCTGATACATGCTCAGGAAACATAACCAAAAAAAAGAAAAAAATGCGTCTAATTAGATTCACATTAGGTCACCATCTCTCTATTTACTGGAAATGCTCTAGCATATGAGGAGCTATTCAAGACTCAAAACTATTACTGCCTAAAATAAATTTTACTGCCTCAGAAATAGAAATAGGAAAAAAACTCCTCTGCAGTCATTCGTGTAATACGGGGACTAAACATTCTGAAGGTCTCGTAATTAGCTTCTCCTGGATCTAGGACAGGGCTAGCTTCAGCTGTAGTGAATTCAGCAAACATGCAGAGTGTTAGCTAATATTTGACCTTAAAAAGAACTAAATAATGTATGCAAGCAGCCTGCTTCTCACTGAATCAAAAAGCAAGTAAATGCATGGCCCTCAGAAGAACAAAGAGGATTACAGGCTCTAGGAGCAGCAACAGTAAAAGGGGGAATCTTATCAATGTATACAAAAATCTGAAAGCAAGGTGCAAAGAGGATGGGCCAGTGTTGTTTAGTGTAAGGACAAGAGGAAACAATAACAGACTCAGGAGGTTTCCCCCGAACATAAGGAAGTATACTCTTGCTGAGGGTGACCAAGCACTTGAACAGGCTGCCAGAGAGTTTGTGAAGACTCCACACATCCCGTGTAATGTACTGCAGGAACCTTGTGTGGGGGGGTTGGATCAGATGGTCTTGAGGGGTCCCTTCTAAACTCAATTATTCTGTGATTCTGTGAATGTCTGTATCTAACTTCACTGCCTCCTCAAATGAAGTGTCCTGGAGCCTGGTCTAAGAAGTAGCCATAGCCATTTTTATTCTGCTTCTAAAATATATGTCAATAGATTGTAAGGGTGGCACCAGCTCTTGATTGTTTCACTCATAAACACATGATCTTGTAAGAAAGCACCAAAATAACCATTTCTGCCAAATTAATAAAAGAGCTCACTACTAGAGTACTTCTACAGCACATAGTTATAGACTGACTCTATATCTTTAGAACCACATACATAGATTCAAAACTGTAAAGTGAAACACTGGGGACTGGATGTCTGATCTGAATTCAACTGACAACAATATTGGGATAGAAAATGTAATTTCATTAGGAGAAAAGAAGTTAACTACATGCCTCAACTTCAAGTTTGAGATTCATACATAAATGCATCCATATTTGTCACTCTGTCACAGTCAAGAAGAATATAAAATCATATGCTGGATGTGAGGAGCAATAGGTTTGGCAGGAATTCCCTTTTATTCCCTGCTATAAATTTGAAAAGATCACAGGCAAAGCTTTTGGGGGCAGGGAAGAGGAAAAAGTTTTAACTTTAATTAGAGCCAGATTACCCATTGCTGTACAGTTTACTGCAGCAGTATTTAACCTGGATAACCCTTGTTAAGGTTTACATCTGGTTTCCAAAGGAGGTCCAGGTAAAGGGGAAACATTATAATGCAACTTAACATTTTAAACACAGACTTAGTAATCAATTTCTTTTACGTTTTAAAAACTTGTGTTCAAGGAGAAAGTATATTGCATTGATAAATTCTGAAATATCTATATAATTTAATAACAAAAAATCATGCATAAAAAGGAAATATAAGCACAGACACACAAACATGCACACAGATACTCTCCCTTCAACAATTCCTGTTTTGCTGGTTTAGTTTATGGACCCAAACACATTAAACTCAGCAGCCTACAACAGTGTCATTATCCTGAATTTTTGTAGTGCTCTTGGTATTAGTTTTTTCTGAAAAGAAGTTATAGACAGTATGTAGTCCACAGTCCTCTGCCTATGAAAAGGTCTTCCTATAGTCTTGCTGTACTAGTTGCAGAGTCTAGACAGGGTTTTTTTATCCTAGACTGACTCTCTTAACTATGCTATGTACACATGCTGGTGTATACACCAGCATGAAAGAAATAAGGAATATCATATTTCCATAACTAAGCTTACACCTTGTAATGATCCACACTTATCTTCCACACAGTTCTCTGATTACAGCTCCAGTTATAGTTTGGTCCCATTTAATCCATTACATAAACTATTTTAAATCTAGCAAGTGACTCCACCAAGTTGTAATAGATGTTGAGACACTGTATTTGTGAAGGGATGAGTTCCAGAAAGAAAAGGAAACTTTAAATGAATCTTTTCACAAAATTCATATCCTGCGCTAGTATTGCAGAGATATAATAAATAATAATAATAATAATAATAGAATGGCCAGTCTTCGCGAACGAAGATCCGGGGAAGGTCTTTACACCTTCCAGCCTGTGCATTGGATTTTTTAGGTG
>JAWWMA010000100.1:55127249-55143581 GCA_035041425.1 Mionectes olivaceus | reverse complement strand
CGACCGGGAATCGAACCCGGGTCTCCGCCGTTACCAGGCGGCGCCCTTAACCACTAGACCACCAGGGGCTCCCATTGCAGAGATTACACTAATGACAATGGGACAACAACACCCAGGGTGGCAAATTCTCAGTATTCACAAACTTATTCATCAATGACAACGTACTTGGTGGTTTGAGGATTTTTTTTGAGTGTGAATCATATGAACACTACTTTTCAAGATATTTTTTCTTGAGTCAGTCTTTTATAAGAACTGATCTATAATGTATAGTTGTTGGGTGTGTTGGAGTGATATGATCTTGCCAAGTGGAGTGCCTTGTATGTAATAAACTTCATATTACTTAACAATATATATTGATGAAGCATGATCTGTCATTTGCCTATGGTGGCTCATGATAAATACTGTATTAAACTTGGATAACAGCAGTTTTCCGTCCCACTGTATCATCTCATCTTTCCCTGAACTACCCCTAGACTTCGACAGTCTTTACCAGCCTTCTGGTAATATTCTGTTTTGCCAGTAATACTGTCTATCATCTCAGGCCTCTGCTTCCTGGAATCATTAATACTGTGCTTTGGAAATTATTTGAGGCAGAAGGCTCTACAATTGTACTTACTGGTTCAGCCTGGTTCCCTGAAATTAGGTTTAGTGCATTTTCAAAAGGAGAATTTTGCAGATAGGAGCCCAAATGGATTTTCAACTAGGCTTCAACCTTTTTGAAACCTATGGATGTTGAATAGTCTTTTACTAGTTGCCATGCCAACTGACACCAAAGAAACACTCTGCTGTGTGTTCATCCCCTAGAAAGCTTCACCAGATGTCTTCAACAAATTGCCATGAAAAGGCTTGGGTCTGTCAGTCTTGTTAGGAGATAAAAATCAGACTGAAATGCCCCTGCCTCTACTTCTGATAAAACCAGTCCATAAAATATGTAGACCTGCAGTACTCTCACAGAAAACCAGCAAAAGCTCTCACCCTCAACCTAACTCCCCCTCACTTCCTGTAGCAAGATTTTTTAAATATTTATGTTCTTATTTCTACATGAAGAACAGGTCCATTATGCTTTGCAGCTGACATCGTCTGGCAGTGCAAAGCTAGAAGCATCTGGTTGGCAGCAAAGAAAGAGAACAAGTTGATGAATTATTGATTTACATAAATCAACACCTTTTAAATATTGGTCTTTTGAAGAAAAAAAAAGGCAACTAAAAAATGTTAAGATGATAAACACCTTATCAGATGCTTTGAGATTTTTTTTCCTTACCTCAGACACAAAATGTATATATACAATATATTGTCATTCTCTGGAGAGTCAGGAAACACTTTTTTTCCCCCCTATCTAACCCTTCAGCTTTAATTTTTTTCTTTTTTTTTTTTTTTATAATCATGGCTGTGCAAGAAAATAATACTGTGTTCAAGCATTCCCAAACAACCATAGAAAATAAAGTTTAAGAATTAATACTGTTTAAAAGTTGCAGGCCATGCAGGATAACCTGAAGAAACAGCAGAAAATGTGGGCACACAGCATATGAAGAGAACTGTTCATTACTTTTAATATACATATATTTGTATACACACACCTTTTGGGTGTTTGGGATACTGAATGAAATGCAGCAGAGCATGTGAATAATCTACAGTGAAGTTTTGGAAGATAATGTATCACAAAATACTTAATTCTATTACTTCAATGCTTGTTACGTTGTCTTCATAGGATACTAAAGAGTATCTTAATTAGCAGCTATGCCATGGTTCAATATGCATAAATACATAGTTCATATGTTCATTTATTTCTATGTTGAAAATAAAAAAGCTTTTTTCAGATAATTGAAATAGCTTTTAAAAGTGGAGTAATTATTTTATGTATTTGCTTTTCCACAAGTGTTACTCTTCATACTAGTCAGATATTCATACAATTTCTCCTAGTGCTTTTTAGTATTTTGTATTATATCATTTGCAATCAGTTATTCATTATATAATTATATCAGTTGTGTAAAAATAATGCTTAGAAATGCCAGTGTAGCCCAAAACATCAAAGTACAGTCTTATGTGCTAAGTTTTCCTTTTGAAAATGCGTCGAATTTTCGCACTGTCCAGGGAACTAAGCTGAACCAGCAAGTACAATTGTGGAGCCTTCTGTCTCATCTGGGTGTTCACAGAAAGTGACTGATGTGAAAACTCTGTGTTGGCTGTTATAAAAGTGTGGAAGCTGCCATGTGAAATGGTTCCTTCTTTATTTCTTTCATCACTGCTTCTTCTGGGAGGCAGAAGGTCTATTGCTGTTTTCAAAGTTGGAAAGGATGTTAAGAGGTCTCCTACACAAGCTTCTACTCGTGGCTCTACCTGAGAACCCTCACGGAGGAGGTTGCACCAGATGGCTCAGGGCTCTCCCAAGCCTGGTCTTCAAAACTTTTGAGGATTACACAGACTCTCTGTACAACCTACTCCGCACTGGGCTGTCCCTCTGAGGAAAAAAGTTTCCCTTTATCTCTAGTCTGAGCTGGCCACATTTTAATGTATGCCCACTGTTTCTCATGGTACCATCAGGCTGTCTAGAGCTTGCACCTATCTACCCAACATGCAGGTCATGGGTAGAATGATACTCTGAGGTGCCCTCAAAGCCTCCCCTTGCCCAGGCTGAAGCTGCTGTATCCCTCAGGGTCACCTAACAGTTAAGGATCTCTAGTTCCTGAGCATCTCTGCTGGGTGCATACTAGTTTGGAAATGTCTCTCCTGGTGTGAGGACCCCAAATCAGAGGAGGCAGTATCTAGTTGCAGTCCAAAAGGCACCAAGTCAAGGTGGATTCTCACATCCCTTCATCTCCTGGTTGTACTTCTACTCCTACAGTACTGGATGCTGCTGCCAGTGCATAGCCTGCACTGCTTCCTGGGCTGCTGAGTTCCGGGGACAGGGCTCGGCATTTCTCCAGGCTGAACAGCACAAAGCCCATTCCTCCACTGTGCCCCAGATCTTCTGGGTCCTGCTCACCTGAGCATCATTTTGGGTCCCCTTAGCCTGCCAGCCTGAGGAGCAACTGTCCTTTACTTCCTCCTGATTCTGGGAAAAATTATTAAGCAGGATAGATCTCAGGACAGACGAATTGTTCTCCACTTGTTACCAGTTTCCACATAAAGTATGACATTTTAACCCTATGTATTAGTTTTGGAAAAAAATAAAAAGTTTATTCATAGTGCAGAACTTACCTTCCTCCTAAATGAGAAATCAAACTAAAAACTCCGCCCAAAGAGGTATACTACCAGAAATAGATACAATTTAGAAGCAGCAAAAGTTTCACTTTGATACTGATAAGTATTTTACATGAAAGATATTTGTATCTTTCTGAGGCACAACCCCCAAAATAAGGAATCCCCACATTCTCATGAAAAGAAACTAAAGCATTTGCTGAGATTTCTGTTTCTAAAAGAGTGCTCTCAATTAGCTTTCAATGGGCTTTCTCCACGACTGAAGAACTAAAAAACTTTTGGAAGGTTTCCTCTTGCAAACTTGGTTTTTAAAGCCCACAGCTGTGGAAATTGCATTGAAATATATCATAGTACACCTACTACAGCACATATAAACTGTCTAGGTATAACCGTGTAAATAAAAATTTCCTGTAGTATACTAAAACATATACACACTCTAGTGTATTTTCTGTGTGAAGTGGTTTAGTTGTTTTATAGTGTTTGTATTAATCTGCCAATAAGTATGTTTCTACTGGCAGCCATAATGAAGATTATTAATACTTTAACTTCTCTGTGACTCCCTCACCCAGCAAAATTTTTTTTGGTTTACAATAAAGAAATGTGCCAGAATTTAGGAACACTCAGAACATTCCTGCAGAGACCTGTGACACTGTTTTACCAAACTCATACTTAAGCTATAATAACACTTGCTACAAGAAAAATTCACAAATACAGTTACAAATAGCAAAGGAAAGACCTAAGTTTTGAGAAAAGACCTGAAATCTGGGGATGGTGCTTTTTAAAGAATATAAAGGAGATGAGAACATGAGTACCCTTGTCTGAGAAATAAGGAAAAGAACCATTAGAAAGACATACTAATGTGTTAATAATATGTTGAGGTGCTATTGCCCCAGAGTGGTTTTTCTGCTTCTACAACTCAAGATGTGAAAGCAGAGGAGCAGAAACAAGTAATCTAAAAAACCCCAAATCTTCCAGTCTTCACAGAAGATACGCTTATGTTTACATCTCATAAAAACTTATGTTTAACACTGTCACAGTAACAAAGCTTGTTAGGGTGATCAAGGTGTTTCTTTAATGAACTCCTCTTTACAGCAGAAGATCAGCCTTTACTTTCCTCTACTTGATCTTTCAGTAGTGCGAGACAGCTGCTGCTCTGTGTTTGTGATGCCTGCAGTTCAGTATTCAAACACTAGCCATCCCTTTAGCAAACAGTTTGTTGCTCCGCAAGCTGTGAAGACCTCTCATTGCTTGAGCACTTCACTAACTTTCTATGTTTGTTTCTTGTCAAATGTGACCATGACACAAATGTCCTTGAACAATTTGGGGGTGAAATCATTTGCAGTTAGAGAAAGATCAGTTGGATGGACAGGATGATAACTTCATCCACACAGAAATGTGGAAGAGACCCCTAAAAGTGAGTCTTTAAACAAAACTCGACTACTCCATTCTCAGAAATGAAAAGTGAAGGGCCCTTGAACATGGCAATCAACCAATGACAGCATTACTCAAGAAATATCTCTCTTAAAATCATAGCAGGCACACCACATTCTACATCAGACGCTTGAAAGTAGTGCATGACTTATCTTGTAATCTAGAAGTAAGGCAGGGAAACCTTTCGGTTTCTTATGGGTGTTGTGGGTTTGTCTAGGGACAATTTTTTAACCATACCCCCCACAAATTACTCTAAGGTGAGAGAAGGTTTATGCAGACAAAGAGATCTGATTGGGGAGAAATTAATATTAGGATTTATTACTAGAAAAATAAAAACTAAACA
The DNA here is from genome assembly GCA_035041425.1 of Mionectes olivaceus. Lineage (NCBI taxonomy): Eukaryota > Metazoa > Chordata > Aves > Passeriformes > Tyrannidae > Mionectes > Mionectes olivaceus. Next base: position 55,138,609 of record JAWWMA010000100.1, on the reverse strand, counting down.
ACTACATCTACAACAATTCTAATTAAAGGAAAAAAATCCCACTAAGTATTCAAAAGTATTTACAAAAACATCCCTCCCCCCTTTGTATTGGTCCAGGAGGTAGAAGTAAGTTTCTTTTCATTTTAAACGCTTCAGGTCTTCTAAGCAGTTCTGCAGCATTGTGTAAGCTCTTCTCTGTTATCTCTGGGACGACAACTCCGACTCGTTGTAGCTGCAATTGTTTCTCTCTTTGTCTCTTTCTCTTTTGGGTTGACCTCAGGGCTGGGCTCACCTCCCGCCTGGGCTAAGCAAAAAGTGAGAGGTTACCCAAGTCCTGTAAGGTCTTCCATGAACTACAAGGGGGCACTTACTTTTCCATGGTCTTCACCACAGGGTCCACCCCTGTTTCCTGTGGAGGTCCCGTCCCCACAGGAATAGTCCTTGATAGACTACTCTGACGTGGGTCCACCCTTAGGGCAACAGTTCTTCCATTCTCTGCTGTCCTTAAGGGTCACAAACTCAGTTGCACAAGCATGGATCCCTTCTGGGATCTACAAATCCTACCCAGGCTGCCTCACTCCAGCATAGGTCTCTCTCTCTGTGGCTACAAATCAGTTCAAGACTCTGTTTTGCCTAGGCCTCCCACAGAATCTCAGCAAGACCTTACCCAGGCCAACCGACTCTAGCATAAGGTCTCTCTCTCTGTGATCACAGTCCAGTAAAACCTTGTGTCATCTTAGACCTCTTACAGTTATATCTTCATCCATTCCTCTGCTTCAGTGTGGGCTCCATCGTGAGCTGCAGAGGGTCATCTTTGCTCCCCAACAATCTTCCACAGGTGGCAGGGATTTTAGATTTCAGTCTCTTCCCTGCTGAAGGGAATGAGAGAGGGAGGGGGAGAAGGAGCCATCTCCCCCCCTTACTGCTTCTCATCTCTCTCCCCGCTGCCAGCTCTGACCTTGAAGGCTCTGCCGTCTCTCCGGTTGGAATTCTTTTTGCACCAGCCCTGTCCAAGTTCTTCTTTACATTTTTTTTCTTCACTCTGCTACATGTCTTGTCAGGGGGACTTCAGTGCTGCTCCTGCCCTTGGCCCAGGGCCAGGGGAGGAGAGAGACCTGACCCCCCCTTGGGGCCAGCTGCCAGCTCCTACATGGCTCCCAATTTCATCGGCACCACCACCTTCTCTTCTGTTTTCTTGAAGATGTAATTAGCAAAGGTGTCACCTAAACTTCTGGTTGGTTTTACTCTGGAAATTTACTTGGACAAACTACTTCCACCCGAAGGAAACCCTCGCAAACCCACGACAATGGGATATTGGTTTATACACTGACTGATATATTTGAAGAGAACTTCATGTTTTTCCACTTATCAGTTTTGATGTGTCCTTCAAGAGTTTAATTAAGTTGAATTACAATTGTACTGGCTATTAGATGTTTTGATATAATTATACCATTAGAATTATTTATATGGAAACATCTGTAGAAAGTTGTGTCATAAAGGCCAAGTTACTTTGACTACAAGATATTTAAAACTGTGCCATTTGCATTTATTGGTATTCAAGATCATCATTAGTTTCTGCTGTTGCCTTCTCATCTCTTGTATGCTGGATATGCAGGCACAGAAAACACAGATATCTTTCTGTTCCAAAGTGCTGTTCTTCTCTTAAAACATTTTACACAAGGGAAAGCAAACTGGACAAATTACTTTGAAGTGCAATGGTCTCCTGCAGAAGATTAGGTGCAGAAAGGTGACCCAATGTTTTGCAGGGCCACAAGAAGGCCTGACAGTGGCCAGGGAGGCTCAGCAGTTAAACCTGCTTCAAAACAGTTTGCACAAGCAGGGTGTAAGGAGAGCCCAGGTTTTGGGGAGAGGGGGCCTGAAGCTGCTTTTTGTGAATAGTGTGCAACTCTCACATTTTCTTCTCTGAAATGTATCAGATGTATCAGACTACTATGAGGCTCCTTTGCTTCAGAAATGAGATGTCAGGGAGGATATATGTGGTGCTTATTCTTAAAGCAACAGTATTTATTTGCTGGTTAATCACGTAAACTTTACATTCTGAGATAAACAGATAAACAGTCTTACACTTATACATGCATATTTTCAATGGGTTTATCATAATAATTGGTTTACATATTAGCAATAATTCTACTACTTCAAACAAAAAAAAATTAAAGGTTGTTCAGAGTTTTAGTTTCTTCAGTTTTAAGAGGTAACAGCATCAAAAATGTTCACCAAGACAATACCACTCGATTTTTCTGCCCTCTGGACTCAGACATGCTATTTGCATGTACAACTAGAAAAGAAAGCTTCCTGTGCTGGACTGAGCATATAGTTGTCATCTAATAGTACCTGCTGGCTCTTTATACTGAACTAAGTGAATACTTAATGTGTAATAAACCACTCCTTGAAGGTATTTCAGCTCCAGATGCATTGGAGAAAAACTACTCAATTTATGTAGTAAGAGGTACTAGGGAGGTAGCATTGCACTCTTTCAAGGAAAAGTCCAAGGCCTAGATTTTCTTTTCCACAAAGAAAGAAGAAACTTGTATAAAAACTAGCCAATTCTGTAGAAAAATGGTCTGGCATAAAAAAAAAGCATACGTAAAAAACCCCCATGATTTAGCTACTACCAGAGTTGGTTGAGATGAGGGAACCTTTGGTAGCATCCCTGATGCAAGAGCTTGTTTGGTTTTTAAGAGGTCTATCCTTCACATACATGATAAGTAAAATTTGCATTTTCCTAATCATACTGAAGGTGTTTTAAAACACGAAAATAGTGTGTATTTTAAGTCCAAGGCACCAACTAAGACAGTAGCTTTTACCTGGGTATAACTAGGAAAAAAGATAAGAGTGCAAATATACACAAAAATGATATTTTGCCTAAGCATCTTTCAAACACAAGTGTCTTACATAATGCAGCCTTGCACAGTTTGTCTTCCACTGGTTGTCCATCACCCTTCCCACATTCCTCTGAAACTATGCAGACTTTTAGCATCCATAATAGAAAGGAGTTCCAATATGCTGCATGAAATAAAATGAAATTTGACTGGAGTTTATATTTTGTTAAACTAAGTAGACACCCTTTGCGTTTACAGTAAAGACAGTTAGTAAACCCTATTCAATCTTTCCATTTGTCTCATAATTCTGTAGACCAAAATTTATCTCAAGTTTAATTTTACAAATTATTTTTTCATTTGTCTTACAGGAGTTTGTTGACCAGGTTATATCACTGACACAGATCTTTAAGTAGAAAAAAATAACGTGTATCTTTTCAGTGGATAATGAAAGAAACAATCAGCCTAAGTGGGCTGTTATACACAGATCCTTTTTTAAAATTTGAAAAAACTGAAATTCTACCTTTCATAGATGAGATCCTGATGATGAGAGCCAGACTATTAGTCTAAGAAATAAAAGGCAGTGATGAAAGTCTACAAATATGACAGTCCTCATTGTTTTTTTCAAGGTTTCTTTAAAAGAAAGGTCAAACAGCTTCCAGATTATTTGAGACTCAGCATAAAAATACAGAAACTTTTGCATCAGTGGTGATAATTGTCCCATCCACACCCACCTCCTTGTCTGCATAAAAAACTTGATTATAAGATTACGTATATCTTGACAGTAAACAAAACTCTTTTCTATTAACTGATTATGACTTATTTGAATGTGAAATTCTTTCTAGATTTAGACACCTTTAAAATTACGTCTTCACAGGTCTTGAAGAAATCAATACCAGTAAGAGCTGTTATGTTCATGCAGAGAACTTATTACCTATCTCAGTGAATTTAGTGAGCACCATTGCTTGCTTGGGAAATCAAACTGTAAAACCAATTTATGAAAATATGTTATAGCCACTTTTTAATGCCTTTTGTTTTTAGTTGTTTCACTGCTGCTGTGTGATGCTGTATCAGCACAGAACAGCACAAAGCCACTTGGTTCAAAGCCCTTATGCTCTCTCCCTGCAATCTTGAGTTTGATCTGTAGACAGTGAGTAGTCCTAAAACTTACCGAGATCAGTTTAAAAACCTCTCTAGCTCAACTGTGGTTAGGATTTAATCAGTCAGATTTTCTCCTTTGCTACATTAGTGATATCTTCTAGGGTTCTCTTTCTACCTGCTTAATTTTACCATTTTCTACAAGGAAAGAGAGTAAAAGTCTCTCTGTCTGTAAAAGTGCAACTGGGGAACTGTGCAGCCTTGGGACAAAGTGCTTTTCTTCATAAATATTTCTTAGATAAAGCTCAGTTCTGCACTCACTGAATATCTTAACTGATATCTAGATACTTTAAAAGGTAAAATACAGGAGTATGTATGGGACTGTTTTCTGTTCCTTGGACTTCTTCCTCAGATGACTATTCCTCTCACCTATCCTCCATTCTCTAACCAATGGATCAATAAACTTACGTACACAAAGTAATCCTGGTAAACACAATGTTTAGTTCCTTAAAAATTAGTTCAGTAGGGTAGACTAAAGAAATACACAGTTTGTCTGCAAGAAGGCCTCAGAGGGCAGTGGCCCTTACAGCTGTACCCAGCACACTTGACTATAACACAAATAATGCAGTGCAGGATGCTGGTACTGTGACTGAGGACCATTTTAAACTTTCAGTTAAATTTACATCAAATGAACTGCATATTTTAAATAGGTGATGTTCAGGAGTGTACTAGTATTTCTGCCCCAAGTGTGGACAAGATCATAACCTTCATATTCAGTTGTGAGATGTGATTCTATTTCATGGCTAAAGAAAAACAATGCTGCCAATAGCAATGGTTGCTTTCTATGCAACACCTACACTGTCTCTAAGTGTAATTCATATAGCTGAATGAAAAACTTTGTAAAATGCAAGCAGAGAATAGCTAGATTATTGGGTCTTCCTTTCAAATGGGGGTTTTGTGAGACCATTTGGGGGTTTAATAAGAATACAAGATTCTTTATACAAATGTGTCATTAAGGTACTTTTATGGATAAAGGCACGTGATTTTTTGGTATTATTTTGTCTTTGTTCTAGTAATGATAATTAATAGTTTCCATGGATTGTGACTAAAATTTGAGGGGTACTACTGGAGGTTGGCCACATTAAAATAGTAGGCTGAAAAGCTTTATTCTATGCTGTTAGCATGCAGTAAGCCCCATTCTCTGATTTTGATTCAGGACTAAGGAGCAGGTACCCTTCTCATATATTCAGCAAGAAGTTAGCATGGCTGCAGAAATAGTTTTGGTCTGTTCAGCAAACTTGAAAGTATACTTAGCAAATAGGATTCTATAATTCTGTACTACTTGCATATTAACCTCATGCGAACAGTTCTAGTTTCATCTCTGTAAGATAGCTCCAGTGTAGAGACTACCTCAAAAATATCAACCCTTTTTTTTTTTTCAAATACAGTATCAGATAAATGAAGAAGCTTTAGTAGTTACAACTGTGATTATATCCAAGCTACTTACTCTTGCCCAGGTAAACTGAAATGCCCATGTATAATAAAATGTCTTAAAACTAATATGCCTAATTCTGCATGGGAAATCTAGAACAAAGCACCTAAAAATCCAGAAGGAACACATATAAGTTACCTGACAACAGTACTTTCTTATTTAAAAGAGAAAAAAAAAGTGAGTTTCAAATGCAACAAAATATGCATGCTCTCGAAGGTACATTCACTGAATATGTTTCTTTGAATCATATCATAATACTTTCTTTTTAAGTCTCACAGCACCTGAACTGGAGATGCCCACAATGGCACTCAGTTTTCCTCTCTGTTCATTTGGATGGGAAACACACTGACACTAAAGTTTCCTGAGCAACTGGAACAAGCACAATATTTCCTCTTTGTCAAGCGTGTCTGTCCTCACTAAGAAAGTTAGTGGTTTTTTTGTAGAACATGGTAGCCACTGTTTAAAAAGGAGGATGAAAGACCACAGATAAAGAGACATTTTCATGATATGCCCTTTCCTCTTGCATTTATTAAAATGTAAGGCTTGCTTCATTCCACTTAAAAAACCCCCACACCAAACAAAAAAATCTTTTCCGTAATACGTAAGAGACTGCATAGAGTTCCAGTAACCAGGATGGATTTCATTTTAGAAAGAGGGAATTTTCTTTTACTGAAGGCCAAGGGCCTCATCATGCTTGCTGAGAAATGCGTTATAGGCGACAATACTAACTAAAGAATAGAGATGAGGGGAAACAAACCCCATGAGTAGTTCCGGCTGCTGACAGTTCCTATAACAAATTGCTGGAGATTTCAAAAAGTATGCAACATGAAAATATTTCCTGAAGGCACACTGTCAAGAGCAAATGAAGACAATATGACAAAGTGATAAATTAAACAACAAGAGCGTTAAATTAGATAAGCATAAAAACATTCACAGGCAAAGACAATAAGATATAATATGCATTGATTAAAAACTTTTAATGGAATGTCTTACTGCAAAAGTTCATTGCAGATTTATGCAAAAGCATGAGTAAGCTTCTTGTCCTGTACTCTACAATCCCATATAAACTATAGGACAGAGTTTTAGGACTTGCTTATTATTTGTCAGGTGAATCAGAGTGAATCAGGCTGACTGTTCTCCCAAGAAGAGAGGCTAAGCCAAAGCATTTTCTCATGCTTTTTGTCAATCTGCACAACAAAAAGAAGCTCACTTAGCTTTGCCTGCCTCAGAGAGATCACCTCTTACAGACAGGCTGAAAGTCATGGTAGTTCAGAGCAGCACAGAGGGTCAGTGTCCCTGTGAACTGCATCACTGCAACATCAGCAAACTGGAAGGAAAGAGGGGAGACATGGTGAGACCCATCTTCCCAGAGCTGGTTTTAACCCTACCCTAGTTGAAACCAGTACAAGCTCCCTGCTAAGAACAGAGAAGCAGTCTCTGTTCTTTACAGTCTCAGTCTCAGTGTGACTTGAGCTTATTTGCCTGATTATACATAGCTGTCATCCCACTGCTGACATTACCTTTGCCCCCCTCTCCTTAGAGTCAGGACATATATGATACTATTTCACAAATATGGACAAAGACACTTAAGCTCAGGCAAGTAGAAATAGAAATACCAAGGAAACCAGCTGCAGGAGCTGGACAGAGAAGTGGAAGATTTTTTTAAGCATCGCTACTTCTGCAAGGAAAGACTTTGTTAGATTAAAATGACACATTTCTTCAGCTCTTCTAGTTTTGGGTGTTTATTTGTGTGACCAAGTAACTGATCAACATCCAGTTCCTAAGTCTTTGACCTGCTTGAATTAATTACTGTTGATTGTCATGGAAGAATATTGTCCCTTTCCTCCAGAATCCTCAAGTGGAAAACACCTTATATAATGCGTATGCACAAATCAACACATTTGAGGACAGTAGTCAGGTTACCATAAGGCTGAAATTATAGCTGACTTCTCCTGTGTTGTTTGCTGGTACTATGGTGGTGTCCATCAGACAGTAAAGCTTGAAAATGTAATTAACACAATGAAGGACATTTGTACAGCTTCATTCACAGTCTGTCCAGTCATTATAGTCAAGGCCAAGACATGATAAAATACCTTTAACAACACTATTTTAATATTATTTTAGTATTGTATAATTATTATTACGATTGACAGTCTTCAGATCTATGAATGTGGTACTTGTACGTTATATTGGTAGTCAAATTGTCCCAAATACTCTGTGAAATCTGGATACAAACTTTAGAACTTTTTTTTTCTTTTTTTCTGGCTTCCATTGCAACAAAAGAAAAAAAATTGTCTGAAATACTAATGTCATGGCAATAAGTTTTCCTTTGTGTTAATTGTAAGGATGAAGATTCAAATAAAATAAACTTTTAAAGACAGTGTTTTCGACTTTATTGCCATTATTTCTCTAAAACTGAATTATTTATCTCTTACTTAAGTTAGAGTAATGTTTAATGTATTGATAAAACTGATATATTAAAGCCAAACATTACATTAAGGCCACTTTCATGGCTATTATACAAACTCAGCCTATGTTACTTTTATTATTGAAGACAATTATTTACTCAAAAGTTATTGTCTAATGCAAATTATTTCTTTGTAAAAGTGGTATGATAAAATCACCTTTGTAATTTTAGTGCAATTAAAACACAAGACACTCCATTCCTCTTGCTTGAATTAAAATAATGTTTCCACAAGTAAAGTATGGCTCGCTCTTATGAAGTGATAATGCTATAAGGAAGGCCCCACAAAGAGAGTACATCAAGGATTAATGATAGAATTAAGCATTGTAAATTTATTCATTAGCACAATGCTCTTTGTTTAGAAGCATTAAGCTGTACCATTTCAAGAAAAATTGCTATTTCATATGAGACAGGCTGCTTAAAAATGTAATTGTATTGCTTACTCACAGGACCTGGAAACAAGCAGATAAGGCATGCAAGCTACAAAGAGTGTTTTTCACTCTTAAAGAGTGCTGGTCCAAGTTAAAAAGAATTGTAAAAGTGTGCGAAACCACAAACATTTTAGGAAGATAGAGACGAAGACTGCATAGGAAAAGACCTCCTTATGTAGTCCACATATATACACTCAGTATTTTCATTGTTTCACTTGAATGTCCTGTTTTTTGACTTTAAGATGAAACTGCAGATTAGGCTATTTTAACAACAAAGTCAAAGTTAATTAGTCTTAACTAACAGCCAAGTTGTAAACTACTTAAGGTCAACTCCACCCTCAGGAAAATGAGCATTAGTGAGACATTTTAAAGCACTGTCTGTTTTTATAAGCAGTGCAGGGAAAGGCTAAGCCAATAAAACATGATCATTCCATTCTATATTTTAATATTAGCCTCTAAAGGACAGAACACTCCCATGTGCTTTGATGACAAAGCCTTGCACCATACTAATAATAGCACATGAGTAAAGGAAATTACTATCATTTTGCTTTGATTTTGTTCACTGAATGTAACAAGCAAACAACAGTGAAACCTCTATCAAATGGCCAGTGATGAGAGGTTTCTGCACTGCTACGACAACAAAGAGAGCCCCAGAGACTGCTGTGAGGCTTCCTCTTTTTAACCTGAAGATAAATCATTAGGATCTGGGTTTATTCTGGATTTCATGAAAAAAAAATTTAAAAAAGAAAATAATAGAAAAATCTTTGGATGTTATTTGGAAAATGCTAGGCGTGAACAGCTGTTGTTAATTATGACTTTATTTTCTCCTCCAGACTTCTTTGGTTGCATGCCATAACTGCATGGGGCATGGAGGTTTACGGCTTGAAAATAGCCTTGTCATTTGGTGAAGTCTAACAGAGCAAAAAGGTCTTGATAAATGATAAAAAAGTTCCTTGGAAAGCTCCTTAGATCAGATTAGTTCTCAGTTGTTTGTTTTTAGAATCCCAATAGTCTTGAACAATTAAAAGGTAAATACATGAGGTCACACAATTCATGAACCATATAGAAAATATTTAACAGCTATTGAATTACTCTTGAAAGAAACTCTTCTGTCCTTTATTTACATGGTCTGTTTATATGCTCTGCTTAAAATGTTAAATAAATTGAGTTAATCACATAATTAAACTCTAATTTAACTTGTATTCCTTCATATATTGAACATCAGACAAATGCTTGAGTATCTTGATGAACTGGGGTCTTAGGGTGTGACTCTAAAAGGTACTGTGTAGTCTGGCCTTGAGCCAGCATAGCTAATTTGCAAAGCTTTAAGTCTGGGGAAGACAAGTAACATGTTCTTTGGCAAACTGTGGGATTTCCCTCCTCCTTCCCCCTGCCTCCTTCCCTTTACTGGGTCATTAGAAGAGACTTCAATATTTTACAGAGGTGAATCTTCAAAAAACTATTGAAAAATCTAAAACATTAGTTTCTGCATAGAGTTAAGTTGTTGTTCAGATAAAAGGAGGTGGTCCCGATAATCTAGCACTGTTAAAATTCAAATAGGGGGAAGGGTTATGGGATTAAGAGGGTGTTGATTTATTTAATGGCTATTATCATTATATACTTTGCATTGCTGTCTTCTGGAGTAAAACAAGATTTACTGTAATAAAGGCTTCTTAGTATTCAATTTATTTGTGCCATTTCCATGAGTCCAGCTGTTTTGCTTATTCTTTCTATTGTCCTTTTGCTGTTCTAGAGAAAGTGATTACCCTTTACATGGAATCATTGAAATTAAGAACAGTGAGACATTTTGACCCAGATCTAAGTTTATAGAAGAGTGATGCTGCACAGACTATGGTGAGGAAATGCATTAGGAAAATCCTTCTAATTTGCTGCTATAAAGTGCAGCAGCAACAGGACACTTTTAGCTGGTGTTCAACGTAATTGTGAGAATGATGGGACTCAAACTGCCCTCCATGTGAAATTTATCCTTCATCCAATCAGCAGAAACAACTAATGCACTGGAAGGTATATTATATCTCATCTACTTCCCAATAAAGTCAGTGGTGTCCAATCAGACACCTATTGTTAGTAGAGAATCTGAAATTGATACAATCACCACATTGATCTACAATTGAGTCAGTCATTTACTTGCTGCCAGGTCCTCCTCCCCTTCCACCACGTAGCCATTTCTGAGCAGGAGCACACTGCACTGGGTTTCAGAACACTCTAATGATCAGATTTGTTAGTGAGATTGGGCTATATAGTGCTAGTTTACTCAGCCCAGCTCCAAAGAAGGGATAGTGATAATGCCACGTGGAAGTGTGGAGGGTATAATGCTGCACAGCTTCCCCAGATAACCAAGGAAACGTATGCCCACTCTAAACCCTACTATCACACCTAGACTGGAAGTAGAGGAGATCAGGTTGATTGTTTCATTTTACACACAATTGTCTCCCAAAGCTGCTGTAGAATCTCCTTCGACTGATGGACTGCTAGTAAGTTGTCTGGACTGGGAGAGAAAGGAAAGCAAAAGAAAAGAGAGAGCCTTGAAATATTCTTTTGCTTATGATCTCATGAGAATACAGAGCCAGGGGACAGGAATGACTATTGGCATTACAGAAAAATTTATCCTGGTATAACAACTAAATGGATCTACCTACCTCTGCCTGTATATGTTAATATTTAAGATGTAAAAGATACAGAAAGTGCAATTAAACAAAAATTAAAAAGGAAACAAAACCAAAAGTGATAGGCATAGAAGGACAATCAAAAACCTCATTTCCACTAGAAGATCATGGCTTCTGTAATGCATAGAAACCACATATATTGGAGTCTCATTTAGCCTCAGGTACTGGTTAGTAAGTACATGAATAAATATCATTTAAATGAAAGCTTTCAGCTTCACAGAGACATACATATTTTAGATTCATAGTTCAGAATGAGCTACATCAGAAAGAAAGAGAGAGAAAGAGAGAGAGAAAGAGAGAGAGAGAAAGAGAGAGGAAGGAAGGAAGGAAGGAAGGAAGGAAGGAAGGAAGGAAGCAAGGAAGGAAGGAAGG
>JAWWMA010000100.1:55076933-55103772 GCA_035041425.1 Mionectes olivaceus | reverse complement strand
TGTCCTTCGATGTCCTTCCCTTCCCTTCCCTTCCCTTCCCTTCCCTTCCCTCACGCCCCCTCCCCACCCCCCCTCCCCTCCCCTCCCCTTCATTTACCTGCTCATCTTAATATTTTTTGTATATCTAACTTAATTTCAGGAATTATAAAATAAAAATAATTGAGTTGAGTTATATTTAAGTAATACAGAGTGATTAACCCTCTTTAAGAGGACTTACATAGCAAATTATTTTGTAATGATCTCAACTTTTCAAAGTAGTAATGCTCATGATTTAAAAAGTTTGCTTTTTTATCACTTGATGTATTTATATTAAAATTATTTCCACTATTAGCAACATGCTGCTCCAATATTCTGTAATACCAGAAAGAAATCCAATATTATAGACCTTTCACTATTATTAGTTTTGATTATAGGATTGGTTTTAAAGACACACTATTGGAGTCCTAAACTAACCTGAAAACCTGATTTTTTCTTTAAAAACAAAAACCAATTTTCAGCAACCAGCGTTGAAATTGAGCAACAATTCTAGTATCGTAGGCAGTGTGATTCAGTAAGTCTTACATTTTTAGTGATTACTTCATTATTTTTTAACTGTGATTTGGTTTTTTTTTTAACTAAGTAAAAAAAAGTCAGTATTAATTTAGTTAATCACTGCGTCATTATATATGCCCATCGCTTGATGAGGGAAACCAAGCTGAAGTTCAGCCAATAAGGTATTCTGTGCAATTGAGGTACTAAAATTATTAACATTTGATTAATCCAGAGGCAGCACATTCCAGGAGAGACAAAAATGAGTCTTAGAAAATCCCATTTATGGCATACCTGATTTTCTTCCAGTCTTAAAGGTAGATCCTGATTCTTACTTGCATCTCCTTTCCTCCCGCACCCCATATATTTGGATCTCATCATACTGTAAGATAATGGTTAGCAGTCTGTACATGAATTTGTTTTATGATAGCTCTGATCAACAATGCCCTTGAGGAATGTGAGTTCTTCTGCTGGGTTGCTCTTCTCTGGCATGTCCTTAAGCCCATGGAGCCTCTGTTAGATTTTACCTCTGTGATTCAGATACCCTTTGCAGTTCAGCCCTGATGTCTTTCCTAAAGAATGTACAACATCTAGATAAGATATTGTATAGAAGCAAAACCAAAAGGAGGAGGTACATTTGAGCAGTGGCCAATTTTGAGCTCCTTTGAAGTTAATACAGTGGGAATGCAAATCAGAGAGCTACTGAGGCACTCCCAGCACATTGCTAATAAATATCAAAAGTCACGGAGTTATTTTCCTTCCTTTTGTCATGGAAGAATGCTGCCACTGAGGCCAGTGCTGATGACCAAGAAGAAACCAAACTGCATGCATGTATTACATGTGTCAGTCCAAGAAAGCTACCCCTATCAGAAAAAGCAAAACAAAATACCAAAACAAAAACCAATGTTTATCTCTTGCATTTTATGCTGTTAGCATGTCACTAATATCAGAGTGTACCTAACACTGTACATAGCATGAACTGAGGCAAAATAAAACTTTCCTCAACAAAAATTTACAATTTATAGGCAGTGAAGGGACAACACAAACACAAACCCACAAGATGTTTAAAGGGAAACCAGAGCAGTGAATGACTCAGGAGTGCAGCAGTGTTGAACTCCAGTGAGGGATTTTCCCACGATCATTTATGTTTATAAGGTTCTTCTGCCATATGGATTCACTGAAGGTTTGAATAAGCAAATCCTGCATGCCACACCTGCAGTCACAAATGCCAAGGGCAATCACTCCCTGCAGACACTGACTAATTGTTCACTGGTTTAGTCCAAAAGAGAGTGTGTCTACAGCTTCTCTGCCAGAATTCCTGATGTGAACAGTTAGAAAGATATGTACCTACACATCTCAGTGTGCACTGCTTCTAGCAGCCTTTTGGGCAACTTCTAGGAGCTAGAAAATGCTGATTCCTAGACCAGAGGGTGACGCTAGGTAATACAAGGCAGATTCCCAAACTGCAGAATTCATCAAACACTTTGCTGTGAAAAACAACAGACAAATCCAACATTGCCTGGAAGGGGAAATTTGAGTCTGCAAGCTGTTAGACTTTAGGTACTGATAAGAAAAGGGATCCTGCATTGCATTTTGAAAAAGGTACAGTAAACACAACTCGAGTCAGAACAGGTAATTTAAAGACTTTCCTGCCTCGGGCTTAACGTGACACTTAAGTGCTACTACTTGTGAAAAGAAAAAAGCAATCCACCACTCATAACAAACTACTTTTCCTCCATCACTGTGGTAAAAATACCAAAGGATTCCTGCAAGCAAGGGAATTGCTGTCTGCAAAGATGTGTTGTGTTTTCATTGGATCTCCTCTTAGTGCAAGTTGAAGTAATAAATGCTGCTTTAAATAAGAATAAATTAGAAAATATATTAAAAAAATCTACATTTATAAATGCAATAAATGTGCTTTCCTTTTCAGACTTATTATGTTGGAAGAGCCAAAAAAGCCTTTTGGTTCGAAAAGTAAATTCTTAGCTCCCCCCTGAAAATTTCAGATCATTAGTTTTCTTGGGCTTCTCTGGGAAGAATACTTTTGGTGATTGTTATAAAAACTCCAACATTAGAAACATGTAGATGGGAAACACAGCATTTTTATCCCCAGTTTAAAAATATTTGTTAACAAATTTAATCATTGAAGCTGAAGTTTTCTTTGATGTAAGCAAAACTTTGGGTCTAACTATCATCCTGACTGTGAAACCACTGGGTGAAGGGCAGCAGCATGCATAATTTAGTAATACACTATATAATAAATGTCTAAAGAATGGAGAGAAATAGTTTTCCCCATCAATTATATATTTTTTAATTTTAAAATAAGGACAAGGTATCAGAATTATGAAAATTATCCTGAACTTCCTCCCCTCCACGTTAACTAAAATGGCTCATTCTGGTGTTTTGGGGCAATTTAGAAAGGTCGCAAAAGTGAAAATTTTCAACCAGTGAACAACAGAAACTAGGCAATTAAATTTTGTTTAATTGATTGCCTATGTTTGTTTTTTTTATTTTCCTGGATGTCATGTTAACTAAAATGCAAATACTTTTACCTGTATTCCCCCTTTAGTAACATACTGACTCTACTGCCTCCTACCTGACTTTTTCTATCTCACAGTGGAAATATGAGGATTTCTTTCCTTAAGCAAGTAGTACTTTGATCCAGGTTAGAAGGTAGAAATCAGGTTATCCAGCAAATGACATTCAGACTCCATTCACAGGGACTAATCTTTTGGGCTAAAAGACAGTTCACATTCTATGCACTCTTGAAACTTCTGCTGAAATTGTCACCTGCTGTCAACACTATAATGATAATTGTCCTGTGTGACAAATTTAGTCTCAATAATGATTTAAAAATTAATGGGTCTGGATAGTTTATTTGATCTTTTTCTCTCTATCAGCTCTAGAAATAGAAGTCGTGTGTCAAGTATATCCTGATTCATCCACAACTTCTGCAATCACATTTTGTGTTTGTACTTTTACAACCACAGAGATGGCCTTCAAATAAAGAAAAAAAAATTAGGTTAATGTAATGAAGATTCTGTCTGGTATCACTCCAATAATAGATGACTACAGCACTCTTTCTTAAGAGTGAAAGTCCAAGAGCAAAAGACCTTTGTGGCTTTTAAACTAAACTCTTTCTACTAAAGTAGTTTGGGTCACTTTTTCAGGTATTGAACATAATTTGAACTGTGTAAATTCACCTCCTGCCCAAACATACCAACTTGTTTGTACTACTTAACTCACCCTTGTGCTTGAATGAACTAGAGGAGATTCCAGAAGCTTCTGGGGGAGTTATTACAAAGGCGAAAGGTAAAACCAAACTCACCACCTACAGGATCTAGTGCCCCATGTCTGAGCAAGGGTAACCCACCAGGACCACAGTTATACTCTTTAGTTCTTGCTGCCCCTATGCATGGGAGGGTGATGGTGCAAGGGTATTGTTGTTCCTGCCTCTTGGTAGAGGAGAAAGGATTAAACTGGCTGTTTGTCTAGGATACTAGTATGGGGCAGAGATTATAGAAGGCATATAATCATTTCACAGGGGGAAAGAGGACAAATAACTGACCCAAAAGGAAGTCTTAAGTGTCCCAAACTCTAATTCTTGTCCAAAATTCTAAGATTGGATAACTTTGCTTTATGTTTTCAGCCTTGGTTTTCTTTCCTCATTTTCTTTCATACTAGTATAGATCCATAAATTTATACCGTTTACCCCTGGGTTTTCTAAGCACAGACTCTGAGACTACTTGATCAATTTGCAAGACATATGATCAACAAGAAGGGGAAAGGGTTATTTGACCTTCATTCGTTTGGTCCATTGTACCCTGATGAATACCCTCACATCCTCCAAATTAATTTTAAAATTTTGATTTGTTATTTTCTTATTTCTCTTCATAAGCCATTTCTTTTCAATCTTCTCAATGCTTTTGTTTGTGTGGTTTGTTTTTTGGTTTTTTTTCTTAGCATATTTCATGTTTTGTGCTTCAAATGTTATTTCAGTTCTGCAGGTCCCATAGCCAGCACAATAACTCTAATATTTCTAGCACATACACCACATACCAGTGTAAGAAGAATGTGTATCATAGAAGAGAATACTTGCTAAAGAAACCTTGATGTCAAGGCTAAACAAATTCTATTCTTTTGCTCCAGGAAAAAGAAATAAGGGATCAGTAACATGCAAAATTATAGCTTTTTGTTCTTTTTTATTACGCTAAACAGATTCTTCTGTCCCACATGAAAATGCTCTGAGTGGTAAAAGTTAAAAATGAACACCCTAGTGATTGTTTGGACAATCAGGGGGGTAGGGACGTAATTATTGTTTCAGAGTTGCCTTTGTTCATTTCTTTGTTTTACTTTCTATTATTTTATTCCTAACATAGCGAAGTAAAAATATGATGTAATAAATTTTTAGAAGTATTAACACAACAGAATAGTTTGTTTTTCAAAGCCATTGCAGTCTATTATATAATGACACACATACTGCATAATAACGCACATTTGTGCAGCATTTAGGAAATGTGTGCTATTTACCTGATGGACTACAATAACTGCTTCAAAGCTGGTACAGTTTTTAAGGTAAACATGTGTTTTGGCATGCATACTAATTTTAAAAGCATATACTATTTACCCCATATGCTGTAATTACACAGTCTGTTGTATACATGTACAGAAAGGCATACTTCTTAAATGGCTTTTTGTCAAGATGGTTCATAGTAGTTCCTTCAGAGTCCTTATGTCTATCAAGTAAAGAAAGTACTTAGATGATAAATCAATCATTTTCAGTCACTTTTCCTTATTTGTTGCTTGGAGGTGCTTTGGATTTTAAAATTATTACATCACAATAGGCAACACTATGAACAAGTAGTACTAGGAGGAAGTATGACTGTCAGAAAACGCTGAACTGTTTGTTAAAACCTGACTTTATATTCAGGGATGGCATATGTCCTTGTGCAGAGTGCTGCTTGAAGGGCCCTGAGACCCTGATCCAAGACGATTCACTCCGATAGTTCACTTGCATGTGGATACACCACTCATAATTATTTGTCACACAAGAAGTTCTTAAATGTTCTGTGGAGAGATGCAGATGCCTCTGAAGACCTCCAGGGTCCATGGCAGTCCATATGGAATATAATACTAAATTGTTTTCTGTCTTCAAAGGAGAGCTTCATAAATAGAAATGATTTCTTTTGGTGCAGAGGAAGCCCTCTATGGTCCAGTTCACACTATGTGAAGGCCATGGGTTTGGATGTGCATAATTTTGTTGCACAAAATCTTTAATTTTAATTATTTCCTTTTTTTGAGTCATGCTGCCAGTGTGGACACAGATTTTGACTCTTCATCTTTTTTTCTTCATAAATCAAAGATTTTCATATTAAATAAATGAAACATATTTTTGGTTCTAGAACAACTGTATGGAGACACCTATTTTGTAATTTTTTTTCTTTTCAGCATTTATTTTCCACAATATATCAGCAAATTTTGAGATATGTTGAAGTTTAACAGTTTGACTGGAAAAAATAAAATTGTAACTTAATTGAATTACAGAAACATTATTTTTGCAATCAAAACCAGAGCTTCCTTGTCATACAAATAAAGACATATTTAACATTAAAAAACTAAATAAAATTACTGGTAATGCCAGTTTATAAAGATATTTGGGAAAGGAAGCTGTTAAGAAACATAAGAATATAAATGATTAATAACATCTATTACCTCAACAATCACATTTGTATATCAACAGCAGTCAAACATGCCTTTTTGTGCTATATAGAACAAAAAATGATAAGAATTAATTATTATTCATTGTGAATTAGGTTATCTGACCTCAGAAGTCCCTAGCAACACAAGGCCTAGATATGAAGAATTCATTATTATTTAAAAAATATGGAATGCATTTTGTAAACAATAATTAAAATAAAAATGCTACAATAAATGGATAACAAAGTTGGAAAGATACAAAGGAGTGAATGACTGTCTTTATGAAAGCATGTGTAAAGGTTTGAACATTTCCTTTCTCACAGCAACAAAATGCTAATACTAGACAGCTGTGATACCTAGGAAAGGAGCTCTTATTTGAAGACCTTTTTCTTGTTTTAAAGCCAGTCTTCATATACCTAAAACTACAATTGCACTCTCACTCAAATTAGAAGTAATTTGTTGAATAGTGGTTAGTGTTCTTCACATAAATGAAACACAACATGGTTTGGTACTACAACTAATTTAATATAAAAATGTTCAAATTATATAAAACTTTTATGCTAGAGGCATAAATGACCAGAATTGTTTCTCTGAACATAAACCAGAAGCAGTTTAACCTCTGCAACATTTTATTGTTCTCTGTTGGAGCAGTATGACAGCTGCTAATTTTTAGATGTTGGGTTTTTTTGCCTGAGGGATCAGCTACAGAAAAAAAGATGCCTCAGAGAATTTGTGGGGAAGACAGGGGGATGATTACACACTGTGTTCTCATAAACAAATGTTTGAGAAGCATCTTCACAATAGTGTATAATCACTTAGAGCAATGTAGCCTCCTTTTGACTTCAGGATCTTCTCTACTGAAATATTCCAGCCAGAAAAAAGTCCTCCTGTTTAGATGAACAAAATATAAAATTTATGTTAATTGAGAAGACCTTCATTTACCTGGAACTATCAAAGCCACAGAGACTAAAAATTGGATAAACACAGTGTATTTTCAAATGTTATTTACTTAACAACATTCTTAGTTGTTGAAATCAATGGTGGTGTGTCCATTTCCTACATTGTCTCCATAATCTGCACACAGTTTAAGTATAGGCCATAAAATATAGACTTAATGTACAGAAAAATTTAAGGATGTGATTGTGTTTAGAGTGGCAGGACTCCCTCAGAAAGAAGGAAGGATGAAGAGTAAGTATGTGTTTTGTTAAGAAAAAATAATTAAAGAAATGAAGTTCAGATTCTGAGTCGTTTTGCAAAGAAAAATGTCCACATATCCTTAATAAAGAAATACTAGATCTACTGCTTGCATACTGAATATTGAAGGAGTAAAGTTTAATTCTTATTTAAATAAATGGAAAAATATTTAACAAATTTACAAAATAAATAGTTAAACATTTTTGGAAAAAGATCAATCTAAGGTCTTGTAAAAGTCAAGTGGTTGTAATTGTTGACTAAATTGCCTGAAGAATGTGTTATATAGAGGCTTAATCAAATATTGGCACATATGGGCCAAGAATTGTTACTGTTCATCATAAAATCAACTATAGATGCCTCCAAGCTCCCATATTGTACAACAATAAAATTTTAACAGATTTGGGGCTCAACTACACTTTCATTAACCTCAATAGCAAATCCTTCATTAATTTTACTAAGAAAACACCTTTGCTTCTGTCCAATAATACATGATGGATACTTTTTTCCCTTTTTTTTCTAAAGGAGGAAATGTAAAAAGATCATATTATATAAACTATTTTAGAAAAAATGTAGAGGATCATGTGTGACCTACCATAAGTTGACTTATTTAATTTTTATTTCTAATTAAGTAATATAGTCTTGCTTATTTTTCTTTATCGCATTTAAAAACATAGTAGATTGAAAACATCTTGGTCATTTTTTATACTTTAAAGGCACATAAGAAAAGGCCTATATAAAGAAAATTGCTTAAAATGAGAGGCACATCAAAGATTTTGTAGATCATGTTACCACTACCTAAGATTATAAAAGCTTGTATATTATTTGAAATACAAAAAATTCTTCTTATGATGTCTGTAAATTACTGCTGCAAAATATGGTATAATATTGAGGAATAAAGAAAAACAGTATCCAAATTGTGAAATTGTCCTTCTGGTAAGGGACAGAATGGTCTGAATGTGAACACACAATGTACATTTCTAGTAACAGGCAGGAAAACATTGGTAATATTCAGAAGTGCTAACAAGAAAACAGGCCAAAGGAATATGTAATAATCTACCAGTTCCTGTGCAGCCTTTTGCAAGTTTTATCTCTAAGGAGGTGGAAGGTTAAAAAAAAAAAAAAAAAAGCTTAAACAAGGCCTATTAGCAGTAAATACTTCTGCCAATATCCCTCACAGTAGGGGAACTCCTCCAGCAATTTTCACGATTAATTACCAGTGGCAAGCGCATTCATAATCTGGTGCTAATTTTGCAGTATCTGAATGAACTCGGCTCTGGCACGCTCAGTTATTGTTTCCCTGTAACTAGTAGGATGAACTACTTGTTCAGGTCATGCTGTGTCAAAAGAGTGCTAATGTGTTTATATAAACACTACAAACAGCACCTGCTTTAACCACACTTTTTTTTTTTTTTTTTTTGTCACCAGTTAGAGCACAAAATACTTTGGTGACGGAATGCAAATGACAAGAAAATATTACTATAGCTTGTGTTTGGAAGTGAAATATAAATACAGGCAGAATACGATTTAAAAAAAGTAACGGCTTTATAACTCATTTGAATCGAAGGTTTTTTGTCCTTATGTTACAAGGTTTGGAGAGACTGCTAGTTGCTAATTAGTCAGCTGCGCCTGAATACTGCTATGCTTTCAGTGAGAGCATTGCCTAGACAGGAAATACACAAGAAAGAAGGAATTAAACCAAGAAATGTAATATACTGTTTGTGTTACAGTTGATTTTATTTTTCTTGGTTTTTTTTCTCTTGGTTCTATATTTTAGAATAATTTTGATAATAGTCTTTTGCAGATCCTATTGGTTTCCTAAAGAGAGGTATTCCTGATAGGAATTACTGCCCAACATGCATGACTTGCTGAGCCAACCCTGGTTGGTTAATGAGGATTCTCAGATGCATCTGCACACATTGTAGTCCATTACCAAAGTTGTAGAAAGAAGTATGATTCTTATAAAAGCACTTATACACTACAGGGTACATTACTTATAACCTTATACCCAACTGTACTTTAGGTTTGTACAAATGACACTATAACTGCTCACCAGGTCATATGTTCATTTAATGGATTTATGCATGTTAATAAACATAAAGCCTAATTCTCACATTTATTGTAGTAAGGCCAGTGGAAAAAATTAAAGGACATGTATTCTTTTCTCTTTTCACACAGAGAGAAACATTAAGGTAAATAAATGCATTGGATAAATATATTAAAATATAAAAAACCTGCAAAATTTTAAATAGTGCCAGTTTAAAGTGCTACCTAGATGACTGGAGTGCTAAAGGAAATAACACAAATGATAACTGAATCTTTTCAGGCTAGATTAAAAAACAAACCGAGAACTTTTAAGAGTTGCACTGTTCTACACAGGAAATGAGATAGACCCATATTACATTTCTACAGCGTGTTTTATTTTGTCCAAAAGAGAAAAGAGTTTTGTAATAAGTCACATGATCTGATTTAAGAATATTTGAAGTGCTTCCTAGGTGATTAGGCATGTATTAACAGTTATAGCATAGCAGTGCCTAACAAAAAGGATATTTAGGCCATACAATATAGTTCCGTGTTCCTCCTTAATTCTCATTTGTAATATAAATGAAATAATATGTGATGAAAGCTCTTATAATTTCAAATTAAGTTTGCACTATTCCTAGCAAAAGAAAGACTCACAACAGTAATTCCACCCTAGAGGTCTGGTAAAAGCCAGACCTTGCTGGGCTGGGTGCACTGGCAAAAGGAATTGAACTAGCTGACTAGATCACGAGTTCACACGGTGTGTTCAAAAATTGAGTAACATATACTGGCAATATATTTTCTCTGCCAGGTGAAAAGGAATTCTAGGGCCTACTAAAGCTACTGCAAGGTCTGTGATTATCTTCATATTTTTATAGATGCCATTTTTCCACCCTCAGCCTTTATAAGGCCACACAATACTTGAACATTTGCAGCAAAAAGCTTTGGAAATAATGTCCCTGTCCTCAATGCTGGGTCTCCAAACTTCATTCAGAGTTACACATTTAAGAAAAGTAGCTTTAGACAAAATAATGTGGGCATTAAATTATCACACTTAAGAATAGAAGACAGCTCTAACGGTGTCCAGCGTGTTGCTACTTGAAAGCCTGAGGAAACTATGAATTCTTATTTTTCCTTACTGAACTTGCCACATGATTGCATCACACCTTTGACATCTGATACAAAAGAATTGTATATAAGGGGATTAGTTGTTTGTTTGGCTTCCGGATACGAAAGACAGCTGGTCAGACAGCTAACAGCACTGGGCTCCATGTCTGTGGTGAACAATGTACTCAAATCTGCCACAGTGACACAGAGGAGGAGACAAATGACCACAGAGTATGGTGGAACAACTGTTCCATTCTGCAATCCTGCACAGCAGGACAAGAGAGGAACAGGCATTTCAGGAGGGTTAAAGGCCAAACATATAGAGGCTGAAGGAACAGAGTTTGCCTGCTCAGCAACTCAAGCTACCAAGGAGCCTGTTCCCGCTTTCATTATTGAGGACTAGCCAACAGTTGGGTGATGATAAATTGTCACATTAAGGGAGAGCCTCCTAATCTCCATGCCACAGGCAGGGCCTGCAAGCAGCTGCCTCCCTGCCACAGACTAGGGAAGCCAGGCACAGCCCCATGCAGCAAAACAGCCCTGAAAAGGGCAATTTGAGTTTAATGTGAGCACAGACAGAGAAGCCTTGAAAGAAAGAACCAACGCTTCTGGATTAGAGGCACTGCTTCCCTCAAGAGAATGGCAGAACCACACATATTCAGGATATCAGCAGCAATGTGGACAACTGAAAACTAAAGGGAAGGGAAGTAGGCAGAGAAAAAGACCACCTTGGCTTAACTGAGAGCTTCTGAGTCTGCTCAAAACCAAAAGAGGGGTATAGCAGAGATGAAGAAACAAGTAAATACACACTGAGGACTACAAGGGTATTACCAGGGCATGCAGATATGCAGTTCAAAATGCAAAACCTCAGCTTGAATTGAAATTGACTGGAGATGCCAAAAACTACAAGAAAGGGCTCTTCAGCTATGGACACAGTAAGCAGAAACAGAACGAATACATCAGCCTGCTGTGAAACAGGAGAGGTGAATTAGTCACTAACAATGCTGAAAATGCAGGGGTTCTTGACACTTCCTTTGCTTCTGTTTTCACTTCTGTTCAGCCCCTGTCCTGGAGGACTACTGACTCAACATGAACTGCTGCTGCACTAAAGAATGACAACAGAGTGCTGGGTTACATAAAGGGCATCACTGACCAGCTAATATGTTCAAATACAGAAGATATGGATTTGCAGTAGATGGAAACTGGAACACAGTACCATGTGATATTTTCCAGCTCAGACAGCCAGGACACTGAGTCTTGTTTCAGAACTGGATCCATGCTCATCACATGCTCATAACTCTGTTAGGGGTGCATGACATAATTAAACAAAGCCAATATAAGAAGCAATGGTCTGATGGCGGCTAGAATTTCATGCTAGGAAAAAAGTATAAACAACTAGCTCAACACCCAAGTAATCCCTTGAAAAAATCGTTTTTCTAGCTTTCTCTGGCAGGCAGCAGAGCACAAACTTGCTATAGATACTTTGCCCGTGAGCAAGGGTTGAAACAAGGAATGATGGACAAGTTACACTAACCCAGAAGGAGGCTTAGGAAGTAGTTTTCCTCAGAGACTGACTCTGTAAGCGTCTCTTGGAAACTAATGAAAATGTCTGTCTTGTGGTTGTGGAGGCTAAATACCACACAAAACTGTGGAAATAAATATCTGAAGACTCAGAAATATGGCATTTCTGGAGCAAAATATGCTCCCTGGACTAACATACAGATTAGTTTACACTTAAAGGCTGCACAAGTGTTTTCAGTCTGTGTTTCAACAAAGCTAATAACTTCATTTAGGATGCTCAGGTTTTGTCTGTGGAGTCCAAGCCAAGCACATCAACTTACAGAGTTACAGAGTCATTTAGGTTGTAAAAGACCCCAACGGTCATTTAGTCCAAGCTCTGATCACCACTTTCTTAACAAAAGTATAGCACTAGGTGCCATGTCCGGTGTTTGACCACCTCCAGGGACGGTGATTCCATCACTTCCCTGGGCAGTCCATTCTGATGCTTAAAAACCCTCTCTGCGAAGTAATTCCTCCTGATGTCCAATCTGAACTTTCCATGGTGGAGCTTGAGGTATTTTCCTCTCATTTTGTCACTAGCTGCCTGAGAGAAGAAGCCAACTCCCACCTAGCTATAACCTCTTTTAGGGTAGCTATAGAGAGTGATAAGGTCTCTTTGAGCCTCCTCTTCTTCAGGTTAAACAACTCCAGCTCCCTCAGCTGCTCCTCATAGGATTTACTCTCCAGATTCTTCACCAGCTCCATTGCCCTTCACTGGACATACTCCAGAATCTTGATGTCTTTCTTGGAGTGAAGGGCCCAAAACTGAACACAGCACTCGAGGTGTGGCCTCACCAGTGCCCAGTACAGGAGGACAGTCATTGCCATGATCCTGCTGGCCACACTAAGGCTGATACAGGCCAGGATGCCATTGGCCTTCTTGGACACCTGGGCACACTGCTGGCCCATGTTCAGATGCTGTTGACCAGCACCCCCAGGTTCTTTTCTGCTGGGACACTTTCCAGCCATTCTGCCCCAGCCTGTGGTGTTGCTTGGGGTTGCTGTGGTCTAAGTGTAGGACCAAGCACCTGGCCTTGTTGAGCCTCATACTAATGGCCTTAGCCCAAAAAAGACACAAAAAACCTCCTCTTGTTAGCCTTGCATTAAATATAAGTATACGTAACTTTGCTGCTGTACACTGGGACTTGCGCTGTTTAATAAAACTTATGTTTACTTCCACTATGAACTGAGTTAGTTTTGCTTTGTGTTGTGTTTTGCTTGTATTGAGGAAGTAAATAGAAACAGAGGTGTATCACTACATTAATAATGTGTGAAATTAAAATGATTTTTTTCAGTGCTTTGAGACAATGTCAAAATTTCGTTAATTTCTAGGCTTGCTCTAGCAGGTAGCTCAGATACCTTCAGACACATGTTGAAGGATCTAGATTATGACTGTCATGAGAAAATGTCACCCTAAATTATTTAAAATACTTATATACAAAAACTAGGGCTCAATTAAACAGTAGGATTTCATTGGTTAAGTAAATATAATAGAATATATATCTTTTTAATGCACAGTAGAGTAAAACAACCTTTTATTGTGAATCAAATTTTTATTTCTTAAAAATCAGAAAATCTAATGCCAAGCTATTACACTGAAGAAAGCTATATTAGATAGTACTGATCCCACTAAGTACTCCCAGCTCATGTGTCAAACATAATCACTTATGAAGAAACCAAAGAGTTTATAACAGTTTCTGTGATTTTTTGGAGACTAATTTACAGTGCAAAAATTAGATAAACCCTCAAACTTAAAGAAATCTTGATGGAAAGAAAAAGTAAATGTCTTCCACACAGAACATTTCAAACTCAAACTGTTCAAAATTTAAGCCCAAGTAATCCTAGGTATCTTTCCTAATCCTCACAAAATAGATACAGTAGTCAATATTTCTGGGCCTCCCAGTTTGCAGTGCAACAGCCTTGGGGAATGGAATCTAAGCAAGAGGTGTCTGAGAGGTAATTGCAGTCAGCTGTATCAGATGTGGGCACAAAAGGACTGGAATATCACACTCATTCCTCAATTCCTCAACAACAAAAAAACCCCCAAAAGATGTAGGTGATGTCTGTCCAGGCTTAAAACACGAAGACAGAGCTGCAGCAAGAGATGCCATTTGGCTGTTGTTGAAGTGGACAGGGAGAAGAGAGCTTTTCCAATCAATGCAGCCATTGTTTGCTGGGGCATGTGGAGTAAAACACTTCAGTGACCCAAGATGTCACTGTGACCAGATGCCGTCATTTTTTCTAAGCTTAGGCAGAGGGGACTCAGCAGCATGTTTTACACTTAACAGTTTTATGGTGTTAGGAAACTCAGTGACTTCCCTCAGCAATTCCTTTTGAAGTTTATATCCAGCTTCCAGTTTAATTCTGAAGCTGTTCATTATGTACAGTTGATGCAGCACTTATCAGTAGCTTTTTTTTTTTCTGTGTTTCTCTTTCATACACATATTTGTATTTGCGCAGGTGAGACTCCTGGTTCAGACTTCTAGATTTTCCCCCTGTCATGAACTGTAATTGTAATTATTTACTGTTTTGATGGTAGTGAAAATACTGGGAACATTTAGATTAGTTTTCTGCGGCATGGACATAGCTGCCCTGCTTTAGCCTCCTCTCTTAATCTGTGGTAGCATTTAGTGAAAGAGGTAAGAAATTAAATGACCTTTTCTAACCTGCTCAGAAGAGAGAGTTGCATAATGTGATGAGGCACTGCTAGTCTAGTTGTCTTATCCATCCCATACCTTTTTCTTTGTTAAGTATACAGGGGTTTAGTATGTTACTAGTGGTGGTATTCTCATTTTCTTTTTTTCCTCTCATACTGTACATGTTTTCCCTTTTCAGTATGTTATTTCTCAATCTCTGCCTAAAATTTTAAGAATGGCTTCCCTTGTAGATGTTTATTTCTTGTAGAAATATCTTTTTTATCAGAATAATACACTTTCTTCTACTCCTACATTTCTTCAGGAAGAATATCAGTGACTTTGTTCTTCTAAGGTAATATCCTGGAGTTTCCACTGTCTCTGAGTAATAAAAATGTTGTTAACTAATTTAATTTCAAGCTATTTCAATTACTGGTTGAAGATGGCACAACAAAAAGAGAGTACTAATGGCCTATGCTGCATTGAACTGCAATACATCTTCAGAGAGGCAGCAGTACACTAATTCCAAAATAACTAAAAAAAAAATTCCATTTTTTTTTAACTGAGAGGCAAAAAAATACTCCAGATTTCCCCTTTGGATTTCTCCAAATAACAAATTTAGAAGTCATCAAGTGTCCTCACCAAAGACATGCAGGTACAACAAATTTGCTGGCATGTACTTGGAGCTAGATAGAAGAAAAGAATATGTAAATTGTCACCAATACAGAAAGAAACTCAGAAAGATCCCCAAAGCTGATTAGTTCACAACTCAGCTAGAAGTTGTCCTTATTTTCAATTCTAGGTAGGTCATAGTTTTAAAAATGAATTTATTACTAAATTCCAGACCAGAAAGTTATACCATCTATTAACTACTTGTAAAAACTAAGGCAATACTAAGTTGTAAATAACACAGTAATTAAATGTTGAAACTTCCAGTAAAGGACAAAATTTTCAGAAAAAAAATTTGCAAAAATCGAAATAAAAAATAAAAACTAATAATGAATGCATTGGGAAAATAAATCTCCTCTTTTCATATTCTATTGTAGGTGTTCAGTATTAGCAAATCCAAAATAAATATAATAAATAATAATAATAACCCTGGTACTGAGGGTACGTTCAACACTGAATCAAGGTTGCAAAAAGAAAAATAGAAAAAATAGCCTTGCTGATCAGAACTAGCTTTAAATCCCAAATTCTTCAGTTAATATGGTTCCTAACTAAATTAACCAGGCTTAGTCAGTGTCAGTATTTAGTTTTCTAATCTTTGTTTTAATGCTTCTGTCAAAGGAGAAGCAGAGCCACAACCTAGCTTGTTAGGAAGTTTGAATTGTAGGAGTACAAATTAAAACATGCATGTATTTTTGTGAACATAAGATACAGAGTTATTATTATGAAAGGTGATAAAAATTAGGTCAAGTATACTGTCCTGGGCCCCGCATAACAAACAGTTACACTCCAGCTTACACAGTACCTCTAAGGAAAATGGTTATGTTTAAGGCTTATACATACAATGAAGTAAAGAAGAGCTTTGGTTCCCTGTCTAACCAGTGAAGATGTAGTTGTCCTTCTGAAGGCCTCTGGAGCTATTTTAGGTATAGAAAATGTAGGCGGATAGGAGCCCCTCCAGAGGTGTCAAAGGCATTTACTTCTTTCATGTCCAAGTGACTGCTTATTTTAGGAGTGATGTTTCTTTAAAAAATAGGTACAAATTAGCTTTCTAAGGAAAACGGGGTGAATGCAGCCATGGCCTTCCTCATGTACGTGTTACAGCAACAGGTGCACTCTCTTGCCCCATTAGAATGCTGCTTGTTTTAAAGGCAGGAGGACAACAATGGCTCCTGCCATGCTCGGGACAACAGACTTCTTCAGTGTACATCCGTAAAAACCCACTGTAAAATACTTCCATAAGCAGAGGAGCTTTGTATTTTCCACGATTTCCATGTGTTGTGCAGTGCTTGTCTGAGGCTTTACCATTGAGAAACGCAGTCTGTAAGACAATAAACTCAGAACAGACCTAGGACTGCATATATAGGGCACTGATGCGAAATTGGAGAGGATCCCTCAGAAAATTTATCTGTGTCTTCAGAACAAGAATCAGTCTGAAAAAGGGGATGTGAAAGATGATTATCATGAATCATCAGTGAGACATGGTACATATTTTCAAAGCATAGAAAAGGATTGGGCTAAATAAATTTGGAAACTTGTAGTGCATAAACTTATCCATCTATTTCTAATTAACACCAATTGCTAGAGCAAGCTGTATTTGATAATTTACTTTCAGATTTCCTCTCTCTCTTTGCGTCCTTATCAGGCTAACATTTTTCACTATCATGTTGCTTAGAAAATGGAATCTTCAGTTAAAAAAAAAAAAACAAACTCCAAATGAATGTTGTTCTATGTGAAAAAACTACTTTTTTTTTTTCCTACCAAGTCTGTATTCCATTCCTGCAGAAATTTTAAGATTCTTTAAAAGTATCTCCAAAATTATGTGAAGGGTAAAATTATGAATTTCCCACTTGGAAGAAAGTGGCTTAAATTCTATCCAATTATTTGCCATGGCAACCAGCTAAACACAAAAGGGCTGGAATGGATGTAGAGTACTGCCTCTATAATCATCACTGTATGTCCTTCAAATCATGGATATGCAGCACCACTATCCCAATCTACTTCAGGGCCATAAACCTACACGGTAATTATATGCTTTGGAACACTCCACTTAAGTGCATCAATAATATAGTGAGCGAACATGTTCTTTAATTCTGCACCTGTAAATGGAGAAAAAAAATAAATATCTCTATCAGAATATGGGGAGGGGGAAGGAAATTAGATAATTACATCATTTTTAACCTGCTTTCTGATATATCAAGTCCTGCAAATTACTAATCTTAAATTATCTATTAATAATCAACAAGTAAAAATGATGTCTAAGTATCTTTCAGAACTATGATATGTGTTCACAAAACCACTAAAAATAAGAAGCTTCAGATTAAGGGCTTCGTCCCATCAGTTGTTTCTTTGCCATCGCGCTTGCTGTGTTTCCACCAGTGGACTTCCACTGCTGAATTTCCATGAGTGTGCAGGGTAGTAATTTTGCAGCTCAGACTAGTGATTTGCTGAACCAGATCCCACGCAGTGACATATGTAGAGTCCGCCTTGACCTTCTAACATTTAAGTTTCTGCCATTATGAAGGAGGAAATGCAAATTGCTGTTTGCATTTCCAATGTGTTCTGGGCAATTTGGGCCTAGATTGCAGACCGGGAGATGTGAGTTCCCTCTCTACTTCTGCTACTGAGCTGTTAAAGCTTAACCTTTGAATGTCTGCTTTCAAGATTTTCCCCAGCTCCCCAGTGTTTGGCTTGTGAACTCAGTGGAGCAGGAATGGTCTCTTATTTTCTATTTGAACAGTGCTTTGTACAATGGATTTCCACTATGTCTCTCTGTAGGTGCTAATACAAAATATGGTCAAGATAAACTCAGGTCACCTTTGAAGTTTGTTGCTTCTGTTTCAGCCTGTCAAAGGCTTGTGTGTCCTAGTTTATTTTTTTCCAGCTGTATTAGCTGGCTCATAAAAAATGTATTATTTATCCCCATGAATTTTGCATTGCTTATATTCTTTGACTAGAACAGCTATAATGATGATAATGATTATTAATGATAATGTCTAACCTCATTAAGGCTACAACTACATCTAAATATTTAGCAGAATATTACATGTTACATGTTTTTGGGAAGTCAGCTTGGACTAAACATTAGGGCCTAGGGGTAAGCATGATGTGTCAGTTTTGGAGCTTTATATCTTGTACAAGCAACTGTACATTTGTATTTGTAGTTATTTTCTTAGACAATGAAAGGGAGCGGCCAACCCCAGGCAGGGCAGAGCTGATGTGACTGACTGACTCGCCAGCATATCAAGGCAATTTAGCAGAACTAAAACACAAAACTAAAGTAAAATCCCCCTAACTTTGTAAGATTAATCCAAACCTAGATGTTGCAGCTCACACACAAACTTACAGAAATGCTCTTCACTCTAGTGATTCAACTCTTGTGTCAGCATTTTATATTTTAGATTATATATTTAACAATCATAGCTGCTGAACCAATAAGGTTTAATAAAAACCCAAGATGTAAAAACACATAGATGCTTAAACCTCACAGTTCTGAAAAAATAGTGAAACTGTGAAATCAGTGTCCTTTAAAATGAGTCTGACTAACACGACAAACAGCAGTACCAGAAACTTCATGGCTTCTAAGAAGATATCCTGATTTCTGAGAAATAACTTGCAGGTTTTGAGCACTTTAAATTGTTTATATCATTATTTGTTTATCATACTTTCAGAGAAAAATAATGAGATAATCTGGGAGAATTCTCTGTGCCTCTCTTTTACATCAATTTTAAGGTTTTAGAAAATGTCATGGCCTACGCTTTCCTCCTGAATACAAAAAATAATATATCATCAGAAGTCCTTAAAGCTAGTGTTTATGCATAAAGCTCCCCATAATGAAAACTTTTATTTCTCTATTGAAATAAGACCAGTGACAAAAATATTTTGTGATATATATTCTGTGATTATTTTGTGAATATTTTCTTTGGTTTTTAAAATTTCCCCATCTACAATATAAAAGGAGACAGAAAAGTTTTAATACACAGTTTGTACCATTGTTTTACTTTAAAAAGGCTCCAACTAAAATATGTGTCTTACTTGTTCACATCTACATTTGTTGTTCGTATCTATTTTACAATTAAAAATCATTAAAGGTGGACCAGTGATGCAGTTGGATACATACTGTACCTAGCATAAACTGTGATAAACTGTGTTTTAAGTACCTGTCACACAATACATATTGTGTATGAGGAAAACCATTAGAGTTTTATGAGGCAATCTGAACTGCCTGTGAAACTGCTGGGGGCAAAAGAAGTTGGATTTTTAACAGCAGAGTCATACAGAATATGTGGTTCTTTCACTGACAATTATAATTGTTCCACATAAAAATGGGATCTCTGTTTCTAAAGTGAAATAAAAATCAAACATCAAAAAATTATAACATTTATTCTATTTGTTTGAAAATTATGATGTCCAAAACTTTTTTCCCAGGAAGTATTGCCACGTGTCTTTGAAAAAAACCCGAAACCAACCCCCTCAAAATAGCAAAGTTCATATTAAGTCTGTCTTATAAATAAGAAGTGAATGAAAGGGTCAATTTGCCTACTCAAAAACTCACAAACTAACACTTGTGGAGCCCCTTTTGTAATCATTATAGCAATTACTTAGAAATTATATTTCACATGCATTCTTCACTTTATTTTGAAGACTCTTAAGACATTGTACCAAGCCATACTTCCACAAAGTCAAAGGAAAAGAAAATCTTTCTTGAGTGTATCACCAAAGCTGGTAATGCGTTTTTTGCATTCTCAGAAATCACATTCCAAAGGAAGTTCCATGTGTTAGAGAATGACCTCTCTCTGGCAATAAGACTTAATCTCTTCAGTCCAGTCCAGAAGGCATGTGATCCCTTCTTCTAACCTTTATAATTTCTTTACATTATGACTCCTTTTCATACACTTACTGATTTATTATTCCCACTTGCCAAGAGACAGAATTGGCAGGCTTCTCACCTCACACCAGTACCTACACTCATGCTGTGGGAGGCAGCGGGTCTTCTGTAGGGCCAGACACCCACAGGGAGTGGGTGTCTCCCAGTAGCTCCCGATCTGGACCAGGTGGTGAGTTCCTTTGCAGCACTCAGCTCCTCAGGATGCCTTCTTGGTAGTTTTCTCTTGCGCAGGGGCAAGGAATAGGGTGGATGCTTGTATACCTTCCAGCTCAGACTTCATCACAGAACGGGGGTGACAACAGTTGCTTTGAGCCACTCAGGCAAGCTGTGAGGGAAAGATTGCAGCAGTGAGATTTAAATTTATTGCCTCATCACGAAAACCACTTAAAAGTCCCAATTACTGTTGCTGTGCTCTGTTGTTTCTTACTTACACAGAGTTCACCAGTTAAATTCTTCAGAAGCATTCACTTTATTATCACTATGGTCATGACCTCAATAGACAGAGTGGGGAATTGCTCAAGTTTTTCTAAGTAGTAATGTTGAGATGTATGAAACTGGTACATTTGAAACACACTCAGATGAGAAAAACGACTGTAGTAGTTTCCTCCAGTTTTTTTGTTGTTTTTTGTAAGCCAATGAATATGAATGATTGCTTTTAGTAAGAAGTTATTGCTTAGTTATATTACTACCTGGAGATGGTGGGTAGGAATAGCTAAAAAGATTTGAAGAGTGTTCTTTCCTTAAGACTTGCATATTTTTCTATGGCCAAAACAATTGTCTGTATTATCAAATAGGTTCTATATCTAATTGACATTAGTGGATGACACTACTCATACTGTGTTGCTTTCACGAACTTATGCATAGACCCATTGGACTGAATTTCAGTCCACCACTAGAAATTTCAGCTGTTTTGTATAATGTAACATCCATGCAGACCTGTCAGCCTTGGATACTTAAAAAGTTTTTTGTTGCTGAAATGGTAGCGTAACTTTCGATTAATAAAATAATGGAGAAGGATAATTTCAATCTGATTTTCTCCTCCCTTGCCGAAACCTAAATTTCAGAAATTCATATCAAGTTATAAATACTGACATTCTTTTAAGCAGTGAAAAACATTTCTTAGTCCTTATTATCAGATCCTGCAGCTTTAGCTTATTTCAAGAGAATAATAAAAGTAGCAGAGTAGGGTAAAACAGTTAATTCTGACCTGGTATAAATTCATATTCTTGCAGCAAGACCTGATGATTATTCACCTTGGGTGGATTCTCAGGGATGAACTGTAAGCCACCACAACTGGAAAGCTTGCTATAGGAGCACCAGCAAACTCTTGGCTTTGGCAATACAAATGATGGTTCTGTAATAGACAATTAAAAATATGCACAGCAGGGAAGGAGAGGTAATGTTTGAGATCCACTGTCCAAATGGATCAAATATGATCATAAATTCCAAGCTCTTTCACTCTAGGGCAGTAATTGGTAATATTAAAGTAAGGTAACTATTAATAATTGCCAGATCAGTTAATTTGCGTACTTCTGTAATCTTAATTACAATCTCAGCAAGAGATGTCACCTTTTGAATAGACAGATGAATAAAGAATGAAAAATCAGATCTATAGGAACTATCTCTTGGTGTCATCTAGTGGTTACATTCCCATACTGCAAAAAGGAAATTGTGTGTGTAGTTTTGTTTATAAATATATGTCTATATATATTTATAAACTCACACACAGATGTATAAAATATCTTTGTTTCTGACTGAGTGGAGTAAAGGAAGCTGCCATTTTTAGCAGACAAGGCAGGGGTAGCCTTTCTCTGCTCTTCACCAGGGCCTTTTTGCTGTGTCTTCTTATGAGGTCAAGACACATCGACAGAGAGCTCAGTTAGCATACACTGGTGTGAAGGTGCTGTCTGCTGCCCCTTTTAGCCTGCTTGACTGAGCGACTGGGTGTTGTTAAAGGACATCCGCTGCCAACACACAAGGTATTGCCTTATGGGTGACTGAATAGCACTAAGGGGATGCTGACAGATTGAAGTGACATGCCACAAATCTGATTGCACATGGCACTGCAGGAAGACAGGGCAGAAAAGAAGCATTCCCTGTTCCTCCTGCCAGCTCTGCCTGCCTCCCCCTGTCCTGAGAAGGGAATGTTATGGCTGAGTGTGAAACAGGCAGCACTGTAAGAAATGCAGTGCTATGGAGGTGCTGAGGTGCTGCTGACAAAAATAAGAAAAAATTTTTTAATATAGCTCCTGAATTTTAATATAATTCTATTAGTAACAGCAAAGGCAACAAACCCATGTATAGAATGACAGTGGGTTAAACCTCACAAATTTTACTGGAGGTGCTACTCAGAAATGAATATGCATGATATCCAGGTTTGGAAGTCCTTTCTCAAGAATAATAGAGCTTAGCCACAGTGAATTGTCCATAACTATTCCACAAGAACTGTAATTTATTTTGTTGCAACAGGGAAGGGAGATTTATAGTCCATAGAAGTTTTTATTCTAAAAAGAAAAACTGGAATAAGCTCCATCTTTGAGTAAAAAAACTTAGTTTATATTTACTGCATTCTAAGCTATTTTCAAAATCTACACTGATTTTCTAAAAAGTGACCTCAGATTCATAAAAGTTTTGAGTGCAGCACTACACAGTGATTTTTGGTTGGGCTTACCAAACATTCAACCCCTTAGAAAATACTTTGAATATTGATAGTAACTAATTTTTATAGAAGTTTAGCAACCTAACCCATACTTTGTTCAGATAGTTCTGAATCAATGTATGGGTACTATCAGGTATACTTCAAAAAATTGATCAACCTTGGTCCAAGCTGAGTAGAATGTTTAAACAACACAAGTGCATAAATTTATACCAAAACAAATATTCTCCTTCCATAATTTAAAAAAAGTGTTCTGGTAATGGAAAATGGGAATATGGAAATAAGAGATTGTTTGAAAATTGGTAAAAAAAAATTTTTTTTTAATTTCAACTGAACTAATTGTTTGGGAAGGTACACATAAAATCATGTTCATTGGCTCTCTCCCTGAGCAGGACAAAAGAAGCAAACAGTAGGGAATATGATAAGGGACAAGACAGATTCTTCACAAAGACTGCTACTCTGTCTGCCTCCATAGAAGTTCTGAACTAGAAATAAATAGAAAAGCATGAGTAGCCAGTCACATTATGCTCCAGCAGACAAACAGACTTTAGGGCACTCCCTAAGCATAAGCCAGAGCAGCACAGAAAACCATCCAAGTGCAGGAGACCCCATCAATTCTCCTCCTCACACAGGTATCTAATGTCATAAACATGAGATTTGCCAGTCTAGTTCTGGAGCATTCTAGACTACCTAAACATGAGTTTTTGAATCAGTGTAGATATAGTTGTGGTTTTGACTTCAATTTTAGCCCTTTTCACAGGCTCGTATGAAGGCCCACTCCAGGCTGGAGTTCAGTA
This sequence comes from Mionectes olivaceus, assembly GCA_035041425.1. Taxonomy (NCBI): domain Eukaryota; kingdom Metazoa; phylum Chordata; class Aves; order Passeriformes; family Tyrannidae; genus Mionectes; species Mionectes olivaceus. Next base: position 55,080,027 of record JAWWMA010000100.1, on the reverse strand, counting down.
GCATTATGCATGGCACATACATCTAGCATCTAGAGACTTTTAAAAAATTCAGCCGGAAATGCTTTTACATTTTAAACCTGATTAGAAATAACTCATTCAGATGGATGTTATGCAAGGGCACTAAAATATTTACTGCTCTGTATAAAAATAACTGTTCCAAATACTGAATTTTAGCTGTAGATAGAAAGGGAAACTATCTAACTAAACCAGTAAAGAAATTAGAAGACAAAATACGCAACTAACTATGCTCTATCAGGCTGACTGAAATTCACCAGTAAGAATATTTTTAATATCTTTAAGGTTACTTCATAAATTGTCATTTAGAACTTGACTATAGGAAAGCATTCAAGCAAAAGTTTGTCTTTTTGCTTGAGTAAACTGGGAGCCAATGAATTTTTATACATGTTTAAAGAGAAGCACTCCCTTACTGCTTTCATCTGGATGTCTTTTTTTTTAAAATTGGGGGTTATAAGAACAAAAATTAAATATCTTCTTCAACAACATAAAATTTTCAACAATATTATCAGAATGTACTCATGAGACTTATTTCTCACCATATTTTGCTATTCATTATATTATTGAAATAATATTTGCTATACATAACAAGGCAAAAAGGTTACAGCAGTTACCAGTGTGCCAGGATGTACCAAAGGCCTAACTCTTGCACATGCTTCAATTAGTCCTGGACTTCTCAGTGGAAAGGAAACCTCATGATTCACCACTAAATTTGTGGTCAGGCTAGGAACAGCATGCTGGAAGAACCTAACCCACCATGGGCACACAGTTGTTATCTTTTGGTGTGGATTTGACGTGGTACCACGTGACGTGGTACAGATGTATTTTAGCTTCTCTATAGCTTAAAAATAATCTGTGAAACATTTTAAATAGATACATTCAATACAATGGATCTTTTACAGTGTAGGTTCCTATTTTTTATCACAGAATCACACAAGATCACAGAATACGTTGAGTTTTAAGGAACCCACAAGGATTACTGAGTGCAACCCTTAGCCCCGCACAGGACCATCCCCAAGAGTCACACCAGGTGCCTGAGAGTATCATACAAACCCTTCCTGAACTCTGTTAGGCTTGGTGCTGTGACCCCCCTCCCAGGGGGAGTCTGTTCCAGTACCCAACCACCCTATGCTTGAAGAACCTTTTCCTGATATCCAACCTAAGTCTCCCCTGATACAATTTCAGGCCACTCCCTTGGTCTTCTCAGTGGTCCTGTCACTGGTCACCACAGAGAAGAGATCAATGTCTGCCCCTCCTCTTCACCTCACGAGGAAGTTGTGACTGCAATGAGGTTTTCCCTCAGTCTCTTCTTCTCCAGGGTCAACAGGCCAAGTGCCCTCAGCTGCTCCTCATACAGCTTCCCCTCAAGGCCCTTCACCATCTTCATTGCCCTCCTTTAGGGGCCAAGTGACCCCTAAGCTACACTCTCTAGTAGCTTAATATCTTTCCAATATTGTAGTACCACGAACTGCACACAACAGTCAAGGTGAGGCGGCCCCAGCGCAGAGAAGAGCTGGACAATCCCCTCCCTTGACTGGCTGGTGATGCTTTGCCTGATTCCCCTCCGGACACGGTTCGGACCTCATGGCTACTAGGGCACTGCTGATTCGTAATTCAGGTTATCAACAAAACTACAGTAACAGAAGTCACATTAACTAAATACATACATAAATAGTTCATTACTATTCATTGCTAGCAATATTGTTTCATTGAGAAAAATACCAGTTATACATGAGAATATTGCTATGATTATTTTATATTTTTTTTAATTCAAGCATTATTGTACAATGAAACTGTACAAAACTTAAAGTCAAAGACTTTTTTGCTCTTGCTGCTTCTTATGGAAGATTTGTAAAACCATTTAAGCTATATATACACACAAGTTTTTTTCTGTGTGCATGCAAACTAATTTTATCTCATAAAATGTCATCAGGAGACATAATTTGGTCACTAACTGCCATTCATATGATGTAACATGCTGTTACACATTCATAAATTAAAGCTTAAATAAAATCTGTGTAGAAAAATATTACTCAGAAAAACATGAAAGTGAGACTTTGGATTTGTTTTAAGAAAACAGAGCACATTTCTAATAGGTAGACCTCAGAACTGTCTAGTCTTAGTATCTATTTAGATTTTTTGACAAAAATACTTTTTGTTTATATTAGGACTTAAAAAGTACCTAAAATACAACAACTAATTCAAGACACTATTTTTATTTGAAGACACTGAGTTCCCTCTAATCCAAGACCCAGCAACACCAGCACAAAATACGGTAAAATTTCCTATTCTTTATGACTAGAAGAAATATATTTTTTGCTCTCTTTCTTTGCTGCTCCGCAATTTTCTTCCACTCTTTAATGCACCACTTCCAGCAGGGTTGTTTTACTGCACTTCCCAAATAGAAAATTAGGTTAAAGGAACTCTACTTCTTTCTAAAGGTAAATTGCATTAAGTGCTGACCCAGAGGCAATGTGATATAATAAGAATACTTTTGTAACTTTTTCTCCATGTAGGCATAACCTGATTTTTCTCTAAACACAGAAAAATCAAGGCTATAAATCAGGAACTGAAGTACTATCCCTCTTAACAGAGTTTTTTTTGTTGTTGGTTTGGTTTTTTTTTTCCCCAAATCTAATGTTACCACATAGAGCAAGCAAAAGGCTGTATATTACCCATTTTTTTCTCTTCATGTTTAGCAACTTCCTATGTGAATAATCTCACTGCAACTAAAAAAAAAAGTATATTTCTATTTCCTACATTAGAAATAGAACCCAAATAATTAATCTTTATGGTACAAGCTTGAGTAAAAATATTGCATATTATGATTATTTTCTGATCATTTGTTTGGTTTGTGCCTGTGAAGAAAATTCTAACAAAATTCTCTCTCCATAAATTATTTAGTTAGGTGTCGAACGCTGAGTGGATGGGGAAGGGGGAACCCCAGTACAAGAGACTTTCCTTTGCCCCTAACTCTGGGGGGGAAGGTGCTCCCCCCCCCACCCCGTACCACGCGGCTCCCCATGGCCCCCCGGAGAGGGAAGGAGAGCAGCGCAGCAGAGGGGAACCAGGCAGAGAG